>CM076582.1:661629616-661783958 GCA_034641835.2 Pinus albicaulis | reverse complement strand
TTGGTAAATTTAGTGTGTCCTAAATTGTTGCATTTAATTTGTCAATCCGAGATTCGTAAGCTGATGAAGTGTGGCGCACTATATGTGCAAGATAACCTATTTCTTAACTTTTTGTCGTTTTTGGTTTTCTAAGGTGAAATGGAAATTCTAAAATGAAAACAAGTATGGTTATATTTTTTCAAGGAAATGATATCCCCTATAATGATTTACCAACTTGAAACTTAAAAAGGAATTTGAAATTTTCAATGATAAAACTTGAAAGGAAATGAAAATGTACTGCTGAAATGAAAAGATGCTGTAAGTCTAATAAATCAAAAACAGTGAACTAGTGAGCATGAAACTAAACTATTCTTGCTGCTGTCTAAACAAAAAGAAACTATTCTTAAAGAAATTCAAAATTGCAACAAAGTAAATCTAAATCAGATTACATCAATTTATCTTCTGATCCTTCATCATTAGTCCAGCTATGATTTTCGGAAGTAACCATAAAAAACTTGAGTAACTGATATCTAACTTGCAGAAAGTAAACTAATATCAAACCATACATTCATAATTCAATCCCTCGCCATCAGTCCAGCTGTGGCTTTCGGAGGTAACTGAAGATGTCATGCACAATTTAACATTCCTAACTTGCAGAAAGGAAACTAATACTAAAATACACACTTCATAATACAATCCCTCACCATCAGTCCAGCTGTGGCTTTCGGAGGCAACTAAAGATGTTATGAGCAGTTTAATATATTTAAATTTGCAGAAGGAAAACTAATACTAAACTACACATTTCATAATACAATCCCTCACCATCAGTCCAGTTGTGGCTTTCGGAGGCAACTGAAGATGCTATGAGCAGTTTAATATATCTAATTTTTCAAAAAGGAAACTAATACTAAACTACACATTTCATAATACAATCCCTCACCATCAGTCCAGCTGTGGCTTTCGGAGGCAACTGAAGACGTTATGAGAAGTTTAATATATCTAAATTTAACTACTGAAACAATTAAGCAAAACTGAGTTAAACAAAGCAATACTAAAATGAAACAGAAACTAAGAAAAACACATTAGCAGCAGAACAATGTTAATTCCATGTCATTAGTCAAAAAGCTATGAAAATGCCTGGGCTGCCTATCTATAACCTGAAACAAGAATACTGATCAGTGATTAACAACATAAAGCATGAAAGACAGAAGTGAAATGGAAAGCAGGAAATTTTATAAACAGAAATGAAAAAGATGAAATGTATAAACATGTGAATGGATTATGGCACAATGAGCTTTAAAGAGATGAAATAAGAACTATACACTAATGCACAAAACCTTAGCTGAGCAGGGGCCCTCTACACCAGCCTTGGCAACGATCTTCAAGTACGAATTAAGTTGGAAAATAGAGTCTTCTTATATTAAAAATGCAGTCATAACAGTATGGTAGTATTACGGCTCAAAGGCAGCGTAATTACATTACAAAGAAGACTTAATAAAATTAACAAAGACTAATCGGGACTAACTCTATATGAGTATGCAAACACGTTATATATAACAAAAGAAATATAACTGTCTCCTAAAGTTTATGCTAGTGTAGAACACGTAGACCATTACGTCCACGGATCTAGGATCATGGCCGTGTTGGAAAATAAATATATGAGAAGTGGATGCTTGAATTCGACTATGGAGCCATGTACAGATGTCGACTTGTCCTCCGCAAGCTCAGAAACGGCCATATGAACCTTTACGTGACACGGAACAGAGTCCTATCACCGTAAGACTCTATGGTTGACTTCCATGTGGACGCCTTTGACCATGGCTTCTTTAGATGATTTTGCTCGAACCAATAGGACACGAACCATGTCCACATCATTCCTGACTTGCCCATGTGGCTCGTTTTCCCTGTAGACACCTGTAACATAGAGTTTCACAAAATAGCTGCGGAAAGTTGTAGTAGCTGCGGAAAGTGGCAAGATTCCGCAGCTGAATGAACAAAATCTAAATCAAATAGCAAACACAAAAATATAATTAAAAACCATGTTAGATGCTCTTTTGCAAATGATATTGACAACTTGGGAGGTTCAGGTGAGTGAAAAGGTATAGAAAAGTGTATGGAAAAGATGCAAAATTGAGACTCAACATACCCCCACTGTGAAGGTGTTGCATGTCCTCATGCAACCAAAATTTTAATATTCCTTCCTTAGTTCATGTGCCTTGACACTTCAGCCAGCACATCCAATCCTCTCCTCCTCTTCCTTGGTGCCGCTAACATTCTGGGTTTCTTCATTAAGCACCTAAATTTGATATTAACTAGTGCTCTGCTCAACTTCTGGCATTTTCTTTTCAATTTCTTGTTCTTCTTTTGCCATATTCCCAGATGTAGCATAGTATTATCATGGATGATTTTGTCCAGTTTTCCTTCTTCCTTCATTGTCTCATTTTCATTTTTGATATGTTTATTCAAAAGCTCTAACTCAAAAATTTCCTGTTTTAGTGATTGGACTAAATCATCCTGTACTGTATGAGGCTGGATAGACGAAGTACTAGGACCTGTAGCTGCCTTTTCCAAAGATTCTATATAGTCATATACTTCCTGCTGCTTGGGGTCTATTTCAGGTGTCATTTTTATTGGGCTGTCCCCAAAATGCCGTGAAGGAGAATAATCTGGCCGAGGAGGGCTCACATCAATATCTTGCTGAGAATGGGATGGAGTATGTTCAATGTCTGATTGGGAATGAAATGAACCAGGTTCACTAACTGACTGAGATGGACTATGGTCAGCTGGGGACTATTCAAATGTTTCCTCTCCCAAATCAATGAAATGAGGACCCTTCATTTGCGTTTTCCTCAATTTCCCCTTAAGTCTGCTGCTTCTTCTCACACGCTGTGGTGCACTATCCTTTTGTTTTTGTTTTCCTTTCTCTGCCTTCTTGGCCATAGAGGACTGTTTTTGAAGATAAACTAGTCTTTCAGATAACACTTGATTATCTTCTTCTTCAGAAGAAGGAGTTTTATGTATAGCCTCAATAGTTTTTCTTTCTTTTGGTGTTATTGGCTTCTTACCCTTGATTTCTTTCTTCTTCCTCTTTGACAGTCTTTCTTCCCTATCAGTTCTTTCAATTGCAGTAGTAGGAGTATTTTGGATTTCATCAATTGTTGTTTTTCTCCTACTTCTTCTTGTTGTGCTACCTTCAGGAATTTTTTGAGGTTCCTCAAAGAAATTTCTAACCAGAAATTGTTCCCATGTGTCTTTCTTTTCCTTTAACTCATTTTCAATCAAAATTTTTATAAGGCCGTGGTGATATAGATGAGGTTCTACATCTCCTAAATGTTTCTAAACAATCACAGACATTTTCTTCAAGATATTTAACAGAAAATATGGGAGATTGAGAGCTTGATTATCTAGAAAATTCATCAGTAACCTGGTATGGTACATGTACATGGACCCAAAACGGCCTTCACATGTAATGAATTTTTGAACAACTAGCAGCAAAGTAGCTCATTCCTCTTTCAATGCATGCACAGGAATTCCTCTTTTAAAAACAGTTATGTCCATACCTTGGTTTCGTAAGATTGTTCTCCATGCTTCATCACTGATACTTTTATTCTTAAACCAACGCTCACCCTCCTGAAGAAGTTCCGTGGCTGTTGCTATAGATGCTTCATTGACTGCAAACTTAAGGTCTCCAATTTCTGCTTCCAAGCCATTAAACGACCTTGCAAATGCTTTTGTAACTTTTTTGTGATAACCTTTGAACTTCTGGATAAAACGCAACCATTTTTCTTTCTTCAATATCTCCCTTACTTGCGGATATCCCTCCATGAACTTCGGTCCTTCCGGTTCTGCTCTTAGCAATTTACCCATTTCTCTTTTTGCTCTTCAAAGACTTTCCTGTGTGGAGGATTCAAATGGAAATAGAACGGCTGAATGCACAGAAACGAGCTCAATGACTGTGGGAATATATTATAGAATGGGAATGAGCACAATGAATGGAATGGAGTGAGACTGTGGGTAGATATCCGAGAGTGGAAATGAGCACAATGAACGGAATGGAGTGAGACAGAATAAAAAAGGGTTTCGTGAGCATAACAGAGATACGACTGTGCAATTGATAGAGTATAACACATTCGGCAGCGTTTTGAAATTTGGTGGTTGCGAAATAAATGTGAACACGTTTCAATCAACGGTTATGGATTTATGTGGCTGTAAGAGTCCTTGGTCAAATCAAATACGTCTCATTGTCACCTGTGGAATATTGTATCATGAGTGAAAATCGGGGGTTTAATGATGGAACCGTTTCAGAATGAATGCGAGAGGATAATATGGAGATCGTGAAAGGTTACGGAATTGTCAATATAATCATTGCACATAATGGATAGAGCTCATGGTTCAGAACTATATAAAAATGTGTTTTTCAATGCTATTTGAAATAAATTTTATTCATACCTTTGGAATCTTTACCTTTTCCTTTGGTCTTCAACTAATTGCTCTTCATTGGTGTCTTGAATGCTCCATGTCTTCATTTTTGATCCTCTCACCTGCATTTTATTTCATGATTATGGAAATAACATCTGACTGTACATTCTTTTTGAAAACAGAGTAGTAGCTGCGAAATCTGCTTCTGGCTGCGGAAACTGGAGTCAACTGCAGAAACAGATGTCAGCTGCGGAAACTGACACAGCTATTACTTGGATGAATGGAAATGAACAGATGACAAATGACCAGATGGAAATGGTCATGAAAAATTTTTTTATTAATGAAATGGAATGAAATGGATGAAATGAAGTGGAGTGGATTGAAATGAAGTGAAATGAAATGGAATGAAGTGGAATGGAATGGAGTGAATGATCACAAAACTTGTGAAATGAAAGAGAGATTTTTTTTGGAAAATATAGAGTGTCAGGTGTTCCTAATTTTCACCCTATATTTTCTGTATAAGACTGCCAATCAGTGATTGGTTTTCAGGCTTATACAATTTTTTTATTTTTTTATTTTTATTTTTTTTAACTGAAAAGAACAAAAGCTAGGCTGGTGGAGAAGAAGAATTCTTCTGTACCAGCCTGATTGCAGAACTTTCTTGAAACATTTTGACAAAATCCTCTTTTGAGAGTGGCTTATGATAAACTTTCAATCTATGGCCATTCACAATAATAGGAGTTTGAAACTCATCAATGGTCTTGATTCTTACCGCTCCATTGCTAAAGATCTTGTCAATCTCATATGGCCCAAGCCAATGAGTCTGAAATTTTCCTTGAAAATATTTAAACTTGGAATCAAATAACAATGCCCAATCTCCTTCTTGAAAATTCTTCTCTTTGATGTACTTTTCATGCCATTTAGTTCTTTGATATTGAACTAGATCAGTTCTTAAAATTGCTTCTTGTCTAATCTCATCTAGCTCATTCAACTGCTCCATTCTATGCTTTTGGGCTTCTGATAAGTCCATCCCCAACTGAACTGCTATCTTGAAGGTCTTGACTTGGAACTCAATGGGGAGCAAGACTTCTTTCCCATAAACAAGTTCATAGGGAGAATGTCCCGTTGTATTTCTCCATGTAGTTCTGTAGGCCCACAAGGCTTCAGGAAGCCTTTCTGCCCAATCTCTTCTATGTAGATGAACAGTTTTGGTGATGATACTTTCAAGAACTTTATTTGTGGACTCCACTTGACCATTTGCTTGCGGATGGTAAGGAGTAGATCTTATGTGCTTGATTTTGTATTATTCCATCAACTTCTCCACCAAATTAGATGTGAATTGGCTCCCCTGATCTGTCACAATTTCTCTTGGAACACCAAAGCGAGTAAAAATATCCTCATAAAGAAAATGAATAACTGAATTTTCAGTAGCAGATACTAATGCTTTGGCTTCTAGCCATTTAGTAACATAATCAGTACAAACCAATATATACTTCTTCTGCTTAGATGGTGGATTAATAGGTCCAATGAAATCTAAAGCCCATTTTTCAAAGGGTTCAATGATTACCTGTGGTTGTAATGGCATTTCATTTGAAAGGGTAGGTTTCCCTACTCTTTGGCAGCTGTCACACCTTTTGACATATTGTTTTGCATCTTTGAAGAGGGAAGGCCAATAATATCCTAAAGAGAGGATTTTATAGGCCGTCCTTTTGTCTGCAAAGTGTCCGCCGCATGGTTCATCATGACATGCCTTAAGAATATCAGGCATTTCATCTTCCCCGACACATCTTCTGATCACAAGATCTAGCCCTGTTTTAAACAATTCGTTAGAAATCCATGAATATTTTGAACTCTCCTGAATAATTTTTCGTTTTTCACTTGGAAATAAATGTGAAGGTAGTTTCCCTGTAACCAAATAGTTAGCAATATCTACATACCAAGGTGTCTTAATAGTTACTGCAAATAAGTATTCATCAGGAAACTTATCCTCTACAGGAGAATCTTCTTTAGTATTCTGAATCCTAGACAAGAAATCAGCTACTGTATTTTGTTTTCCTGGTCTATCCAACACAGTAATATTGAATTCTTGAAAAAGTAAAAGCCATCTTGTCACTCTGCCATTAGTAACAGGTTTTTTCATCAAATATCTAATTGCAGAATGGTCAGTATGAATAAAAGTTTCATAGCCTGTTATGTAATGTCTAAAATTATTAATTGCATGAACAACAACTAAAAACTCTTTTTCAGTCACAGTATAGTTCAACTCTGTGGAAGTCATTTTTTTACTGGTGTAATAAATGGCATAAGGAACTAAATCTTTTTGACCCAACACAGCTCCTAGAGCTGTATCTGAAGCATCCGTAGAAATATGGAAAGGGAGTTTCCAATTTGGTCCTCTTAAGATAGGTGCTTCAGATATTCTTGTTTTCAAAGTTTCAAAAGCTAATTGACAATCAGGATCCCATTTAAATTCACAGTCTTTTGTAAGCAATTTGAAGAGTGGAGATGCAATTTTAGTGAAGTTTTCTATAAATCTTCTATAGTAACCAGTAAATCCTAGAAAACTTCTAACATCTCTTTGACAATTTGGAATAGGTAACTTGGAGATGACTTCAACTTTTGATCTATCAACCTTAATCCCATCTCTCGAAATATGATGCCCCAAAACAATCCCTTCAGTAAACATCATAAAGAATTTTTCATGGCTTAATGAAAGGTTTGTTTCTTTACATCTTATAAGAACTTTTTCCAAATTTTCTAATGCCTCTTCAAATGAATTACTATAAACTGTAAAATCATCCATATAAACCTCTACACAATCATGGATTAGATCAGAAAAAATTCCTAGTACTGCTCTTTGGAATGTTGCTGGTGCATTACATAACCCAAAAGGAAGCACTGAGTAGGCAAAAGTTCCCCATGGACAAGTAAATGTGGTCTTATCTTGATCTTCAGGTGCTACCTGAATTTGATTATAGCCACTAAAACCATCCAAAAATGAAAAGTACTTTTTACCTGCTAATGTATCTAATACCCGATCAATAAAAGGCAAAGGAAAGTGATCCTTCAAAGTTGCTTTGTTCAATTCCCTATAATCAATGCATACCCTCCATTTACCATTCTTTTTAGGTACTATAACCAGAGGAGAAACCCATCGGCTATCTGAAATTGGATAAATGAAGTTTACATTGAGTAGTTTTTGGAGCTCTTCTTTCACTATCTCCATAAGATTTGGATTCATCCTTCTTTGAGGTTGTCTGATTGGTCTACTGTTTTCCTCAATATAGATGTGATGGATGCAAGTCTTAGGATCAATACCCTTCATGTCAGTAAACTCCCATGCAAATGCAGTAGAATGTTTTTGCAAGATTTTGGTTAGTTCTTCTTGTTGTGATTTTTCCATATGTTTGTTGATATTCAATGTTTTTCTTGGAAAAATCTCAATAGTAGAACTACCAAACTCTTCCATAGAGTAAAGAGACATTTGTCTTGATGATAAATATTCTATGTCAGATTCCAACTGAAATTGTGTGGGGTCATATTCTGAAGATGTCTCAAAATTTTCTAATGTGTTCAGAATTTGACTATCCTCACTAATTTCAGAAATGGTAAAGACAAGTTGTATAGTGTCCTCATCATCGACCCATTCATTGTCTCCTATTTCTGTGATTGCTCTTGCTGGAGGATACAAATTGAATTTCTTTGTCGAATTACCATTAGAAATGCACATGTCTCCAGATCTACAACTAATAAAAGCATCAGCTGTGGCCAGCCAAGGTCTTCCTAAGATAATTGGATGTCCTCCTAGATTACTTTTGGGAGTCAAAATCATAAAATCTACTGGATATTCCCAAGAATCTAAGGAGACCGAAATATCTTCTAATACACCATCTGGTTTAATAACCGATCGATCTGCAAGTTGCAATAAAGTAGGTGTAAAAAGAAGGTTAGGAAGTTTTAACTGTTCCATAGTCTGTCTACTCATAATGTTGATAGCAGCCCCTAAGTCAATCAATGTGTTTGGAATTTCTATCCCATTTATACGTGTCTTGACAATTGGACTTCCTGGATCTACATACTTCTGCATGGTAATTTTTCCCATCATAATATCTGCAATCTTTCCTACCAGGTGGATTATTCTTGTGTCTTTTAGTTTCCTTCCTGGTCTTTTGAAACTCAACTCCTTTATTGTTTTTGCTAGAATAGGAATCTCTCGAATGGCTTGTAGCAAGGGAATCTTGATACAAATATTCTTCAATTCATCTAGAAAATCATAGTTAGGCAACAAGATTTGTTTTTCCACCCCCTTGTCAATTTGTAGTCTTTCAGGAAAAGGAGGTGTAGATGAAGATGCAAGTTGCTCAACTATAGGAGTTGTGGGTGTTAACTTTTCTTTTTCTTTTTGAATATTTGAATTTTGAAGAGATTCTTCCTCAGAACCCTTATTGACTTGAAGAGAATCCTCCTCACAGGTATCTTGCTCTTGGATATCTATAGAAGGTTTTTCTAAAACTCTACCAGATCTGAGTTGTACATCGTTGAGAGGAACAATCATATAGGTAGGAAATTGTTGTCCTTCTACCATGTAAGTATTTTGAGGATTCTTATTGTTAGGATTTGGCAATGGCTGAGCTAGAAGTTGATTTGTCTTTTGTTGGTATGGGAGCATGAGTTGAGGATTTGGATTTTGTTGAGAAGGTTGTTGTTGTGGAAATGGCAATGAAAGTTGTGGATTTGGGTTTGGAAGTTGTGGAGCTTGTTGACTTTGAAAAGATGGAGGATATTGATAAAATTGAGCAAATCTCCCATAAGGATTTTGCATCCCTTGTACCCATGGCTGATATGATTTTTTATTTTGGGGCCAAGGTTGTTGCCAAGGATTCCAATTTGGTGGGGTTTGGAAATTCATAGGGTTGTTAAACCCTTGAGTTTGTTGTCCCTGCCAAGGTCTCCTTGCGACAAAACAGAGAGATTCTACTGAATTTGGGTCTTCTTGAAAAACAGCTTTGAGTCTAGGAATTGAAGGACAATCCTTGATCTCATGATTCTCTGAGCAAATCATACATGTTTCTACAACTTTTGCATCCAAGGGACATTCCCTTAAAGCATGTTTCTTCCTACATTTCGGACAAAAGATGGCTAAAGCATCTGCTTCTGCTTTCTGCTTGTTTTGGATTTTAAGGGTGTCTAGTTGTTCACTAAGGCTCCCTAAGATATCAGTTTTGAACTCATCAAGCATATTACCAATCTCTGCCCTACTTACTGATCCAGTTGCAGATTTGTTAGCCCTAATAAGAAAAGGATCCCTAGGCCCTTTTCCTGTTTTAGATTTTCCTCTCGAGAGATGGACACATAGTTCTGTTATATCACGAAGTGGAAGTTGAGAAATGTCTCCTTTCCCCATCATGTTTAAAATATCTATCCATTCATCTCTAATGGCTTTTAATATGAGGGCTTTCAAGGTTTCATCATCTAAGTTGCTCATCTTTGCTCTTTTCAAGTTGTATTGAAATCTTTCAAGTAAGTCTTCCAAATTTTCATCTTCTTTTTTGCATCATTTTGAATACCTCATCCTTGTGATTGGTGGGCATACAATAGTCCAAGTATCTATCCAAAAATGTTTGTTTCATATCATTCCAAGTCCTAATAGATTGAGTGGCTAATCCCATGAACCATTTCAAAGCAGATCCTTTCAAAGTTGAAGGAAACAGTTTGAGTTATTGAGAATCTTCCATATAGTCATAGGTTCGGCACACAACTTCAAACTCAAACAGAAATGTTTCAGGGTCCTCACTTCGCAACCCATAAAAGTTAAGGAGGACAGATGGTGAGATATTTTTCATTGTTGCATGAGTTTCCTCATCAACTATAGGGAATCCAAACAAGTTGTCTCCTTCCCTATTTCTACCATTATTTCCTTCACCATTGTTGTCTCCATTGTTTCCTCCTCTTATACCTCTACCTCTACCTCCATCTATTACTTCCTCCGCCATGATAGTTTCTTTAGAGTCCTTAAAGTCCTCTAGTTTTTCTACCAAGGGAGAATGAGAGAAAGTCTCTTTGTTTTCTAAATAGGATTGAGTAGGTGGTATAGGAGAATTCTCTAATTCAGTTGTTCCTTGACTTCCAAAAATCTTAAGGCTAGGGGTAGATGGTGGTGAATCTGGTCTATGCCTTGAAGAAGATGGAGTTGTGAAAATCGAACTCTTGGCTTTAGCTATAAACCTTCCCCTAGAATCTCTTGCTCTATGCATGTCATTTTTTATTTTATTTTTTTATTTTTATTTTTATTTTTAAAGTTGGGCTAATAATCCTCTTTCTGATCTTCCAGGTCACACTAGGTGCAAGAAGAGAGCATACTTAAGAAATTACTAAACCAATAACTCTCTTTTCTGATCCTCCATATCACACTAGGTGCAAGAGGAGAGCATACTTCAAGAAGTTATCAAGTTTTCCCTTCTTTTATGATTTTGTGTTTTTTTTTTAAGAAATTGGCTACCTAGTTACACTTCCCCGGCAACGGCGCCAAAATGTTTGGTCAATTTAGTGTATCCTAAATTGCTGCATTTAATTTGTCAATCCGGGATTCGTAAGCTGATGAAGTGCGGCGCACTATATGTGCAAGATAACCTATTTCTTAACTTTTTGTCGTTTTCGGTTTTCTAAGGTGAAATGGAAATTCTAAAATGAAAACAAGTATGGTTATATTTGTTCAAGGAAATGATATCCCCTATAATGATTTACCAACTTGAAACTTTAAAAGGAATTTGAAATTTTCAATGACAAAACTTGAAAGGAAATGAAAATGTACTGCTGAAATGAAAAGATGTTGTAAGTCTAATAAATCAAAAACAGTGAACTAGTGAGCATGAAACTAAACTATTCTTGCTGCTGTCTAAACAAAAAGAAACTATTCTTAAAGAAATTCAAAATTGCAACAAAGTAAATCTAAATCAGATTACATCAATTTATCTTCTGATACTTCATCATTAGTCCAGCTATGATTTTCAGAAGTAACCATAAACAACTTGAGTAACTGATATCTAACTTGCAGAAAGTAAACTAATATCAAACCATACATTCATAATTCAATCCCTCACCATCAATCCAGCTGTGGCTTTCGGAGGTAACTGAAGATGTCATGCACAATTTAACATTTCTAACTTGCAGAAAGGAAACTAATACTAAACTACACACTTCATAATACAATCCCTCACCATCAGTCCAGCTGTGGCTTTCGGAGGCAACTGAAAACGTTATGAGCAGTTTAATATATTTAAATTTGCAGAAGGAAAACTAATACTAAACTACACATTTCATAATACAATCCCTCACCATCAGTCCAGCTGTGGCTTTCGAAGGAAACTGAAGATGCTATGAGCAGTTTAATATATCTAATTTTGCAGAAAGAAAACTAATACTAAACTACACATTTCATAACACAATCCCTCACCATCAGTCCAGCTGTGGCTTTCGGAGGCAACTGAAGATGCTATGAGCAGTTTAATATATCTAAATTTAACTACTGAAACAATTAAGCAAAACTGAGTTAAACAAAGCAATACTGAAATGAAACAGAAACTAAGAAAAACACATTAGCACCAGAACAATGTTAATTCTATGTCATTAGTCAAAAAGCTATGAAAATGCCCGGGCTGCCTATCTATAACCTGAAACAAGAACACTGATCAGTGATTAACAACATAAAA
Organism: Pinus albicaulis; assembly: GCA_034641835.2. NCBI lineage: Eukaryota > Viridiplantae > Streptophyta > Pinopsida > Pinales > Pinaceae > Pinus > Pinus albicaulis. The sequence goes on along the minus strand of CM076582.1, from coordinate 661,771,851 downwards.
CATGAAAGACAGAAGTGAAATGGAAAGCAAGAAAGTTTATAAACAGAAATGAAAAAAAATGAAATGTATAAACATGTGAATGGATTATGGCACAATGAGCTTTAAATAAATGAAATAAGAACTATACACTAATGCACAAAACCTTAGCTGAGCAGGGGCCCTCTACACCAGCCTCGGCAACGATCTTCAAGTACGAATTAAGTTGGAAAAGAGAGTCTTCTTATATTAAAATGCAGTCATAACAGTATGGTAGTATTACGGCTCAAAGGCAGCGTAATTACATTACAGAGCAGACTTAATAAAATTAACAGAGACTAATCGGGACTAACTCTATATGCGTATGCAAACGCGTTATATATAACAAAAGAAATATAACTGTCTCCTAAAGTTTATGTTGGTGTAGAACACGTAGACCATTACGTCCATGGATCTAGGATCATGGCCGTGTTGGAAAATAAATCTATGAGAAGTGGATGCTTGAATTCAACTATGGAGCCATGTACAGCTTGTCCTCCACAAGCTCAGAAACGGCCATATGAACCTTTACGTGACACGGAACAGAGTCCTGTCACCGTAAGACTCTATGGTTGACTTCCATGTGGACGCCTTTGACCGTGGCTTCTTTAGATGAGTTTGCTCGAACCAATAGGACATGAACCATGTCCACATCATTCCTAACTTGCCCATGTGGCTCGTTTTCCCTGTATACACCTATAACATAGAGTTTCACAAATGCCCATGTGGCTCGTTTTCCCTGTATACACCTATAACATAGAGTTTCACAAAATAGCTGCGAAAAGTTGCAGTAGCTGCGGAAAGTGGCAAGATTCCGCAACTGAATGAACAAAATCTAAATCAAATAGCAAACACAAAAATATAATTAAAAACCATGTTAGATGCTCTTTTGCAAATGATATTGACAACTTGGGAGGTTCAGGTGAGTGAAAAAGGTATAGAAAAGTGTATGGAAAAGATGCAAAATTGATACTCAACACGTGTTTGTATCGAGAATATTGTGGCTCAAATAATAAATAACATGCTCATCACCATTGTCATCCTCTTGTACCAGAACAATGGAAATAGTGCTAAACGCGACAACCAAATAGAGTGATTATTCATGATGATAATTTGGGGATGAAAAATAGGAGCATTGACAAACAATGTCTTCATTGCATCGAAATATTTTTGGGAAATCTCATCCCAGAGGAATGGGACACCTTTCTTAAGAAATCGCGTGAAACTTTTGGCTACTTTAGCATAGCTCATTATAAAACGACGCAAGAAAGTAGCTTTCCCTTGCAAACTCTACAACTGATTTAAAGAGGAAGGGGAGGGGAGATTGAAAATAGCTTCGACCTTAAGAGGGTCAAGCAAGGAAAATTTTAGGGGCTAATATTTGTAGGTGGTCTAATTTTCCATGGTTTTTCCAAAAAAAAGTTTCGCCAATTTCCATTTTTTCTAAAAATGATTCGCCCAAATTCTACAATATAAAATTATTTTACCTTAAAAATCGCCAACATTATATAAAGGCTATATATAAAATCATTATAACTTTGAATAATTTTAGAAATATATCAATAAATATTTTATATTTTTCATATTAGGGATTAGTGACATTCGCCAATGTTTTAAACTTTGAGATAATTTTCCATCCTTAAAATTTTCCCTTGGGTCAAGACTAATTTCGTATTTAGAGTGAAAAACCCTAGGAATCTTCCTGAATCGATGCAAAAGGCACATTTATGCAGATTAAGATGAATTTTGTAGCTTCTACAACGAACAAAAATTTGACGAAGATGATCCGGGTGATTCTTATGCTTAGCGGAATGAGCCGGAAGGTCATCCAAGTAAGGTTCGACAATGTACTTAATATTGTGAAAATAATATGCAATTTCCCATTGGAATGTAGCACCAACATTCTTAAGGCCAAAACGAAGCTTCTTGTATGTGAAGGTGCCCAATGGATAGATGAAGGTGGTCTTATGTTAATCAGCTAGTATAATTTTTATCTGTTTGTAACCAGAGAACCCATCCATAAGGGAAAATATCTCACTCCCAACACATTCATCAATGATCTGGTCGATCAAAGGAGTGGGATAGTTATCCTTAGGACAAGCGCGATTGATGTCGCAGTAATCCACACAAACTCGAATATTACCCTGCTTTTTATCTACAGGGATGATGTTAGAGACCCAATCTATTAATGGGATCAGATAAATGAAGCCATCTTTGAGAAGTTTTTCAACTTCTCCCTTTATGGCAATTACCTTTCTAGGGTGTGTTAGTACCCTATAAATTATAGGATCTCAAGGTGACTAGATACTTCATATTTCTTGCAAGGTTTTCATTATTAAAATGCTTTTCAAAATTCAAATGATTTCAAATAAAAAGAAAAATGAAAAAGAAAGAAAAGAGGGTAATAAAATAAAGAAAAATAAAAAAGAGAAAAAATGAAAAGAGAAAGAAGGAAAAAATAAATAAGAACCCCAAAAAGGAATAAATCTGAAAGTGTTGCAAGTTCAAATGCTACTACTCATTAGATAGGTCTATCCAGTCATACAACATAATCATGATTGGACAATTTTCAATTTCTGTTGATAGGTTAGGAAATAAATATTTTCCAAACTGTTTAATCTTGGCTTATCAGTATATAGGTAGAAAATGAGATTGGTTCAACAACTTAACCTGAACCAATGGAAGAAATAAGGGATAGGGGTTAGGTTAGAATTTCAAAAGAAAATTGTTTCAGGGTCTGCAAGTCTAAATGCACTGTATGAAAGAAGAAAAAATGTTATATGAGTAGTTTGGGTAGGTATATATGCGGGGGATAAAAATTAAAGGAAAAGTTGAAATTCATTCCACCATGTAAAACATAAAAATCTCATTTTTCTTATGATGGATGAAGATCAAAATAGGGGGTGTTTACACTCAAAAGGTGGAAAGGGAGCTATGTTTTAAAATTTTGGATTCCGAAATCATTTAAGGAATACCTTATGTCTAAATTTTATCCCAATTCCTACACAAGTCCCGCCAAGCCCCAAATCAAAATTCGCATCATCCTATCGCAAAATTTCCTTGCCATTCATTCGTTATTTCATAAACTCCCCAATGTGATATCAGTGGGACCCACCCTTACCATGTCACCCCCACACTTCACACATCGGAAGTTTTTACTCTTACCTCCACCACTCATAGCTAAATCTTCCAATTTGTGATTTGTGATATCAGCGGGTCCCACCTCCTTACCACCTCACCCACCGCACTTTGCACATTGGAAGTTTTTACTTTTACCCCCGCCCCTCACAGCTAAATCTTCCAATTTTTTATTTGCGATATCAGTAGGTCCCAACTCCTTACCACGTCACCCCCTGCACTTCACACATCGCAAGTTTTTACTTTTACCTACGCTGCTCACAGCTAAATCCTCTTATTTGCGAATTGTGATATCAGCAGGCCCCACCTCCTTACCATGTCACCCCCCGCATTTCACACATCGCAAGTTTTACTTTTACCTCTGCTGCTCACAACTAAATCTTCCGATTTTGGATTATCAACAGGTCCAACCTCCTTACCACTTCACCTTCCATTCTCATCACCCATTCCCACCATGTTAAAAAAATGGCCACTTTATCCGCCATCTCCGCTCGCCCCACACATCGGATGGCCCATGAAGCTTTTTGGCCCCCCCTCGGCCGCCAAACGTTAATACAATGGGGGGGGGGTCTGAAATAAGCGATGTCCATTACCGCCACACCCTCCACATGTCACCTTCGGAGCATTTCGCATCCCCCTACTCCATTACCACTTGCCACCCCTCCCCCCCCCCCCCCCCCCCTCCAAAAAGCGATTTCTACCATTGTCTAAACCACCTCGCTCAGTCAATTCTAAACTTACCATTGGCACCATGAACGCTTTTGCCTGTTCCCTCCTTCCAATCCCATCACTCCCCACCAGCACAGTCATTGCACCATTAATGGCCAGATCGTTATCTAACGGACTCGCGCCAAACTCCACGACCACCAAATCATCATAATAAGGCTCAAATACAACATAAAAATAGAGTTTACTCTACTGATTATTGTCGAAATTGGGGCAGATTTTCAAATTCACAGTTACAGCACAGAGAGCCACAATTGGAGAAGAGGGCTCGAATCCACATGGAATCTGACCAGGGCAGTGATAGGGACTAGCAAACAATCATCACGATCAAAGATTCACTAGGAGGCCGAAATTTTTTCTCAACATCTTCTCCCACTGTTCCTTTTCAAAAACAAGATGTGCAGACTATTGATAATTACAATCAGTTGCAAGTAGTTTAAATGTAATTTTTCATTCAGTAATAAGGTTTGGACCCCAGTTTTTTAAGAAATTTTCATTACAAGTACTTGTAACTTTTCAAGCTAGAGCATCAATAAAGAGATTAGTCTACGAGATTCATGTGTTGTTGTTAAACACCATGTTAACCACACACATGGTGTATGAGGAAGATAAACACACACACACAAGAGACTCAACACACAATGAAGGATAAGCTTGTAGCTCACTTATTTTTCCATTATACATGATGTACATTTATAATACAATGGTGTGACTCTTGGTTTCACATTCCAAGGTCACTTGGACTCCATTGTGACTTTTCGCTTTATTACATTATAGTAATATTTTTCTCAAGCTCTTCCAATAAACCTCTATCATATGAATGAGATTTCACTGTAATGTTCTAAGTTACTGTTTGTTTCAACACTTCCTTTTATGTTTTAGGAGATCATCATTGCATTAGAAGTAATATTTTTCACAAGCTCTTACAACAAATCTCTAATTAAATGAATCAGATTAAGTTTTAGTGTTTTGAGTTACTTGTCATTTCATAAATGTTTATTTAAGCTGTAATATCCATGGATTAGGACTCTCTATTTTTATCATTTTCTAATTAGGAACATAACTTGCAAATAAACTATGTTTTAATTCATTTATTAAGATTTCCTTTTCTCCCTTTTGACATAGATTCAACTTCATCTTCTTAGCATAGAGTAGCATACTAAGAAGCAAACATAAAAACCCAAAAACATCAATAAAACACTGAAAACAACAAAGTAAGGAAAAGGGATACTTAGGCACATATAGTGCATCACACTTCATCAGTTTACTAGCCATGTTCGATAATTTATGCTATCAATTTAGAACACTAAATTGACTAAAAATTTTAGTGTCGTTGCCGGGGAAGTGTAACTAGGTAACCTTATTTCATATTTCCAAAAAATAATGATATGCGTAGAGAAAGAGATTCTAGGGGTATATTTATAAGAGGCAGAAGCTTAATTCTCACAAATCCACTCACTCCACCAAGACCAAGAAGTAGCACACCTCCAACTCAAACCCGCATTCCATACTATACTGGTCATAGGCTTCTAGAAGTTTCAAGATCAGATATCCCATCAGTAAGATCTCCCACTTTATCCCTTGAAGCAATTCTAGAGGAAGAAGATCCAAGGACTCCTACAGAAGGGATAACCTTTTTCACTTCCATAGGAGAATATATTATAGCACAAGAATTAAAAATCCCTAGTGAAGAGGAAAAAGAAGACTATTTCTTCAATATACCCTTGATAGAAGAACCAGTAGAACAACTAGCTCTCCCAACTGAACCCTATATCAGTTCAGAAGAATCTATCATGGTAGAAGAAGGAGAAGGAGAAGTCTTTAATGGGGAACATAAACTATTTGGAGGAGGAGGAGGTAGAGGTAGAGGAGGAGATTGATGAAGAGGTAGAGGTACAGAAAAAGGTAGAGGAAGAGGAAATGCAGAAGCAGGAAGAGGTATAAGGGAAACTGGAAGCCATTTTGGATTCCCTATAATAGATGAAGAGACTTATGCAACTATGAAAAATATCTCACCCTTTGTTCTTCCAAACTTTCATGGACTAAAAAGTTAATATCCTGAGACCTTCTTATTTGAATTTGAAATTCTATGTAGAACCTATGATTACCTACAAGATTCTCAGAAACTTAAACTGTTCCCTTCAACATTGAAAGGAGCAGCATTAAAATGGTTTATGAGTTTAATCACTAGGTCTATTAGGACATGGGATGATATGAAAAAAGCATTTCTAGACAGATATTTGGATTACTATATACCAGTCAACTATAAGGAAGAAGTGTTCAAGATGATGCAAAAAGAGGATGAAAATATGGAAGATTTGTTGGAAAGATTTAACTATAACATCAAGACGGAAAAAATGGAAAACTTAGACCAAGATACTTTGAAAGCTCTTTTGTTGAAAACAATTAGGGATGAATGGATAGATATCCTTAATATGATGGGGAAAAGAGACATATCTCAACTTTCATCACCTGATATAGCAGAATTATGTATTAATCTTTTAAGAGGAAAATCTAAGATTCTAGAAGGACCAAGAGACCCTGCTCTTGCAAGGGAAAGAAAATCTGCAACCGGAATAGTAAGTAGGGCATAAATAGGGAATATGCTTGATGAATTCTAAACTGACATTCTAGGGAGTCTTAGTGAGCAAATATACACCCTTAAATTACAAAACAAGCAGAAATCTGAAACTGATGCCTTAGCAATATTTTGTCCCAAATGTAGGAAGAAGCATGCCTTAAGAGAGTGTCCTTTGGATGCAAATGTAATAGATACTTGTACAATTTGTTCATAAAATCATGAGACCAATAATTTTCCTTCAATCCCTAGTCTTAAATATATATTCCAAGAAGAAACAACCACTAGTTCCACAGAATCTCTTAATTTTATCTTTAGAAGACCTTGGCAGGGACCTCAAACACAAGGGTTTAGTAATCAAATGTATAATCAACCCCCACCTAATTAGAACTCTTGGCAGCAACCTTGGCCCCAATTTCAAAATTAATCTCAACCTTGGGCTCAAGGAGCACAAAATCCTTATGGAAGGTTCTCCCAGTATTATCAATATCCACCATCTTATCCATCATATCCATCATATCCAAACTTTCCTCCTCAAAAAAATCCTCAACAAAATCCACAACATCAAAATCAAAATCAAAATCCACCACTTCCATTACCATTCCCTCAAAAATAAAATCAGTTACCTGCCTAGCCAATACCAAACCCCAACAATAAAAACCCTCAAAATACATATATGATAGAAGGTCAAAAATTTCCAACCTATTTGATTACTCCTTTAGACCTTAATGATGTTCAACTTAGGTCTGGAAGAATACTTGAAAGAAAGAAACCTTCTGTAGTTATACAAAAACAAAACAATTCTAAGGAAGATTCTCTAGGGGTAAAAAAAACGTTTTGAAGAAAACACATCTCTTCAAGACCAAAACATTGAAAAATAAAAATAGAAAGAACCAATAATTTCAACTCCTATGTTAGAACAACCATCAACATCTACTACTACACCTCCTTTTCCTGAGAGATTACAAATTGATAGAGGTGTAGAGAAACAAATTATGATGCCTAACTATGATTTCCTAGATGAGTTAAGAAATGTTTGTATTAAGATTCCATTATTACAGGCCATCAAGGAAATCCCAATTCTAGCAAAGACAATAAAAGAGTTGAGTATGAAAAAACCAGGAAAAAGAATAAAAGAGATAAAGAAAATACAACTAGTAGGAAAAATAGCAGACACAATGATGGGAAAGATTTCCATTCCAAAATATCTAGATCCTGGAAATCCAGTTGTTAAGATACATATCAATGGGATTGAAATTCCAAACACACTTATTGATATAGGAGCAACAAACAATATCATGAGTAGACAAATCATGGAAAAACTAAAACTTCCTAATCTTCTTTTTACACCCACACTACTACAATTAGCAGATAGATCTGTAATCAAACCAGATGGGCTATTAGAAGACATTCCAATATCCTTAGATTCTTGGGAGTAACCTATCGATTTCATGATCCTAACTCCTAAAAATGATCTATGAGGACATCCTATTATATTAGGAAGACCTTGGTTAGCTACAACAGATGCTTTCATTAGTTGTAGATCCGGTGATATGTACATCTCTGATGATAGTTCAACTAAGAAATTCACCTTGTATCCTCCAGCAAGAACAATCACGGAATTAGATGATACTCAATGGATTGAAGATGAAGAAGATATACAACCTCTCTTCACTATTTCAGAAATTAGTGAAGATAGTCAAATTCTGAATGCCTTAGAAAATCATGAATCTTCTTCAGAATACAAATATGAAAAATTCCAAGAAGAATCCAACATTAAGTTTTTTTCATCAAGACAAATGTCTCTTTACTCCATGGAAGAATTTGGTAGCTCTACAATTGAGATATTTCTAGGAAAAACCTTAAACATAAATAAAAACCTAGAAAAATTTCAACAAGAAAAGCTAGTGAAAATATTACAAAGACATTCTTTTGCATATGCATGGGAGTACACTGATATGAATGGGATCAACCATAAGACTTGCACTCATCATATATATATAGAGGAAAATTGTAAACCAATCAAACAGCCTCAGAGAAGGATGAATCCAAACCTTAGGGAGACTGTTAAAGAAGAGTTGCAGAAATTGTTAAATGTCGACTTTATTTATCCCATTTTATACAGTCAATGGGTTTCTCCTTTGGTGATTGTACCCAAGAAAAATGGTAAATGGATGGTATGCATTGACTACCGAGAATTAAACAAATCTACTCTTAAAGATCATTTTCCTTTACCCTTCATAGATCAGCTGTTAGATACATTAGCAGGAAAAAAGTACTTTTCATTTTTGGATGGTTTTAGTGGTTATAATCAAATTCAAGTTGCACTTGAGGATCAAGATAAAACCACATTTACCGATCCTTTGGGTACCTATGCCTGTTGAGTATTACCTTTTGGATTGTGCAATGCACCTGCAACATTCCAAAGGGCAGTATTGGGAAGCTTTTCAGATCTAATACATGACTATGTAGAAGTATACATGGATGATTTCACTGTCTATGGAAACACATTTTAAGAGGCCTTAGCAAACTTGGAAAAATTTCTAAGAAGATGTAAAGAAGCAAACCTTTCATTAAGTCATGAAAAATGTTTCATGATGTTCACTGAAGGGATTGTCTTAGGACATCATATTTCAGGAGATGGGATTAGAGTTGATAAGTCAAAATTTGAAGTCATCTCTAGATTATTATTTCTAAGTTGTGAGAAAGATGTTAGGAGTTTTATAGTATTTACAGGATATTATAGAAGATTTATAGAAAACTTCACCAAGATAGCATCTCCACTTTTCAAGCTACTCTCCAAGGACTGTGAATTCAATTGGAATCCCGACTACCAGTTAACATTTGAAACCCTAAAAACAAAATCTCTGTAGCACCTATTTTAGGGGGACCTAACCGGAAATTACCTTTTCACATCTCGACAGATTCCTCAGATACAGCTCTAGGATCTGTGCTGGGACAAAAAGACCTGATTCCTTATGCCATCTACTATACAAGTAAAAATATGACTCCTTCAAATTTGAATTATACTGTAACTGAAAAAGAGTTCTTAGCTTTTTTTCATGCCATAAATAAATTCAGACACTATATAACAGGCTATGAAACCTTTTTCCACACAGATCACTCTACAATTAGGTATTTAATGAAAAAATATATTATTAATGGCAGATTCACAAGATGGTTATTGATTTTACAAGAATTTAACATCACTATTCCAGATAGGCTTGGAAAAAAAATACAGTGGCTTATTTCCTATCCAGACTCCAAAACATTAAAGACAGTACTCCAATTGAAGATAAATTCCCTAATGAATATCTCTTTGCAATTACTACTCAAACTCCCTAGTTTTCTGATATTGCCAATTATCTAGTTTCAGGAAAATTTCCTTCAATTATGAATGAAGGAGATAAAAGAAAAGTCATTTATGACAGTGTAAAATATTCATGGATTGCTAATGAGTTATACAAAACAGGTCCAGACTTTATTATCAGAAGACGTGTTCAAGAAGACGAGATGCCTGAGATTCTCAAGGCATGTCATGATGAACCTTGTGGTGGACACTTTGCTGATAAGAGGACAGCTTATAAGATCCTTCACCTAGGATATTATTGGATATCCCTCTTGAAATATGCTAAAGAGTATTTCAAAAGGTGTGATAGTTGCCAAAGGGTAGGGAAACCTTCCCCTTCAGGTGAGATGCCATTGCAACCTCAGATACATATTGAACCTTTTGAGAAAAGGGCTTTGGATTTTGTAGGACCTATTAATCCTCCATCAAAACAAAAGGAATATATTTTAGTTTGCACTGATTATGTTACTAAATGGGTAGGACAAGCCATTACTTTCTGCTACTGAAGCATCTGTAGTTAATTTTCTTTTTTAGGATATTTTTACTTGTTTTGGTGTCCCAAGAGAAATTGTTACAGATCATGGAGCTCAATTCACATCAAAAATGGTGGAACAAATGGTAGAGAAGTACAAAATCAGACACAAAAAATCCACTCCCTACCATCCACAAGAAAATGGCCAAGTAGAATCTACCAATAAAGTGATTGAAGGGATCCTGACAAAGACTGTTCATTTACATAGAAGAGATTGGGTAGAAAGGCTTCATGAAGCCTTATGGGCCTACAGAACTACACGGAGAAACACAGCAGGACACACCCCTTATGAACTTGTTTATGGAAAACAAGTCTTGTTTCCTATAGAGTTTCAGATCCAAACTTTCAAAATGGTAGTCCAGTTAGGACTTGATTTAACAGAAGCACAGAAGCATAGACTGGAGTAGATTAATGAATTGGATGAGATCAGACAAGATGCAGTCTAGAGAACAAGCATAGTCCAACAGCAAAGGACTAGATGGCATGACAAGTATATCAAAGAAAAGAAATTTAAAGAAGGTGACTGGGCACTCTTGTTTGATTCAAAATTCAAGGATTTTCAAGGTAAATTTCAAATTCATTGGATTGGGCCATATGAGATTGTGAAAATATTTGAAAATGGAGCAATAAAGATTAGGACAATAGATGAAGAAAAGGTAGCATTTCTTGTAAATGGACACAGACTGAAATTGTATCATAAGACACTTTCAAGAGAAGAATTTGTCAAGAAATTTCAAGATAACATTGATATGAAGTTAGTGAAGAAGAAATATTCTTCTTCACTAACTTAGTTGTATTTTTCTTCAATAATTCTAAGAAAAAATAAATAAATATAATAAAAGTATAAATGTGAAAACAAATCATTGATTGGCATGTTTATACAGAAAGTGTAAGGTGAAAATCAAAATTCTTCTCACACTTTATACTTTCAAATTATTCTTGTTCTGCAACTAAATATCATAAAATCACAAAGTGCAGATTAATTTCATTCATATTCCATTCCATTTCATACTCATGATCCATATCATTCCATTGCATATTCATGATCCATCTCATTTCATTCCATATTCATGATCCATCTCATTCCATTCCATATTCATGATCCATTCCATTCCATATCCATATTTCATAATTTTTAATAGGTACATTCTACAGCTAGTTGTTCTGTAGCCAATCCTGTTCTGCAGCCAATTTGACCCTGCAAACCTATACAAAAAGGATGATAGTCAAAGGATATTTTGGAGCTTAGAAGATCAACATTTTTAAAAAATGGAGGACAACTACAACAAGCAGAAAAATCAAAAGGGCTGAGGTAAACTGTGTGAAATTATTTTTATAGCAAAACATGAAAGATATAATATAGTTAAATCATATGTTTCCTAAAGTTAATCTATCATTCGAATTGATCTTTGCCTATCGTAAAAACACTTCAACTATATCACTTACTATCTTCTCCATAATGATTCATCATTAATTGAATAAACAGTCAAAAATTTAGATGTGACCTATTAGGTCATGTCCTTAGATCGTATCATTTATTGATGATTTTTGAAAATCATCATAAAATCTCTTCGCAGTATTTCATCTCATATCAAACTCTTAACCCGATCATTTTCATCATTCATCGTTACCTAATTCATTCCTGCTTAATAGTTTGAAAATGATGGCCTCTAATGTTCAAAAAAGACTCCAATTCCTAGAAACTACTCTGCATCATCATGGCCTAATCAAAATACTGATTGAGTTCCATTTGAAGAAAGTAGGAGATATCTGGGATGAATTTCTTCTAAGAAACCATTTTGAACAACCAGAGGAAACACTATCTAGAAAAGAAACTATAAAAAGAAGTAGGAGGGGGAAAATTGATAAATCTGTTGAAATCAAACCTGATTCATCAACACAGGAAGATAGTGAAGAAGTACTCTAAAAATTTGACAAAGATCAAGAGACAAATCAGGTTTAAAAGAAAAGAGAAATTAACAAGTGAATGTGCTGAGGAAAAAGATGAAAATCCACCCAAATTGAGGAGAAGCTCTATATTAAAATGCATGATGAAAAAGACAGGGACTAAGGAAACATGAGTTATAAATATTGAAGAAGAAGAAACTCCAATCCAATCACTAGTTGATAGATCTCCTTTACACCAGTATGAAGAAGACCCTAACAGAATAACCCCAAATATAGATCCAGCTCAACAAAAAATGTATGACTATGTGGAATCACTAGAAAAAAGGGCCTCAAAAAATCGAAAAAGGTCTCTCAGTCCACAAGAACCTCCAATAGAAATTTTGAGAAGAGACAATTATGAATTGGAGATACTAAATAACCATATCAAGAATGGAAATGAAATATTAAGAGAGCAGGTCAAATTGAAGAGTAGCATGAACAACACACTCTCTTAGCAAATGAAAACACTGTATAAAGCAAACATGAAGCTAAAGAAGAGAAACAAGAAACTCAACATGGCACTCATTGATCTAAGGCTCAAATTATTCATGAGGAAACCCAGAATGGCATTGACTACCAAAAGAAGCAGAAAAAGGAGGTTAGATGTTCTTGCAGAAGTATCAGTGCAAATGGAATAAAGTTTTGATGAAATTGCATGAGTACATGCAAGAGTTTTGCAGTGGGGGTATGTTGAGCCCTGAAATTGTCTTCTCTTTTGACAAAATTCACTTCATTTCATCATTCCTTTATCATTTCATAAACCTAAAACTCAATGAGAATGACTAATATTACTTAAAGGTTGCATACAATGATTAACTTATTCTACTTTTGTGATTTTTGTTGTCTTAATGATTTTTGAATAGTTTAGCTACAGAATGCAGTCATTATGTAGCCAGTCAAGCGTTCTGTAGTTGTTTTGGTGTTTAAGTATGTTACAGGTGTCATCTGGAGAAAAGGCACACATAGGTGGATTCCAAATCTTTCCTACATCATTCTTTCCCTTCCACGAGGACTGAACCGATAGCTGGCGGTGCCTAAGCACGTGGTCAAAGCAAAGGTCAAGGAAGCTGTCTTCTACAGGAATCAAGACTCCTGATTTTCTTTACAGCAAATCATGAATCCCAAAAGAGTTCTAATTTGATTTTAACTTCAAACCTATACCTGTACCTATTTTTGTTAAATGTTAGTTATGAATTTACATATAAATTAAGCTCTGTAATACCGAGAGGAACAAGTTGATACTTATTTTATCATTACGGTGATACTCTGTTTTCAAGACTTGTGATTAATAAAAAGGATTTTTAACCTTGATGTTGTTTTGAATACAACCTTAAGGAGTTAAAGGATTAATGCCGAATTGATAGCAGAGGGCCCCTGCTATTCGGGGATTTTTTACATGTTTTCTAGATAAGTCATTTTCAATTTTGTTCTATCATATTTCCTTACTTAGACTGGTTTCTAAAATCATAGCTTTTAGTATTATGTTTCATATCATTTGCTTAGATAAAGGATCCTCGTGATATTACAATTGGTCTCTTTCACAAGCTCTTCCAATACATCTCTATTAACTAAATGAGATTCAATTATAATATTATGAGTTATTAGTATTTCATTTTCTATTATTGAGTTAAAAGGAAGATCTTCATTATACTACAGTTAGTATCTTTCCAAAGCTTTTCCAATAAACCTCTAATCCACGAATGAGACTTAGTTGTAATATTGTGAGTTATTGATTGTTTTGCTTCATAAAAATATCATTATCACATTATGATTAATCTCTTTCAAAAGCTCTTCCAACAAACCTCTAACTCATGAATGAGATTTAGTTCTAATGTTATAAGTTGTTTCAACATTTCATAGGAGATTCTTATTACATTATAGTAATCTTTTTCTCAAGCTCTTCCAATAAACCTCTATCATATGAATGAGACTTCACTGTAATTTTCTAAGTTATTGTTTGTTTCAGCAATTCCTTTTATGTTTTAGGAGATCCTCATTGCATTAGAATTAATATTTTTCACAAGCTCTTCCAAAAAATATCTAATTAAATGAATCAGATTAAGTAACTAAGTTGTAGTGTTTTGAGTTACTTTTCATTTCATAAATGTTTATTTAAGCTATAATATCCATGGATTAGGGCTCTTTGTTTTTATCATTTTCTAATTAGGAACAGAACTTGCAAATAAACTCTGTTTTATTTAATTTATTAAGATTTCATTTTCTCCCTTTTGACATAGATTCAACTTCATCTTCTTAGCATAGAGTAGCATACTAAGAACCAAACATAAAAACCCCAAAACATCAATAAAACACTAAAAACAATGAAGTAAGGAAAATGGATACTTATGCATATATAATTCATTACACTTCATCAGTTTACTAGCGCTAGTCGATAATTTATGCTATCAATTTAGGACACTAAATTGACTAAACACATGGTAAGTAGCCAAGAGAAGCCTCACAAATTACCCTTTGTAATCTGTTCACACTGACCTTGATTCTTTCATTGTGTACAATGATGGAATCATTGATTCACAAGTTTCCCATATAGAATATGATTCCACAAAAATAATGGCAGTCAAATACAAAGAGAACAACTAGATTCGACCAATGAACCTCTTTGAAACATGAGTTTTGATGGCTCATGTGGCCAAGCAGGCTCAGGGGCAGGAATTTCGGTGTACAATACAGGAAACAATAGTGCATAGGGTCATTCATACAAATTAAATTTTCAATGCACAAACAACATTTCAAAATATGAAGCTTTGCTTTTGGGATTACAAATGTTGAAAGGATTAGGAGAAAAAATGATATTTCTACATGGTGATTCTCATTTGGTCATAAAAAAAAGTTAAAGGACTGTATGCTACCAAACACCGCAGACTGAGAGCTTACAAAAATGTTGTCCTTGATTTCTTAAGAACCATTGTGGAATATGATTTGGCAGTAATTTCCAGAAACTAGAATGTCCTAGCAAAAGGCTTGGCTATTTATCAAGTACCTGTAAATTTCCTCACCCAAAGAAGCAGCATACAATTGAGGTCCAACATTGTGCTTCTATGCCAGATAACATGAGGTACTGGCAAGTCTTTGCCAATGATAAACAAATCGAAAGCTTCCTACAATCTAAAGATGAATTTGAAGACAATAATATTGATGTGGATTGTGAGGAAGATAGTCTTATTGATGAACAAAGTACTGAGGAAGAATAAACTTCTATTCTAGAAAACATTGTTTTAGATGTAAATACCAATGTAAATATTCCAGCAAACAACACTGTACATAATATCGATAATCAAAAATACCTATAAAAAGAATAATTTTAAATACTCCAACTCAAAGACAATAATATGCCTAGAGGTTTGGCCCCTTTAGAAGAATTATTCGACTTTAATGATGTGGCCAAGAAACCCAAAATAGAGCCAACTGGAATAGACATAAAGGAATGTAATATAGGGCATAGAAAAAAACCCCAAAGTCATCAAACTGTATAAATCTCTACCCACTATTACAAATAAAAAATATATATCCTTGTTCAAAGAATTCATTGATATTTTTGCATGGAGCTATGAGGATTTGAAGTTCTATGATACTAGCATCATTCAACATAAGATTCCAATTAAAGAAAAAAAAAATCAGATAGAAATTGCAAAGAATAAATCCTATTTCAATTCCTTTAGTTTGGAAAAAGATTAAAAAGATGTATGAAGCAAAGATCATAGTCTCACTCAGACACTCCAAATGGGTTTCCAATATTGTCCCAAAAAGAAATAAAACAGGAGAAATTAGACTCTACATCAACTTTACAAATATTAATAAGGTATCTCTTAAGGATAATTACTTGTTACCTAAGATGGATCACATATTAAAAAGGGTAGTGGGTTCTAGTAGGATATCTTTGTTAGATGGTTTCTCTGGCTACAATCAAGTGTTAGTACACCGTGATGACCAACATAAGAAAAATTTTACGACTCCTTGGGGGAATTTCATGTATGTGAAGATGCCCTTTGGATTAATGAATGTTGGAGCTACCTTTGAAAGGGCCATGAACATTGCATTTTCTGATGACATTGGCCACTTCATTGTGATTTATTTGGATGACAACACTATGTTTTCTAAAACTGATGAAGAACATTTAGCACACTTTAGAAGATTTTTTGAAAAAAGAAGAAAATTTGGAATTTCCCTAAATCCTAAGAAGACATTATTTGGATCAAAAGAGGGAAAATCATTAGGTCATATTATCTCTAAGGATGGAATCATAATTGACCCTAGCAGAACTCAAGGAATATTAAAAATCAACGATCCCATAAATCTAAAATAACTCCAACCCTTAATTGGTAAAATCAACTTCCTAAGGAGATTTATATCCAACCTAGCAGAACTTTTAAGAAACATCACTAAT
Organism: Pinus albicaulis; assembly: GCA_034641835.2. Taxonomy (NCBI): domain Eukaryota; kingdom Viridiplantae; phylum Streptophyta; class Pinopsida; order Pinales; family Pinaceae; genus Pinus; species Pinus albicaulis. Next base: position 661,755,161 of record CM076582.1, on the reverse strand, counting down.
ATTCTCAAGAAGGGATAAAAAATAAAATTGACCATTGAAGAAAAACAATCTTTTGATTTGGTCAAAATAGCATTGACAAAAGCCCCAGTACTGATCAGTCTATATTTCAACAAGATTTCATGATTTTTTTTTGCCTCTGAACTTACTATTGCTGCTGTTTTATTACAAAAAAATAGTGAAGGACAGGAGCAGCCAATAGCCTTTTTCAGCAAGGCATTAAGAGATGCGTCATTGAAATATAATATCATGGAAAAACATGCTTTTGCATGGGTTAAATAATTGAAATATTTTAGAGTCTATATTTTACATTCACATATCATTGCTTATGTTCCAAATGCAGTTGTCAGAGACATATTAACACAAAATTGTCCCGATGGAAAAAGAGGGAAATGGATTGCAGTGATCCTAGAATATGATTTGGAAATCAAGCCTACCAAGTTGATTAAAGACCAAGGATTAGCTCAATCGATGGCAGAATCTAACTTTCATGCACTAGACATCAACATGGTACACGCATTAGATGATCAAGAGGAACTAGCGACTGCACTGATTAATGAAGCATTCCTGAATTCTCCATGGTATGCTGATATTTTGTATGTATTTTCAAATATAAATTATCCCCCTGGTTTGTCTAAAACAAAGGTTAGATTTCTAAAACATAAAGTTGTTAAATTCTGCATTTTGGACAATGTTTTATATTGGAAAGATATTTGAGGTATTTTTATTAAATGTTTAATCAAGGATGATGCAGATAGAGTAATACAGGAGTTCCATGCAGGTGACTATGGTGGCCATATCTATTGGAAAACCACTTCCAACAAGATCATGAGAGCTATTTTTTATAGGCCCACCCTTTTTCCTTATGTCCATAGGATGGTTACTGCCTATCATAAATGTCAAATATTTGAAGGAAAGAGAAAGCTACCACCCTTACACTTGAAACCTATTTATGTAGAAAGCCCTTTCCAACAATTGGGATTAGAATTCATACAAGAAATTCACCCCCCATCCTCTACCCAACATCAATGGATCGTCACTTCTACAGATTATTTCACCAAATGGATAAAGGCCACCCCTTATATAAATTCCACTGACTCTGTCATTATAAAATTCCTAGAGACCAACATCCTTTCTAGATTTGGTTGTCCTAGGAAAATCATTACAGAAAATGTTGCAACCTTTAGGTCCAAAAATATGGTTGACTTCAGTCACAGGTATCATATAACATTGGGGCATTCAACAACATATTACCCTCAAGGTAATGGATTGGTTGAATCTTCCAATAAAATCCAAGTGAACATCATCAAAAATATTCTAGAGGAGAGCAAGGAATCATGGCACAATAAGTTAATTAATGCTCTTTAGGCTGATAGGCTCACCACAAAGAAATCAGTTGGCATGTCTCCATACCAATTTTTTTATGGAATGGATGCAGTGTTTCCTTCTTCCTTGGGAGTTCCAATAATGAAGATAATCCAAGAGGCCCAAGCTAAACCAAATGAAATTCAAAGGAGGATTAATGACAGCAAGGCCAATGATTTCAATCTAGGTGACAAAGTTCTGAAATGGGATTCCATAAGAGAGGATAAAGGCAAGCATGGAAATTTTAATAATATTTGGTAAGGACCATAAATCATTCATGCTTTCAGGGGAAATAATGACTATTTTCTCAAAGAATTGGATGGTACAGAAGCATCTGGGGGTCCTATCAATGGAAGAATGCTAAAAAAATATTTCTTCTAAAACTCGGGTTAAATTTTTGCCATTGTAAATACCACAAAATTACAGTTTTAAATAATTCAATGGAAAATGTTGAAGCCTGAAGTGAAGGCCCTAAGCCTAGTTCAATGAGAATATATAAAAACAGAAATGAAATCATTGGAAGAAGAAAGGAAACTAGTTAAATTTTTGCAGAAAAATAAGCATCCCAGGCTATCGGTCTCAAGTTCTTGACACTTATTTTCAAGAAGTGCCATCCCTAGCTGGAGCCACTGTTAGCACCCTATAAATTATAGGATCTCAAGGTGACTAGATACTTCATATCTCTTGCAAGGTTTTTATTATTGAAAGTCTTTTCAAAATTCAAATGATTTCAAATAAAAATAAAATAAAAAAGAAAGAAAAGAGGGTATAAAAATAGAGAAAAGGAAAAAAGAGAAAAAAATGAAAAGAGAAAAAAGGAAGAAAGAAAGAAGAACCACAAAAAGAAATAAAACTGAAAGTGTTGCAAGTTCAAATGCCACTACTCATTAGATATGCTTGTCCAGTAATACAACTTAATCATGATTGGATAGTTTTCAATTTATGTTGATAGGTTAGGAAATAAATATTTTCCAAATTTTTTAATCTTGGCTTATCAATAGATAGGTAGAAAATGAGATTGCTTCAACATCTTAATCTGAACCAATGGAAGAAATAAGGGATAGGGGTTATGTTATAATTTCAAAAGAGAAATGTTTCAAGGTCTGCAAGCCTAAATGCACCCTACGAAAGAAGAAAAAATGTTAGATGAGTAGTTTGGGTAGCTAGAAATGTGGAGGAGAAAAATGAAAGGAAAAGTTGAAATTCATTCCACCAGGAACAACATCAAAATCACAATTTTCTTATGATGAACGAAGATCAAAATAGGGAGTGTTTACACTCAAAAGGTGGAAAGGGAGCTATGTTTTAAAAATTTGGATTCCGAAATCATTTGAGGCATACGTTATGTCTAAATTTTATCCCAAGTCCTATACAAGTCACAGCGAGCCCCAAATCAAAATTCGCATCGACCTATCGCAAAATTTCCTTGCCATTCATTTTCTATTTCAAAAACTCCCAGATGCAATATCAGTGGGACCCACCCTTACCATGTCACCCCCCACACTTCTCACATCGCAAGTTTTTACTTTTACCCCTGCTTCTCACAGCTAAATCTTCCAATTTTCAATTTGCGATATCAGCGAGTCCCACCTCCTTACCATGTCACCCCCCGCACTTTGCACATCACAATTTTTTACTTTTACCCCTGTTGATCATAGCTAAATCTTCCTATTTCTGATTTCCGATATCAGCAGGTCCCACCTCCTTACCACGTCACCCCCCGCACTCCATACATCGAAAATTTTTACTTTTACCTCTGCTGCTCACTACTAAATCTTCTCATTTGTGATTTGTGATATCAGCAAGTCCCACCTCCTTACCATGTCAGCCCCTGCACTGTGCACATCACACATTTTTACTTTTACCTCTACCTCTCACAGCTAAATATTCTGATTTGCGATTTACGATTATCAGCGAGTCCCACCTCCTTACCACGTCACCTTCCATTCTCATCGCCCATCCCCACCGCATTAAAAAATTCCCACCTTATCCACCATCTTCTCTTGCCCCACAGATCGGATGGCCCACAAAGCTTTTCGACCCCCCCTCGGCCACCGAACTTTAACACAAAGGGCGGGGGGGGTCCGAAATAAGCGGTATCTATTACTGCCACCCCCTCCACACGTCACCTCTGGAGCATTTCACACCCTCTGCTCCATTAGCACTCACCACCACTCCCCCCCTCTGAAAATCAGTTTCTACCACTGTCTAAACCATCGCGCTCAGTCAATTCTAAACTTATCGTTGGTGCCAAAACCTCTCTCGCTTGTTCCCTCTGTCCAATCCCATCACTCCCCACCAGCATAGTCGTTGCACCATTAATGACTAGTCCGTTATCTAACGGACCTGCGCAAAACTCCATGACCTCCAAATCTGTGTAATAAGGCTCAAATCCGACATAACAGTAGAGTTTACTCTATTAATTATTGTCAAAATTGGGGCAGATTTTCGAATTCGCAGGTAAAGCACAGAGAGCCAAAATTCAAGAAGAGGGCCCGAATCCACATGGACTCCGACCAGGGTATTGAGAGGGACCAACAAATATTCATCATAATCAGAGATTCACTAGGAGGCCAAAAAAATTTCTCAACATCTTCTCCCATTATTCCTTTTCAAAAACAATATGTGCAGACTCCTACATCCGTTGCAGAGCAAAAAGAGGAAGATATCTATGACTCCTTAATCCTTAGCTCTCACTCCGTTGCTCCTCCCTTTACTCTTCCCTCTTCCCGTTATCCTTCCTTTTCAAGCCCTCTCCTTGCCCTTCTACATCCCTTTACTTGGCCTCCCTCCTATTAATCTCTTTATAATAACTAACCCTACTTTTAATAATAACTACCATAATAACTAACCTATAAAAACCCTTAAAATCTAATCTTAAAAGTAACTAAATTTTAAAAAGTATAAAAAAAAATCCTAAAAAATCACATCTTATAAAAATTAGCCTATCTTTAATAATTCTACATAAATAAAGAATTTAGAACCAACCCTTAATATAATGTCACATCCATTGGATTTAAATTAAAACATAATTAAGCTTCTTCAAATAACCCTAAAATCTCCATTACTTAATTTATATGTATTATTAATATTAATTATTAATTGTAACATAAAAAACGTTAATTAAATTAAAATATTGTAAAATCTTAGATTAAATTAGAAATATAAATGGACATAATTAGAAATATAAATGGTTAAAAATATTTTAATAAATTCATAGATTTAATTAGAAATAAAAGTGGACATAAACTAACATAAGAAAATAAATAATTAATCAAAAATAAATTAACCTTTTATAAATTAGTAGAAACTAGTCAGCTCTTTTTTCCTTTCAACCCTTTTCCCTCTATTTATTTAACATAATCTACTCTCTTCTTTGCAGGTTTTTCCTGATGATGAGTCTTGATTTAGACTTGAAACATCGAAAGAAAAATGATGACTTTGGAGATTCCGAAATCTATATTTAAAAATCTAAACCACAAAAACCTCCAATCTATCATTATCTATGATATTTTCAAAGAAATCAAAAGGAGGAATGCAATGCTTAAAACCAGCACATACAATCAATTCTCAAAACAAACAAGCAGCTCCTAGAGTAGACTCCTATCATCTTTTGACTCTGAGAAGGGAAGAATGAAGATGGAATTCTTGGAAGCACAAATTCCTTAGCCCAAAGGTGCAACAAACTACAAGAAGAGCTCTTTTGAGTTTGATGTAAAGAGATTTCATCCAATTGACCAATTGGAGATGCACAAGTAGACAGGAGAGATGATCTCCTCCACTTTGACCAATACCGTTATGAGCCTGTCAAATTTGAAAGCTACCTTTTTGGACACATAGTCTCGGCTAAAGATGGAAAGGATATCTTACATGGCCAAAAAGACAAAGATTAAATCCCTGGAAGATTTGGTGATGCAAATTGGGTACAATCCATCAAAATTGGAAGTAGTAGAAACACTTGTGAGGAAGAAAAATGCAGACATAGTTGCGTTGAGGAGGCAACTCAAGATTTCAGTTATAGAAGACCCTATGGCCGAGGAGATTGAAGCCAATGAAACACAGAAGGTAGAGATGTTGCAATTGATCCTTGAACAAGCAGAAGAACTTAAGAAGATGGAGAAGGAGATGGAGAAAATGATAATGGAAAGGCATAAAAAAATAAAGGATGTAGTGAAGGGAGCAGCAAAGAAAGCAGCTAAAGTCGTGATTCTACTACAAGCAGTCCCTTTTACAGTGATTCCAGCATCTACATCAACATCAGGTATAGCAGGAGAAGGCACTCAACACCTTGACAAGGAAATGGAGAACATGTCTTTATAGACACCATTAATTAAGAAGCTATAAGATCAACTCAACAACCTACAGGAGCATTTTAAAACGAAATATTCAGCACATGCAACCAAATTCAAATCAACAAAAAGTTAAATGAAGCTTTGCAGAAGTCCCTTCAGGAGTCCTCAATTGGAAGCATGGTAGGAAGAGTTAAAGAAATTTTTTGGCCAGATATAATTAAATATTTGAATGATATATGGCCATCAATTCAAATTATTTTCGAGCAGAGGGATTTAATTGAGTTGGTGAAAGTTGATATTAAGAAGACAAATGATGAAACTGGGGATAAGCCCCAAACTGCCAACAACATCATTATATTTTTGAATTCTAAAAGCAGGTAGGAATTGAAACAACTAGAAGTGTAAGAAATGATAGCCGCTATACTTGATGTAAAAAGGGTGTTGAACAAAAAGATTTTGGTTACACAGCTAGAAGAAAGATGCCATCAACTGGAGATTTGGGTAAGTAGATTTTTTAGTAGGATCGAGCCACTGAACAGAAAGGTATTTCCTTCCTTATTTGTTATCAATGATAACTTGATGTTTAGGATAGATTATGTACGAAGGCTCACAGAGATCTTGAAAGACACATCCAAGAATATGAACATGAAGAACACCATGACAGGGAAAGAATTTTATGAATTTATCAGCAATGATGTCTTCATCAAACATGAGATTAATCACACTTTTCAGTTGAGGCCAACATTCGTGAAATACACGAAGTTTGATGAAGTCTACAGAAATCTAAACATAACTAAAATTACGACTCCAGAGAATTGGGTGAATTTATGTAGACTTCAGGGAGGTTGACATCGTAGCATGATGACAAGACAAGAAACTCAACGAACTATCTATTTTAGCGGATCCAGTATATCAGAACAATGTAGCAGTACCAAAGGTGCCAGCACAGAAGACCCTCACAACACTTAATAACAGATTTATGATGCCTTTTAGGCACCTGTTGAACATCGTTACCGAGTATCCATCCCTGAGACACACAGGCCAAATTTAAGTTACTTTGTATTAAACGAACCGATTGCCCTTCTAATAATGGAAATCAGTTGCAAGTAGTTTAAACGTAACTTTTCATTCATTAATAAGGGTTGGACCCCAATTTTGTAAGTACTTTTCATTGCAAGTACATGTAACTTTTCAAGATGGAGCATCAATAAAGAGACCATTCTTTGAGATTCATGTGTTGTGTTATCCTGCTGATGTTTTTCCTTATTCATGTTTAATGTTTTCCCACTGTCATATTTTCATGTGCATCATCTAAATTCTAATTGTAAAATAGGAAGGTTAGATTAATATTTGCTGTTTAGAGTACCTCAATTCTGACTGTCATTACGATTTCAATGTTTTCTACTGATGTATGGTTTAATAATTCTTAGATGCTCTTAAGTCATTACTAAAAACACTTTTCTCCATCTCATAATTCCATTCATTTATAAACATCAGTATTCACAGCTAGCTTGCCTTGCATTCACTCTCGGGATTGATGCATATACCCAACCCATTTTGACTCCATAGCCCAATGGAAACTCTTTAGAGGAAACCCCTTAAATCCAACCACTAAAAATCAAAGAAAACAACCCTCACAATCAATTTAACTAGCCTAGTATCAAAAGGTGAAACACATATAAATCTTATAGAGATATCCCTCTCTTAGTCTGGGAGGGCTAGATTCTAGGATTGAAGTGGTTTGATTTTGTTATTTATAATTTATTCTTGCCAATATTATAAATTATAAAGTGATAATAGGGTGCACAGGACGAAGACATTGGTGAATAGGTTTCATGTCAGGATAATTAGAGATCTCGTGCACGACTATACTCAGATTGATGCCGGGAATTTCCTCGTCGGACCAAGCAAAAATTTCTTGAAACTCTCAGAAGAGACTAGTATAGACCTCGATCTCATCAGGAGAATAGGTCACCCCAATTAGGATGTTATCGACAACCACTGGTTCAACAGAGATGTCAATAGGCATCATTTCCATAATATTTCCCATGTTAACTTCCGCAAAAACTTCATGCGTCAAGATGGGTGTTTGAAGCATATGGGAAGGGGATTGGGAAGCGAATTTCTCAAGAAAAGTAGACATGGCTCCAAGGCCAGTCATAAAGGAGGAATGATGATGACTATCATCCTAGGGAGGATCCTCTAGAGACGTCGTTTCCACGATGGCTTCATCTAATGGAAACGTCTCATTCAAGGGATCAAGAGAATCCGAAGTGGCAAGCCAAGGGGATTGAGAATACGTGTTGAGAGACACACTCAAAGGAGTATGATCAGAGGGATGAGAAGTCGAAGCCGAGATAACTTCACAATAATCAATTTCTATTTGGCTTAATGGCATCGCGTCACTAAACGAATCAACCTGCTCAGGCGAAGGGATGATCCATGGATTAGAATACGTGGAGATCATATTGACCTAAGCATTCTTGGGTGGAAGAAGAGAAAAGAGACCCATAAGGGCGGGGTCTTTGAAAAGTCTCGACCCCACAATTTCATAAGGCGTAGGAATATAGTCTATGTATGGAGCATTGCTCTTGGAGGAGGTGGAAGTGAAAAATTATAACTGATTGATAATGATGATGTTTCCTTCGTGCCAAAACTGAAGAACATGAAAGAGAGTGGATGAGATGCATAGCATGGCATCAACGAATTCAAGCTTGACATTAATGTTTTTCCATTCCAACGTTATTGGTAAGCTAGTGAGAACACCAAGAGGGCGAGATTCTTTTTTTTCAAAGCCTTCTAAAGCGTTTGGAGACTAGTTAAGGGCCAGAGAACCAATGACTTTCTAGCATGCAAAGGACATGATGCAAGTAGATGCACCTTCATCCATGATCGCTCGATGGATATTATTACCATTAATACCAACTTGGATAATCAAGGCACGCTGGTTAGGGATACGTGGAACAGAATTTTCAAAATCAAAAGTGATAAGGCTTGAATTGGCGAGGTCCACCCCTTCGATAGCGGATAAAAAAGCCTTCCATTGTGACAGACAACTCTGAAGCACCTCCAATGCGAACATAGTAGACAACATCTGAGCCAAATCCTCAACAATAATGTAATGTTGAGCGGCACGAGTGTTCAGGTTATAGGAGGACTTACGGATCACGCCTTTAGAAGGTGGACATACAACAGGCTCAGGACTAGGCCTTTCAATGTGTAGAGGGCCAGAAGAAAGTGGGGGAGGAGGACCATCTGTGATCCCTTTCACTGCTGCCTGACGCGGTTCAATATAATCTTTCGATCTGGTAGCAATAGATATGGGTGCAACACCATTCATCATGAAAACCTGAGAGACAAAAGGGGCGTAGGATTGAGGTTGCTCCACCATATGAGTTTTTTGTGATGGGAATGGTTCTTTAAGAACATCCATATTTCATTGGGTGCCTTTGAGCATTCGACTTACCTCGACCCATCGTGGACATTCCTTTGTGTAATGCTAATCGTCACATTTCATTCAAGGATACTTCATTTTACATTTGGAGGCATCATGAACATTGGGTTTAGGAGAATCCTTCTTCGGGGTATCGTCTTTGGCCTTGCATTTACCCTTTTTCTTACCTTTGGAACTTTATCCGCTAGGGTGGACTGGACGACATTCACTTCTGCGGTTTTGCCAGGATTAGGAGGTGGCTGAGAAGTAGTATTAGTGGAAGAAGTAGAATTTTTCTTCACAGAATTGGGAGAAGACTTGCGAGAAGTCTGAGACACAAAACCAATGATATTGTCGACGGATGGTGTCATTGGTGCTTTGGAAGCTCCATGTCGCGGAGCATCGGGCAAGAGTTCATAAAGCATGCTATATTGAGAGTACATGAGATCTAGGTACTAGGCATGAGCGATGGCTTTTTCCTCAGTAACACATGCCCCCATAACGATGTCCTTAGCAATCAGACCAATAAAAGAGGTAGTGAATGAATCATTCAGTAGTTGATCAGGGATCTCAAACTTTATCAAACGATGATGCCGCCTCGATTCATGAATATCATCAGATATATGAGTGGCATGATCCTATTTCAAGGATGTTAGGAGGTGCGTCCCAGTTTCATAATGAACTAATAATTGAAAGTGTATTATAAATGCCATGGCAAGAGAGTTGAAATCTTGAAAAAATCTATGGGAGAGCTCAATGTACCACTTTACAATGGCACAAGTGAGGGTCCTATGGAAAAGACGTAAACGAATCGAATCATCAACCCAGGAGTTAGAGGAGCACCATAGATGGTATGTCATAACATGCGCTTGGGGGTCTTCTCTGGACTTGCCTTCAAATTTGGGACAATCGCCAGGGATCTTGGTGGGAACTAGGGGCCAATATGGATTATGAAGAATGGGATCATTCATTAACTTCGACACATCAAGAAGTTCCAACGTAGCAAGGAATGGAAATTTTGGATTTAAAGGCATTTCAAGACTTTGATAGAGACCAGTGTTGGGGTTCCAATGGGGTCAGGAGACATTTTGAGCCCATATGTTCTGTCGTAGAGGATTTTGTCCATAGGGGTTATAATTTTGATAATTCTGCCCGTAAACCAGTTGAGGACTAGGGTATTGATTTTGAGTGAACCACTGAGGTCTTGTTTGATCAACATGTGGATTTTTTTGTTGGATGTAAGAAGTGCCTTGGGGTGGAACTTGTACTATCGAAGGTTGACTTTGAGGAATGAAAGGCTGGCCCTGAGGCTACACAGGCTGTCCTTGGGGGTGTAGGTTGGCCTAGATACTAAGGTTGAAAAGGCTGTCCCTGGGGTGCATGTTGGCCTGATGGAAGAGGACCAGGTTGTACCTAAACACTAGGTTTGCCTAAAGACTCAGATGATTCGGGTTGCCCCTGAAGACTAGGTTGGCCTAGCTGACCAGTGGAGGATTGGCCTTGTTGTACAAGAGATGGGCCTTGCTGAATGTAAGGATGGTTCGGTTGCCCAAAATTTTTTCCCTAATGTGGATATGTTTTCCCCTGAGGAACATAAGGTGCTGCTTGCTGAACATAAGGTTGACCAGTAGGACCATAGGGTTGTCCCTATTGGACCGAAGGTTGTCCTTGTAGGTACATAAATTGGTTGGGGTTAACTGGTATTTATGGCGTTTGGACATACAATGGACCTTGTGGAACATGCCCATAGTAATATATGTGATTTCCGAAATCATCATAGTACTCTGGTGGGTTGGTTTGAGTCAGAATCTGTTGAGAACCCTAAGGGAGGTAACTCTGATGTTGAATATCCATCACACACGGGTCGCGTCGTATGTTAAACCTTCAGGAATAGGATTAGAGGAGAGAGGCGCACTACCAGTAGGTTGATGGACTCCCAATATGTAAGGTTGTGATCCACTCACAACGGGTTCAACAGACATCACGGAAGAATTGGGATGCGTCCCGTGAATAGTAGAAGATGACAAAAATGATGGAATCACACTAGCGGATGGTGTGGCGGAGGTCACACAAACAATGGGATGGGTTGGGACAGATGTGACCATTGTCGAAACAATGGGAATCGAAGAGGATGGACCCGACACAGAGGACCCCACAGAAGGAGTTGTTGTACTTGACCATAGAAAATTCTAATATAAAGATATAGCACGAGAGATTAACTGACCCAAAGAATAATAACAAACTGGGAGAGTTGAAGGTTGAGAGGAATTTTGATTCGTGACATAAGGAAAATTCTCCAGAGGGAACTGATATTCTCATGTAGAAACATAAGTCTCTTCACCACTAATAGGAATCATGGCATCCATGTCGGATGAGGATAGGTTTTCAGTGTAAATGCGATGAGTGGTGGCAAGTAAAGCACGTGATAATGGTAACTCAAGCATTTCCATGGGTAGAGGGGCATCTTCCCTTAAAAATTCCCAAGCATTCAGAGTTTTCCAATTGATATCAAATGGTTCCTCTGGGGGAGATCTAGTGGAAAGAGGTTGAATTCTCGGAACAATGGCACGCCAGAAGCCTTGAGTCTCAACAGAATGAGGTGTCTCTAAGGAAACTCTAGGGGAAGGTTCTTTAGTAAGAGGTAATGAAGAGGATGATGAAACTAATGGTTCCACCACCGTGACTTTGTCTCAAAGAGAAGGAGAGAAAAGAGATGATCAATTTGAGGATTTAAAAACAATCACTAAGAAATCACTCATGAACAGACCAATAAAATAACTTTAATGGGCATGGGATCGTGGGTAATTAATTTTTATGACACTGAAACAAAACTCTGTATTTTCATATTTTAAGAGTCGAGAAAAGGACAAAAGGTGACTCTAGTCACTTTCAGTTTGGACGAGCTTGAAAGTAAAATTTCTCGATGATCTTTTCAAATTTTAAAGAGTCACGGAAAGATCAACATGACTACTCAGGAACTCTAGGAAAGAGGGCATACCAAACTCCCGTGAGCTACAATATACACCTTGGTGATAAAAGGAAAGAGAAATGACAAAGGACTTAACGTACATGCAAAAAGTCTCACTAAATGTTGTGTTCGTTGTATCACAATTATAGGGGCAGAAGACTTGGCTTCCTATGGGTAAAGGATTGCAACTTATAAGGGTTTTCCTTTATATACATGATGGTATGGGGAGCACAATTCTGTGCTAGTGCTAGCTTATTCCATATGACAAATGACAACTACTAGGTTTAACTACACCGGAACATGTCACTAGCCTAGACCTTTAAATGTGAGCATTAAGTTTCAATGCTTCCTTAGGTTGATTGAGTTCATTTTACAATTTATCTTGAAATTATGTTCCAGTTTCAAGGCTTTACCGTATGTAATCTCAAATCTCTAATGCACAACTATATGAGAGAAATCATATCATTTCAATTCAATGAACAAGTAGCTAAGAGAGGGATAGAAGTTCACAACAAATCAACAATCAATTGAATGCAATAATTAATATTCCCTAATACTAATAACACAACCAAAGCAGAAAACGAAAGGATTTTCTCTTGTTCTTCACTTTTTAATGAAAAAGAAAGATACTAAACCAAAAGAGTACTTTTTATTTTCAAATAGAGAGAAAGAATGCAAATTTGTTCTTTTGTATGAATGAGAATCAATAATGCAGCATTACACTAAAAGGACAAAAAGAACACTAGCTTTGAGCAACCCAGATGAAATGATCAAAACACAAAGAGACAAATCCAAAGAAAATATAGAACAAACTCAAAACTAGACATGCATTCCTTCACACAGAGAAAGGAATTTCAATTCGACTCAATGATTAATGTGAGCCATGCTCAGAGCGATGGGAGGAAAGGTCAAACGGACACCAAGATGACAATTTGAAAATCCTAAAACATGTAGAATCGAAAGAAACGACCAAGAAATCAGACAACAAGCTAAAAAGATGAATGAATAAACTGACTCATACACAACTCGGAGACTTAGTGAACATGTGGTCAAACTAGCAATCAAAGACACCTAGAAACCCTAGGATGAAAAGCCACACCGATCAGATGAGAGATAACCAACTGAAAAGAACGAGATAGGGAAGTCAAAACCAATCCAAATGGATTAATACAGGGAGAAAAAATCAATCTAGAGGGTAAGATTCACTACAAAACTCAAACAAAGAGCCTAAAAAAAAACCTACAGGATTCGACGCAGTTTTTCAAATTTAATCTGCATTGAACAGGGGAAATCACACCCGAAAAAAAGGCAACCCGCAACAAGCGGCGCGACTGTTAGGAAAACAGCAACGCCGAGTAAGGAAACCCAAGAAATGAGAAAAGGTAGTGGAGGAAAGACCATGCTTATCACTCTGAGAATAGATGTAATGGCTTGAAACAATCAGATAAGAAAAAAAAAGCAGATAAATGCAAATACGACCAAATTTGGATAGACAAGTAGTCATGGAATACTTCACTAAATGGGCCAAAGCAGTGGCTACACTCATAGCTGATGGTAAGATGGCTGCACAATTTCTTTTCAATCATTTGAAAACTAGGTTGACTTCAAGGTTGAGATGATTCGGGTTGCCCCTGAAGACCAAGTTGGACTGACTGACCAGTGGAGGGTTGGCCTTGTTTTACAAGAGATGGACCTTGTTGAACGTAAGGCTAGTTCGATTGCACAAAAGGTTGTCCCTGATGTGGATAAGTTTTCCCATGAGGAACATAATGTCCTTCTTACTGAACATAAGGTTGACTAGTAGGACCATAGGGTTGTCCCTGTTGGACCGAAGGTTGTCCCTGAGAGGGTTGTCCTTGTGGACCATAGGGTTTTCCTTGTAGGTACGCAAACTTTTTGGGTTTAACCGGTATTTTTGGCATTTGGAGATACAATGGACCTTGTGGAATGGGCCCATAGTAATAGATGTGATTTACGAACTCATCATAGTACTCCGGTGGGTTGGTTTGAGTCATAATATATTGAGAACCCTGAGGGAGGTAATTATGATGTTGAATAGCCATCATATACTGGTTGTCTGTCACACCTCTAGGAATAGGATTAGAGGAGAGAGGCACACTGCTAGAAGGTTGATGGACTCCTGATATGTGAGTTTTCCATCCACTAACAACAGGTTCAACATACACCGCAGAAGCATTGGGATGCATCCCGCAAACAACATAAGATGATGGCAATGATGGAATCACACTAGCGGATGGTGTGGAGGAAGAAACACAAACAATGGGCTAGGTTGGGACAGATGTGGCCATTGTCGAAAAAATGGGAATCTAAGAGGATGGAACCGACACAAATGACCCCACAGAAGGAGTCAATGTACTTGACCATAGTGGATTCTGATACAAATATGTAGTACCAGGGATTAACTGACCCAAAGAACGATAACCAGCTAGGAGAGTTTAATGTTGAGAAGAAGGCTGATTAGTGGCATAAGGAAAATTCTCTGAGGGAACTGATATTATCCGTAGAAACATAAGTCTCTTCACCATTAATAGGACTCGTGTCATCCATGATGGATGAGGACAGGTGGTCGGTAAAAAGGCGACGAGCAGTGGCAAGTAAAGCACTTGATAATGGTGACACAAGTGGTTCCAAGGGTAGAGGGGGATCTTCCCTTAAAAAGGCCCAAGCATCCAGAGGTTGCCAATTGATATCAAATGGTTCCTACGGGGGAGATCTAGTGGTAAGAGGTTGAATCCTTGGAACAATGGCACTCCAGAAGCCTTGAGTCTCAATAGACTAGGGTGTCTCCGAAGAAACTTTTAGGGAAGGTTCTTCACTATGAGGTAATGAAGAGGATGACGAAATTGGTGGTTCCACCACCGTGACTTTGTCTCAAAGATAAGGAGAGAAAAGAGATGATCAATTCGAGGCTTTAAGAACAATCACAAAGGAATCACTCATGAACAGGCCAAGAAAATAACTTTAATGTGTGTGTGTGATCGTGGGCAATTAATTTTTATGACACTCCTGAAACAGAACTCTGTCTTTTCATATTTTAAGAGTAGAGAAAAGGAAAAAAAGTGACTCTAGTCACTTTCAGTTTGGACGAGCTTGAAAGGACAAGTGTGCGATGATATTTTTAAATTTTAAAGTGTAAGCAAGAGGGTGTACGAAGCTCCCGTGAACTACAATATACACCTTGGTGATCAAATGAAAGAGAATTGAACAAGGACTTAATGTACGTGAAGGCAGTCACCCCGAATATTGTGTTCGGTGTATCAAGGTTACATGGCAGAAGACTCAGCTTCCTATGGACAAAGTATTGTAACCTATAAGGGTATCCCCTTATATATGCAACGGTACGGGGAGCACAAGTCCGTGCTAGTGTTTCCTAATGCTAGATGAAAAATGACAACTACTAGGTTTAACGACGTCGGAACACGTCACTATCCTAGACCTATAAATGTGAGCGTTAAGTTTCAATGCTTCCTTAGGTTGATTGAGTTCACTTTATAGTTTATCTTGAAATTATGTTCCAGTTTTAAGGCCTTACCGAATGTAATCTCAAATCTCTAATGCACAACTATATGATAGAAAGAATATCATTTCAATTCGATGAACCAATACCTAAGAGAGGGATATAAGTTCACAACAAAGTAGAAATCAATTGAATGCAAGAATGACTCTTCCCTAATACTACTAACACAGCCAAAGTAGAAAACGAATGGATTTTTTCATGTTGTTCACTTTATAATGAAAAATAAATCTACTAAAGAAAAATAATACTTTTCATTTTTAATGAGAGAGAAAGAATGCAATTTTTTTTCTTTTGTATGAATGAGAAGAAATAATGCAATGTTACAATAAAAGGAAAAAATGAGCACTAGCTTTGAGCAACCCGAATGAAATGATCAAAACAGAAAGAGACCAATCCAAAGTGAATATAAAACACACTAAAAAATAGACATGAATTTCTTCACACAGAGAAAGGACTTTCAAGTTGACTCAATGAGAAATGTGAGCCACGCTCAGAGTGATGGAAGGAAATGTCAAAGAGACACTAGGATGACAGTTTGACAATCATACAACACCTAGAATTTAAAGAAAATACCAAGCAATCAAACAACAAGATGAAAATATGAATGACTAAACCAACTCATACACAGCTTAGAGTCTCAGCGAACATGTGGTTGAACTAGCAATAAAAGACACCTAGAAACCCTAGGATGAAAAGCCACACTGATCAAATGAGAGATAACCAACCAAAAATAATGAGACAGGGAATTCAAAACCAATCCAAATGGATTAATCCAGGGATAAAAAATCAATCAAGAGGATAATATGCATTGTAAAACTTAGACAAAGATCCTATAAACCTAACCTTCAGGATTCGGTGTGTCTGTTCAACAGTAATATGTGCTAAATAGGGGAAATCTCACCTGAAACAAAGGAAACCTGCGCCAAGCAGTGCAAATGTCAGGAAAAAAATAGCGCCGAGTAAGGAAACCCAATAAAGGAGAAAAGTTAGTTGAGGAAAGACCACGCTTATCACTCTGAGAATAGATGTAATAGCTTGAAACATTCAGATAAGAAACCAAAAGCAGATAAATGGCAATACCACCAATGTTGGACAGACAAGAAAAACTCCAAAACGAACAATGAGAGATGACAAACACACTATTCCCCAGTGGAGTCGCCAACTTGTTGAGCAGGAAAATCCCCTCTGCGAACAAAGGCCATCCCTGTAGCCCTAGGGTGGGTCTAGCAACAAGGGAACACGTTTAATTCCTAAATTCCTAGCTTATAAATGAAATATGTACTGGAACAGATATCCTACCTCAGTCTAATGTTTTTTTTGCAGCATGCAGCAGCGATCCTTCGATCTTTGTTTTCTCACCTTGCGGTCCCTATTGGTGACGATGTTCATGCACTTGCACAAAGATCAAACAAAAGATGAAAAAATACAAGCATATACATTCATATACAATTATTCAACTAGTCAAGGAGAGCTAAACACTTTGAATATAAATGCAAACAAAGTTGGAACCAGAAACTAGTCATGTATTATTGATATATGAAAAATAATTTCATAACCTTATTCCTTGATGTTACAGATCTCCTTCGACGGGTTAAGTTGGGCACGACTCAAGCATTCATTCGAAGTTCTACTCAATGAGGCAATGGGCTTAAAATCTCTCTCAACAATGGATTCTTCTCTGCTTTCTTCAACACACCAACTATAACTAATGACTATTTAGCTAGCGGAATCAATGTGAGGAAGAATAATTTATAGGAGAGGAGGAGGAGGCTTGGGATCCACATAATATGGAGGAGAGGTCTATCCCTTTGGGGAGTTTCATATTTGTAGGAACTAATAGGTCAAAGGGAGAAACTCGACTTGATCCAGTCAAAAAAATCATCATGACTCCGCTCACGAAGCTGTTAAAGCATGGAATCTTCATTTCTATTTTAAAAAAAATTCCAAAAGCATATCGGCGCAGGTTCCCTTCTGAGACATAGCACCAATAGGCATGAGGCTCAGTGTTAATTTCTTCATGGGCACGAGGCTATAACTGCCTACCAATGCCAACCCAAAATCATAGGTTTGTGAAGGTCTTCTTGAGGAATGATCAAGAGAGATTATATTCTTGACATGCCAAGGGATGCAATGACATTTATGCCAATGTATGACAGTACACAGGGTCACTAAAATGGTCCTCCAATGTGTAGGATGGGGATTGTAGGGATGGTGACAAAATATTGTGTAACACTATTCTAATTCTCTCAAGGATCTCAAATGACCCACAATACCATGTTGTCAACTTGGAACCGTGTCCCAATCCATAGGGAACTCTTCTTGGGTTTTATCCTCAAATAAACATGTTCCCAAACATGGAACTATTTGTGCACCCTATGTTGGTCTCCATATATTTTTTTCCTATCTTGTGCCACTTTCAAACTATGTTTTATGATTTTAACTTGCTACTCCATACCATTGAGCATACCAGGTCCTACATGGAGCCTATTAACTAGATCACTTGAGCTAATAGGAGTGTTTAAATTCCTACTATACAATGTCTCAAATGGGATCATATTTATGGATTCTTGGTATCCATTGTTGTTTCAAAATTCCACAACTAGAATATATTCTTCCCACTTCTTGGGATGATTTATTACATACATTATTAGAATTTACTTGAGTATTCTATTGATCCTATCTGTTTTCCCCTCTATTTTTGGATGATAGGTTGTACTAAATTCCAATTATGTTGCCAATCCTGCAAATAGTTCCTTCCAAAACCTAGAAGTAAATCTATTATCTCTACCTGACACAATCTTCTTGTGAACGCTATGTAGCCTCACAATATCCTTTATGAAAAATTTTGCGATGTCACTATCAAAGTTAGTGGATTTTACAAAATGAGCTAAATTTCTAAATTTATCCACCATTACAATGATTGTGTCATGATGCTTGGATTTCTTAGAAAATACTATAATGAAATACATAGAAATTTCCTCCCACTTTGATTCTATAGTGGGGATAGGCTACAACAATCTTTCTGGATGTTTACACTCAGCCTTTACTTGCTATAATTCTATGCACTTTGCCACAAAATTAGCCACTTCCTTCTTTATATTCAACCAATAATAGTGCTTTTAAAGAGTTGTAGGGGTATTTTGATACCATGGGTGGCCTGAATAAGGATTAACGTGGAACTCTTTCATTATCAATATTTTATTTCATTGTTATTCGGCACATAGATTCTTCCCTTGAACTATATTAGACCATCCTCAGTGAGGTTATATTCCTCATCCTTCCCACTTTACAACACATTTTATTTCACTTTCTGATATTTCATGTTGTTTTCCAGCACTTTTTACTCTTTCCATAAGATTCGTTGCGTAGGAACTTACAAATTCCAAGTGATTTACTTGGATTCTTATTCTCAAAGCATCAAAAAACTTGTTCTATTTACCTTTAATATAATTCATTTCAAAGTCGAATTCACTGGGTGTGGCCAATAATCTTACTTTCCTAACATTCTACTTTGATTTTCCAAACAAATATTTCAGCCAAATATGTTTTTTTACAAGCGTAAATTTCCTCTCAAGGAGATAACGCCTCCATATTTTTAAGGCATGAATGATGACAAAAAATTCTAAATCATGTGTCACATAATCCATCTCATGTTCATTTAAATTTTTGGACTCATAGCATATGACTCTCCATTCCTGCATTAAGACCCCATCGAGCCCCTCTTTGCAGGAATTTCTACATACCCCAAAATCCTTGTTGGGATCTACAATTCTTAGCAATGGTGCATTGGTAAGAAATTGTTTTAACTACTCAAATATTTTTTCACATTGTGCAGTCCACTCAATTACTTTTCATTTTCTCTGCAAGGCTGTAATGGGATCGCCTATCTTGGAGAAATTTCAGATAAATGTCCTATAATATCTTGCTAGTCCCATGAATGATCTAATTTCATCCACATTCTTTGTATTTTGACACTCAATGATGGTTTTGATATTTTCAAGGTCAACTAAGATTCCTTCCTTGGAGACGATATGCCCAAAATAATATACTATGACTCAAAGAAGTCACTCTTGTGTTAACTAGGCAATCCCTTCTACAGATAGAAGTGATCCCTCTAGCCTAATGAGTGGGCCTAGTAACAAACGAGACAAAAGAAAAAAAAAACTCTCCTAGCTTAAATTAGAATGACATGAGAGAGGAATATGGCCTACCTCACTCCTATGTGCTTTCTTTTCGATGTTGATTTTGATCTCCTCACTTCCAATCTCACTCCTCGCTATTCCTTTACGCACAAATACTTGAAAGAGAGATCAAATGAAAATAAACAAAGAAACCATAATATATTGCATTCCAATGTAAACCATATGATAGATCAAGGAGCATCATAATAAGAAAGTAATCATAAACAAGCTTATGGAAAGTAAAACATGCTTTGTATTATTGATAAATTAAATAAGGAAGCATGGGACCAGTGCTTTGATGTTGGAGACCTCCTTCAGGATGGGTTTCCAAGTCCAATCCAAATACTTCAAGAACTCCTTCTCCTTGGAATTTTGAGAAAATTTAGGCACATTTGAGCACTAGAAATGTGACCAACAATGACCAACCATTTGGGGAAGGCATCACATTAATTTATAGTGAATTTGGAGAGGTTATGGATCCACAAATGGGGGAGGAAATTCCTTATCTCAAAGAGGAATATCCTTAAAGATAGTATCAAAGGATAAAAATGGGAGAACTTGACCATATCCTCAACCAACATATACCAAACATCCGTTCTTGAGATTTCTATAGGAAGAAGCTTCTCCTCCATTTTTGGAGAACCTGCCTGAAGAGGACCAGCGCGAATTTTAACTTCAATTCCCACACTGCTAGCATTGTTTACAAGTTACACATGGGGTGACAAGTGTGAGGGCATATAGAGGAGAATCACACTGTGGCTGGAAATTAGGGTTTTTTTACAAGATTTCTCTATAATTTTTGTAATACATTAATTCTCCATTTCTTCAGGGATGTTATGAACATGCTATTCATGGTGAACATGTTTTCATAGATTTTGTCACTTTGTGACATTTGTGGCATGAGTTACACAAAGGAAAACACTATATAGGGAATAGGGAATGTGAGAAAACATTGTGTAACAGATGCACCCTAAATCATGAAAGTAGAATGTGAAGTGATGTTTGAAGTGCTTTATCAGTTAAGGCAATGACTTTGGAAAACCACCGTAAGCAGACCTGCAAATCAAACATGATACAATATGTGACATATCTGATATATATATTCCTGATAGGAAATTACTCAATAGGCATAAAATAACACATTAATCCACGGCATGGGTGCAACCATCTGACTAAACAGGATCATATGTATGGATCCACAACATGGCGATAGCCATCCGTATAGAAAAGATCATGTGTAAAATCATGAATACTCCACACAGGCTATATTTAAACATATGTGATATAGGGTCTTCGTGTTTGTCTCGATCCATCCAACGTACAAATCTAACCATGTGAATAGTTTTACTAATGTAGAACATGGTAGAAAACACCTAATTACCTGTCAATGAGGTAAATCATTAACAGGCACAAGAGAAACCAACAATAATGACGATGGCCCTCAAGGTATGGAAACACAACCTACAAGCATGAAAAATGGAGTTGAATTTGAATGCCTGCATAATCATCTGATAAATGTTCAATTATGTGAACCTGTCATCAAACGCAAAGAAATTTCCATTGAGGCATGCAAGCTCCAAGGTAATGAAAGGGAGTTTCTAGATCAACTTCCTGGATAATGAGTTGAGGTCGACACTAAGTGATTTTCCAAATGAGGGCCATAATGTTTCCCACATCATTGACATTAAACATAGGAATTCTCAAAGTAGATAGGAATGATTCAATATTGTTGCAGACAGGGTCAAACAAGTATGAGAGGTTTGAATTTTGCAGATAGGACTTCTCTTGAACATATCGGTGACACGACTCCTGATGATGACAAAATTTGACTCAAAACGGGATCAATGGTCAGGGTGACAACATGATATGATCGAATGAGAGGTAAATGGATTTCTCAAACCCAAGAAGGAAAGTGACGAAGAGAGGATAACCCAAACTCGACATGAGATGCAGATAAGTTTCATGTTCAAGAGCGACATGTCACCTTTAATGCAAAATACAAGACATAATTTACTTCTATTTCCCCCCCCCCCCACTATTTATAGTGAGTACCTCTTTATTTTTTATAGCAAGCTTGAAGATGATACCATATACTTAGCATATGTGTTCACCCTTTAGATGAATCCATCCTAGTAAATTTAATGAGTCCTAGGAAGGACTCACTCGACGTCGTCATGGTGACAAGTCTTTCATCGTTTATGTTTTACAAGTCCAATGGAGGGGTAAATCAGTATCTTTTTCATTTCTAGGGAGTTTGAAAAATATATGGAAAATAAAACTCCAAAATGGTCCCTTTTTGTAGATATTCCATCGAACCCAAAAATGTAGAAAACAATATCTGAGAGAACTCATTAGTCATGTTTGACTAAGGTATTCCTTTTTGTAATTAGTCAACCTCGACCTGAAAAAGGGGTAAATGTATACATGATGTCATTCATTTATTTTAACAAGCTTGAAAGGACAAGTGCTCTACAATATTTTAATTTTTCAAGAGTCAAAAAACAACTTAAAGTTGACTATAGGGGGATTCCTTTTTCATTTATTTCGCGAGTCTAAAAAGTGATAAAAGACAACTTGGCATTCACCAATTACCAAATTTGATTCATAATGACCCACTGCTACACATGAAAAAAAATGTGATTTTGATCAAGAAAAATATAAATATAGGTAAAAATACTCTACAAAATGATAAAAAATAATTTTTTAATTAAAAATACTTGGTAAAATACTTTTAATAGTTAAAAAGTAAAAACAGAAATCACTTTTACCATTGCAAAAATTTGGATAGCAATTTTACCCTTTTTTTAATTGAACTTCAGGTGCATTGTTTTATCAATCTCGGACACCATTCACTAAGTCATATGTTGTAGGTAATAAATATCTCTTTTGCATGCATTTTCCTATGTTTTTTAGCATTTTCAACCATTTTTTGTGTGCTTAGGGAGCCTTTGAAAAATTAGGGCTCCTGGGTGACCAACATGGGATTTACCCCTCGGGTCTATGCTGATTTCCCTAGACCTTAAAGTACTATCTCAATGCCAGTTGATACAGGTTTATATTGGTGGCCACCCACATTTTCCACTTGGACCCCCACCATTGTTTCTTTTAGTCTTTTAGTTTCCTTAATTATAGCACAATTTACTATTTTTGGTGGTTTTTTGGATCACAGAATTTCAGAGCCATTTTGAGGCACTAACCAACGGTTTTTTGGAAAATCATCATAAAAAAATGTAATATTTCAACTTGATATTCATTATTACTAGTTATAGTCCTCAGAGAGATCTTTCTAATGAGGTATCGTGTGCGTCAAACAGAGATCTTATGCCAAAGTTATGACATTAGGGGAATTTTGAGGTCTAAAATGGGCCTCCTAAGAAAAATGTACAACAAAAATAAACTTTATAAGAATCAATAGGATTCAAGATGATGATGTCAACCATGGGGGATGATTCGCCTTTTTTAAGTAAAAGGGTAAAAAGATTAAAAAATAATAAAATAATAAAACTAGTTTTTCAACTCATATTTTCAACTTATCTCCCAAAGTTTTTACTCAAATTTAGAGTGGGAGTACTCGTTGGATGAAAAATTAATTCCTCATCCAAGGAGTACCCATGTTGCATACTTCTTATGGACCCTGCTACACGAAAAATGAGCAATACATAAAAAAACATGATTGCAATCACGTTTTTCATGTATTTCTCATTTTTAATGTAGCAGGACCCATAAAAAGTATGCAACATGGGTACTCCTTGGATGAGGAATTAAATTTTTCATCCAATGGGTACTCCCGCTCGAAATTTTAGTAAAAAACGTTGGCAGATAAGTTGAAAATATGAGTTGGAAAAGTAGTTTTTTCTTTTTTCCCTCTAAAATTTGATGATGTAATCAAATCTTACTTTATCATTTCCACTATTATTTTATAATTTCCTTAGGAGACCAATTTTAGACCTCGAAATTCCCCTAATTCCCCAGAAAATTGATGTACCAATTTATCCGAACGGGGGCCATAGTTTGGTTTTTCGTCTCCTAGGGTTAGGTTTTTGGATGTTTAGCGTTTTCCATTGTTTCTAAATAATAAATAGGCCTTCGAGCCTCATTGTAGCATAGTTCAGAGGCATGTAGCCTCCACATATCTTCTCAGAGGTAAGCAACCATCACCCTAGATAGTTTATGTCCATTGTGTCTGTAAGTATATTTCAGTTATTTGATATTAATGAAATGAAGTTTTATTTCTACTGCAACTCTTTCTTTATGTTTATTTTTTTATTTTATTTCATTCCTCCATAAATCTGAATCAGTGGTATTAGAGTGGTTTTCTCTTTATCAATCCTTCTTTGCATGTCCCCAACGATATCGGGGTATAAGGAGTTAGGGCTTGATCTGGTTGAACCTTTGCAAGATTAGCCTCGCAAACCTCGACGATCACCCATGGGAAAAGAAAATAAAGATGAGGGAGTAGGAGATCCTATCAAAATATTTCTCAAGGAGGCCCTCGAGAAAAAAGGTCACTTGATGATGGATAATGTTTCCCAGATCCTTCAACGATTGCCCATCGGTGGCACATTTTCATCCAATACCCACTCTGGAGGTGCCACTCCTATCAAGGTACAAGTCAAATTTGAAATTCCTATATTTTAAGGCCAAATAGATGCATACGCCATAGATAGATACTTGAATTTTCTGGAAGGGTATTTCTCAATCCATGATTTCTCCAATCGAGAAAAATTTACTTTTGCACTCCTAAAGCTGCCCCCAATGTCAAAGACTAGTGGGAAACCTACTCTGAGTAAAAGGAAGAGAGGGAACCCTCTCTGCTCTCAACCGTACCCACTTGGAATTTATTCTAAGATGGAATAAAGGAACAATATTACCTCGTGGGGAGTTATGAGGACAAGTACATCCAATGGACAATGTTTTGGCAGTAAATGGATCAAATGTGCATGAGCTGATGAATTTGTTCCATACCCTGTGCAAAAATTTGGGTATTAAATATTCAGAGAAAAATTTGGTGCTCAAGTACCATCGTTGTTTGCATAGATGCATTCAAGAGGAATTGGATTTCCTTGACATTACCTCGCTCGGCATGGCATACTGATATGTTGGCAATATCGAGCAAAAATTGAAGGAGAAGAAGTGAGAATTTGGATTCGCGAATATGAAGCTAGGCAATGGTGCTTCTGTACAACATAAAAAGGGGAAAATCCAAAGCGAGGTGACTCGGAACAACACTAAAAAGACAAACCAGGACATGGGGAAGTGGTGTGAATCTCATAACATCTTCTCTCGCAACACAAGCGACTGTCGGGCCAAACAGTCGCTAGTATCTAAACTAAAGGCCTTTGAATGAGATGCATGTTCTGATTCTGAGTCAAAACCAGAAAAGAGGAATGAAAAAGGGAAGAATATCATTGATGCAAAACCCAGTGCCACCATTTCCACCAACAAGCTCTAGAGGGAGGAGCCCGAGGATCCAAAGGAGGGAGAGTGCCTCTTCCATTCCCAGATATGGGTGAAGGGTTCCCCACTTCAATTCCTTGTTGACATCGAAAGCCAAAAGAACCTCATTTTAGTTAAGGTCTTGAAGAGGCTCGACCTACCAATCACAATACACTCATAGTCATATACCATCAGGTGGCTTCATGAAGGAAGAGATCTTTGCGTCAGCCAACAATGTTGCCTTCCGTACATCATCAAGCCCTTCACAAATGAGGTATTGTGTGATGTTTCTCATATATACATGTCTAATGTACTATTAGGCCAACCATACTTGTGGAATTGATATGTTTTGTATGATTCTTTGCCTCATTCTATTATTATTACTTTTAGAAATCATTTATATAGGATATCAGAGGTAGTACCGCCTTTTGACATCTATTTGAGTACTGGAAAGAAATGAAGTAATATTATTTCCCAAACCAAGAAATTTGTTTCCATTACGATTCACCCACAGGGAAAGAAGAATATTGTGGATGCAACCTCCAAATAGGGCTCCCTTGTGCTACAACAGCAGATGGACAAAGTCATGTAGGAATACAAGGACATTTTCTCCTGACCCAAGGGGTTCCTCTACACTGTCAGTTCAAGCAATCCATTGATCTAACCCTAGGCACGTCGCTACCTAATGGGCCGATCTATCAACATTCTTTTCTGGAGAGTGATGAAATCAAGAGGCAGATCCAAGAGTTGTTACAGAAAGGGCACATCAGGCCAAGCTCATCATATGTATTATCTAAGGCTGATAAAGCAACCATATTTATTGAACGCATCACTACAAGGAAAGACCCTCCGGAGGTTATAAAGGAGGTTTTTAGTGTTATAAAATTGGCCAAAATTGTCAAAAAAACATTTTCTACAACATCCATTTATGGTTATAGAGGTTTTGGCGTAGTTTTTAACAGAAATTCAACACAACGAAAAAAACTAGGCGGTCCGAGTTTATTACGGATTTTTTTTTCATCAGTGTGCTATTAAGGTTTCAATGCACCATTGCTTTTCATCTAGATGGTGGTCCGGGGTGGTCGAAGGTTCCTACACCAGGTTGTCAAGGTATAAAATGACACCGAGCGCAGTGTTGGTGATATAATGCACGGGGTCGTACCAATTGGTCTTGGGATTTGTGCGGTGCCCATAGGTCATCACGACGCACCTGTACGTAGATTTATAGAAATGCATTGGTGCGCCATATCAGACAAACACATCGATATATATATTTGGTATTGGTATTTTTGTGGTGCCCATATGTCGTACAAATGTACCGGTGCATAGTATCATATAAACGCACTGATATTTTTAATTGGTTTTGATATTTGTGTGGTGCCCAGAGGTTGTAGAAACGCACCGGTGCATTGCATCATACAAACGCACCGGTGTATAGTGACTGACACACACCGATGTTCATTTTGTATTTTTTAGAAACATCTACCTATGACAGTGCAATTATTGTGATTTTTCTAAATTCATTGTTCATCAAAATTTGACACATCTTATAACAATATTCATATTAATTAATTTTTTATTAGTGCATTTGAATGTGATGTTTGGATTAATTTGTTATATCATATCATAATTATAGTGATTTTTTAAATTATTCATCAAAAGTTGACACATATATATATCTTATAACAATATTCATATGAATTAAATTTTTATTAGTGCATTTGAGAACGACAATGGAGAACACAATAGTGACATTGGAGAATGCAATAGAATAAATTAAAACATATATATATATATATATATATATATATATATATATATATATATATATATCTATATATATATATATATATATATATATATATATATATATATATATATATATATATATATATATGAATAAGACACTCTTTGTCATACAAAATGGGATAGTTATTGGTATCCCTCTGTCTTTCAATTAGGACACTATGTCCATTACATTAAACAAAATGTCTAATTTCACAGACAAATATTTCAAAAAATACAACGCCTTGCTTTGATATCCAAACATATTAATCATCATTCCTCGTTGGAACTGATGTCACTGCTAGAGCTACTTCCATGACTTTAGGTTATTTTCAGGAATGTTTTGTTCACAGTGTTGATTGTTTTCTTCTTCTTCACCTTCCATCTACAAACATAAAAATAAACTGAAATGAGTGTATATACATTGGTGAGAATAATTAAAATTGCAATATTAAATAATATACATCAATGTAAATCGAAAATAAAAATGATGAACCATAGCAAAAATTGACTCATAAACTATAAACATTCTTTCAAAACCATGTACCATGCCATATTTCAAAATTTCATCTGTTGGCGCAGTTCCATACCTTGTTTCCTGCAAGTTTTATACCCCATAACAAATCATATATTTAATATAAAAGATTTTTTTGTTCTATTAATTATAGATGTAACTAAGTAAAACAAGATTGATATATGCTTACAAATTCCATAATTAATTTCTGATATGCCAACATATACTCACAACCCATATTTAATCCAATTTCAATCAATTTTTTTGATGGTTCTTCTTTGTATGTTAGGACCTGTTTGAAGACATTCAATGATGATTTTTGTAAAACAACTTAAAAAATAAAAAAATGAAATATAGTTAAGTTGTTATAAGGAAGTAATAATTACTCACAAACTTAGATATCAACCCTTTTCTTCCTTGTCGTCTTGTTTTATGTGCTGAATGGGTTCCATTTCTTTTCTTTTCTGCAAGAAAATACTTGAAAATTAATATTTAATGCCAAATATTTTATTTATTGTACCTAATGATCGAAAAATTCAATGATTACATATTACATTTGAATCACGTTCTTGTTGAGATGGCTCCTCTTGCGATGCAATTTTGTCCATTTCTTTGACCATCTCCTTGTACACCTTTTTGGACATTCCTACTGGCATATTTCTAATATCAGTTCATTCATCTTTTGAGATTTTCATAATCTTCCTGGAAATGTAACATGAAAATAAAATATTTAATTTTTATATTGATATATACAATACATATTATTTAAACTTACATATAGTTTGAAAATAATATTTTTTATAAATAATTTACAAAGAACTTGCCCTTTTGCTTCTATTTATGTGTTATTAGTATTTTTGTTACTTGATCTCTTGTCAGTCATTTCTTTATCAATTTGAAACCTGTACCATATCATTCATTAATATATTTATAAATAAATTGTCAACTTTCCAGGTAAAAAATAAATCTCAAGAAACTGGTGCACCTTTCATGATGTACGCACTGACGTCGGTGTGTAGGGGTATTATAAACACACCACACACACATTATAATAGACCATATGGTGCTCTCCTCATAACATAGCACATTGGTGCCCTATTTTAGATATGGCACACTGAGTAAAAAAAAAAAAAAAAAAATTATTACACAGCACTTGCGTGGTGCGTTGTACAATACAGTGTGACGGTGCGCTAGGTTATGCGGGGCGCACCGATAAAAAAAATCCATTTTTTTTCAAATATTCACGCAAGGGCCGACATGGATTGGTATCCGACTATGAAATTCATCTTGTGGGTTGGATGTCAATATAAAATGAAAAGTCCTAATTCTTAAGTCAGAGAAATAGGGAGAAGAAAGGGCAGAAACAAAAAAAATGAAGCGTTTAGGGTAAAAATGGATTTTTTTTTTGTTTATGAAAATGAAAAAAAAATTGAATTTTTTTTCTTAATTCGTAAAAAAATTGTAGAAAAAGTAAAAAAAAAAATCAAATTTAATCATGAGATCGTTTGAAATTCTATGCTACAGGGTTTGAATCACCATATGATTGGATTCTGATTGTTCGAATACTTCTGTTCGAACGTATTTCGCTGCTCCACAGTGCTTTCGTGCTCTCTTACTCCAAGTATGTCTCCTGCAAATCTCTAGCTGAAAATTTTAGAACAGTGAAATAATGAAAAGTGTTTAGTATTTAAAGAATTGTTTTATGAAATTATATTTTCAAAAATATTTTGCCACCCATTTCTCAATTTGCCTCTTTTTTTTCAACTTAAAGAAAATAGAGTTGCGCTTTTTTATTTGCAGTTATTCGTCACTAGTGCGTCACTTAATAGCACCACACCAGTGTATCCATTGGTAACATGACACCGATGCATAGTAACTAAAACGCACCGGCTCGCATTAACTAAAACGCACCAGTGTTGTTATCTGTACATTAGCACCAATTTACAGTTAAGGCACAAAAATTACTTTTATGTGTGTACACCAAAATTAGACATGTTGGAAATGTACATTTCGCCATGAAAATATTTGGGCCATTTCTTTTTCAAAACTACACCTCTTCTTCTTTTAGAAAAAGAAACTTGAACCTTTCCATAACCTGCAACACAAAAAGGTGCCCCATGATCTGATTGCCAACCCATGATCTTCTTGCTCATTTGTAAGTTCCTCCTCCATCTTGGCATCCAATTTCCTCTTTTCTCCTTTGTGATTTCTATCTTGATCTTAAATAATTTTATACAATATATGTTTTACGAGAAACTAACCTTGAATGTTCTAGGAGCAATGACAACGAGTCCTTCCTTCTGCATTTGTTAGTAGAAGAAGACCGATTTTCGACTAAACAATGCAGTTATTACATGTGGAGGCAATGGTTTCCCGCAGAAAATGAGTATAGGGTTGCGCAGAGGAAATACATTGCAAAATGGGCTATTGCATTATATTTTCCAATGGGAAACCGATTTGCAGGTGCAAACATGGTAGCTGTAGGTATCTATGCTTTTCTTCCCACAGAAATGGTCATTGGATTTCCATTTTTAATACAAGCAAAATTTTTACTGGTTTCATCCAGAGAGAGCATCATTTTCAATAACAAATGGAACAAGGGAATCCTTAAGTGTATCCCATTCGGATTTAGTTCGTCATTTTGTTCTTTGATAAGCGCTAATTCACCTATAATTTCAAAATTTTGGATTTTTGGGTACCTTCCATGTGATATTCCTCATTATCCATAGGACCACAGCTCAGAAAAGTTAGAGATGCCATTCAGGTTCAAGTGAAAGCTGAAGATGTGATTTTATACGACGTCATCTTTGTCAGTAAAAGTTTATGTAAGCCAACCGAACCTCATATCCTTTGTCTCACGAGAAATCCTACGCCTATTAACAACCTCGATTGACCTTTCATTACTATCCCTATAGAAATGATAATCTTTCCCTTCATGGGACCTACCAGCCTAATCAACAATGCCAATTGATCTTTCTCTGTTGTCCCTAAGGGAATGAGAATCCTTCCCTTCATGGTGCCTCTTGGCTTTATCGACTACCTCGATTGATATTTCTCTACTGTCCAATATTTCCTTGCCATCCTTGTAAGAATGAGAATCGTTACCTTCATGTGATCTCTTAGCCTATTCAATAGACTCAATTTATCTCTCTCTGACATCCCTTAGCGAATAGGACTCATTACTTTCAAAGGACCGTTTCACCTTGCTAGTCGCCAGAGTGTCGATAGGTATTTCTCCACCATCAACTCTGCTCTCCCTTTCTCCATCATGGAACCTCTTAACCCTATCGTCCGCCCCAACTAAATGCTCTCTGCCATGATCAAGAAAACACTTACCCTTGTGACCAGGCCACTTAACCCTATCGCTGGTCTCAACTGTGCTTTCTCAACTACCCTTCTCAGCTTTTTCATAAATATTTTCTCCATTTGTACTATGTCGAGCTCTGTAGCCGTCTGCATCCCTGTAATCATATTTGTCCGTCTTTCCATTTGAATCCCTCATTTTCTCTGCTATAAAATTTTCAGCCGAAATTCGAACTCTCGTCTTTTCAAACTCTCATCTTCTCAGAAAAATTCTTGCCCGTGATTTGAACCCTCTGCTGCTCAAATACTTCACTTTACAGAATAAATTTTCCTTCTTAGAAAAGATATTTCAATGACATAATTGGTTTTCGCAAGGTTTTATTTAACCCTGCTCTGGTGTGCGGGGTTTTATAGGCGCACCGGTGCGGTTTCGTAAGACCACGGTTTATGTTTTCGTGCAGTGTTTTATGACAAACCGGTGCGGAAGAGTTGTAAAGCACTGGTGTGCTATAGTACTAAGACGCACCGGTGTGGGTTATGACGATAAGTGCACCAGACGAAAAACCAGGAACCTCCTCTAGAAATGGCGTACTGTATAAAGTTATTTTTTTTTTTGGTATGTAAGATCATAATAAAATAATGATAATTCTAATGTACATGAATTTATTTGCATTATTTTCTAAACTTTATTATGTTACAAAAATTCATATTATTCTAGATTTATTAATTTGAAATTATTTACAATTTTACAAATTTAAAAATTTTAATAAAATCATTTCACATTAATACAATTAAAATTTTACAAATATTTTACATAAAATTACAATTACAATTACAATTACAATTTTACAATTTCACATACAATTACGATTAGAATTAAAATTAAAATTTTAGAATTTTACATACAATTACAATCATTTCACAGTAATACAATTAAAATTTTACATACAATTACAGTTAAAATTACATTTACAAATACAAATACAATTTTACAATTTTACATACAATTAGAATTTAAATTTCAATTACAATCACGACATAATATTTAATAAATACCATGGTCATTTATATTAAATTAATTAATAAACATCACGATCATGATAACCATCATACAAACATCATATTTGACTAAAAAACACATTCAAATTCGATAACATCATCGTGATCATCATCATCTAACAAAACACAATTAGCATTGTATAACATCATCACAACACAAACATCAAATATAAATCTCATGTCAAATAACTCATGCTATCACATACACATCTATTTGCAAGTTGCACATTAAATGAACATATCTAACATGACCTAACAATATACACGTCATGATGATCACCAACATGTAAATTAAGTATAACTGCAACATGAACATAAAATAAATGGACCATATATATATATATATATATATATATATATATATATATATATATATATATGAATAATGTCAAAAATATACAACTGTAATATAAATGTCATGGATCAGCTGGTGGTACAACATCAATAGTAGTACTAGTCGAGGCCTTCTCAGTCAATGGTACAACCTCGACGGTCGATGGTCCATCCTACTCATGATCATGAGTATTGCTTAATGCTGCAGCCTACTGACTGGACGTGGCTGATGGTCCAACTTGATCTCCATGATGACTGCTACTAGATGCTAGTGGAGATTGTTCATCTGGTGCAAAGTGAGGTGAACGATCATGGAATGATGAGTCGCTTCTCGCGGACTTTCGATCACGTGCTGTGTCTCGAACACGCCTATAATGTGCAATGGTCCTCCGTAGCTGTGTAACTAAGGTTATAGCTCCTATAACATGCCACATCAGATTGTACATGTCACGTGACATGCCTCTCCACATATGTAACAACTTACCATCGACCTGTATGTCTCTCATATTAGCGGGCCTCATGCCCACCTAAAAAATCAATGTAGTGATTTGGTCACCCAACTCCATCCTGTATCTGCTATCAAGTTGATCACGTCTAGAAAAATTTAGTATCAGCACACCAGTAGGAGCAGGTCTCTCTGTACTGGCCTCCTGATGATCCTTGACATCTGGCATGCCTTGATCATCATCAGGATCCACACCTGGATCATGTGGTGGTGTCAGCATGTCCTCGCCATAAAAATACCCAATGTCTACAAAATATATACAAGCACACAACAATAATTAGACAATTTCATTACACAATTTAATAAAAACAAGTTAAAGAACATGTTAGAATAAATTTAAATAAATTAGGCATATTACCTCTATCATCCACAAACTCATCATATGTGAAGAAGATGTTAGCACACCCTCGCCAATCCAATCCATCATAAGGATAGAGGACCATAATGAAGGGATGCAACTCCTCAACACTAGCTAGCAACTCCAATGCATCATGCAATATCCTCACTAGAAACACAGTCTTGCCCCTCTTGGGCATCATGTGCCCCCACATGTGCATCTCTGCCTCGAGCATCAGCATACAAGTCTTCTGAACAAAAGTAGGCCTCGTCTCTAGAAATCTCTCAAAAAATAAAAATAAAATCTCTGAAGCAAAAGGGAAGTTGACCCTCCCTTGTGCATGAGCACGACATCTATCTAAGGCTGTACAAAACTGCCGCAAAAAAATGGCAGACCACCTGACAAGTCATGGCTCCTGTACTAAAGAATCAACATAATATAGAAGTGAGCAACTAATGCATTTCCCTTCACTCGTGTTGTGTGAAATGGTCGAAATCAGAAGTGAGGGGCACCTCACCTCCTCACTATGAAATGCACTAATACATCACTAACCTTTGGAGACCTAAAAATCTGAAGGAGATAGTACATCTGCTCCAATGTATCTCTAGGAGTACACTAACTGAATCCCTCCTACATAGCCAGCTAAAACCTCTGGGAACGAGGGAAAACCCACCCCTCTCCTTGATATCCCTGTAATGAAATATATTTCCTCCTCAGTGGGCGTGTACCACTAGTTAGGACCAACCTTAAAAGCTTGTCGGTGGCCATTCCACCTGTGGATAAGATGTATCAAAAACACACCATGGCCCTTTAGGGAAGTAGCCTCCTCATAGAACTTGAGGAGGCCTACCTGCCTTAGGAGCCCCTAGGTAGCTACTATAATAGGGTGAGGGTACGCATCTCTGTCCCTCTCTTGTGCCTCCTAGAGGTGAACCATGTCATACTACTCCACCTATTGTTTTTGTTGTTCACCCTCTTATCTCTAAATGATTGACATATTAAATAATTTTTTTTTATTAAATTAGATATGTATTTAGGAATATACATATATAATTTTTTTTGAAAAAAAAAACTAAACAATTGGTGCACCACAAAAAATAGTCATGCACCGGTTCCGACGCGTCTTTTGTTTGTTGCGCACCGATGGTAGTGCCCCAGATGATATTCAACGCACCGTAAGCAGTGCACCTAAAAATTTTTAGAGCACCATTCACTATGTATGGTGTTAGGAGTGTGGTGCGCTGACTAAAATCTACGTCGCAGCGCGTATAGTTGGGTCAGCGCACCGACCTCTTGACTTCATTACATAGTCAACGATGCGGTCTTTTACCAGGCCGCACTGTCGACCCTGTTGAAATACTGAATGTGGTGCACTGAAAAAAATACCTGCCCCGGGATGGATATTTCAGTCAATGCACCACATTTCCGCTATTCCACATGGTTAATGGTGCGGCCGGCTAAACAACCGCACCACACTTTTTTTTTTTCTTAAATAACACAGTGGGCCTTTCAATACCGCCCTGGAAATGGTGTGGATACCATTATCACTAGTTGCAATGTGGTATGTAAATTTAATAGGTACTAGTGCTTACTGGTGCGAGTTGAATGGTTGAAGCGCATCGCGCGACAAATTTTTTTTCTTTCTTTTAAATGGTTAATTTTAAGGTTATTTGAAATTATAATCCGCTAAAAAGCTTAATTATCGAAAAATAAGAAAAATACCTGTACATTTGGCCATCGAGGAGGCATATTGGTTGTAGAATTTGCAAAATAAAATTTTCCCACCATTTTGAAAAATGCAAGCTAGAGATTGGTGGGAAATGCACATCAGCAGTGCGTGCAATGGGTGCAAATGGAGCATCGATGTCAGGGCGGCTCAGAAAAGGATAAATTGCACCAATTATTGAGAGCTCTAGAGCACTGAGAAAAGTGAAAAATGTGGGCTTTTGGCTATAATTTTTTTTTATTTAACCATGTTCCGATGCGCGGGGTTTTTTGGGCACACCAGTGCAGTTTCTTAATACCGCACTGGTTGGTTTCTATTTTGGCACAGTGTTTTATGACGCACCAGTTCAGAAGAGTTGTAAAGCGCCAGTGCTCTACAGTAATAAGACGCACTATTCGGGTGTGTACGGAGTGCACGCTGTCCAACGTGTCAATATTTTGTGCACATCGGTGCTTTCTCTTGTTGAGAGCACCGGTGTGGTTTAGGATGATAACCGCACCGAATTAAAAGAATCCACAAAAACCTCTACTCACCAACCTCCTCTAGTAACCTCCGCTAGAAATGGATTTCTGGGGTCTTTTTATAAGGGGTTCCTCAAAAACATCCGCTAGAGGGTATTTTCCTTGTAGTTCATCCATCACTTCCACCAACAATTCCATGATATCTTGTAGAAATCCAATGCCAAGTAAAAATAGCGACATGATCAACATCAAGTGCAATACAAGTTCTAGGTGGGCGACAAAGTTTGGTTTCATTTTATAGAAATAATGCCTAATCATATCTCATCAGAAGCTCATATCACTATGGTATGGTCCTTACACCATTATCAAGTTTGTGGGAGATAATTCATTTGAGCTCGGCATTACCCCATTCCTTGGACGACACCCAGTGTTCAATGTGGATTTCCTTCGGCCATACTTTCCACCATTACTAGACACATATTACATTGCAGAACAACTCACACCAATAGACTTAAACTCAAACTGCATGGAACAAGCCACAACTAATAAAATCATGGAAAAATATATCAATAACACCCAGCAACAAAGGATATAACTATATCAAGTTGTAAAAGTAGGCCAACTCCTTCACCAGGGAAAGTGGTTCACCAGGGACCAAGTTCAGTAGAAGTTTCCTCATCTCATGGAGGAAATCAACGCAATGGGGAACATTCCTTCCCAAGGGGGGAGGAATGATCTAGGTTGATATTGGTGGCCACTTGCATTCGCCACTTGGACCCCCACCATTATTTCCTTTATTTTTTAAGTTTCCTTAATTGTAGCACAATTTACTATTTTTGGCATTTTTTCGGGTCGTGAACTTCCAGAGTCGTTTTGAGTCCGTAAACAATGTTTTTTTGAATAAAAACCATTAGTAAAGGTCAATCTTAACCTCAACATTCATTATCAATAGTTTTAGTCCTCAGGTGGATATTTCTAGTGAGGTATCATCTGCATAGAACAAAAATAATATGCCAAAGTTACGACCCCGAGAAATTAAGGTTGTAATTTACCCCAACGGAGCCCATAGTTTGGTGTTTCATCTCCTAGGGTTAGGTTTTTGGATTTTTAGGGTTTTCCATTTTTTCTCAATACTAAATAGGCCTTTGTGCATCATTGTAACATAGTTTAGAGGCATGTAGTTGCCACATATCTTCTCAGAGATAAGCTATGATCACCCTAGCTAGTTGATGTTCATTCTATCTATAAGCATATTTCAGTTATTTGATATTAATGAAATAAAGT
Source organism: Pinus albicaulis (assembly GCA_034641835.2). Classification (NCBI taxonomy): domain Eukaryota; kingdom Viridiplantae; phylum Streptophyta; class Pinopsida; order Pinales; family Pinaceae; genus Pinus; species Pinus albicaulis. The sequence goes on along the minus strand of CM076582.1, from coordinate 661,718,644 downwards.
TTTATTTCTGCTGCATCTCTGCACTTATGTTTATTTATGTATTTTATTTTTTTCCTACATAAATTTAGATCACCATCACGTAATCGTGAGCTAATTTATTTTTATGAATGCTCAATTTTTACTCAATTTTTTGCCAAATTTCTTCCATGAAAGATGATTAATATGTGTTAATTGATGTTTTGTAGGAGATTCATGGAAATACAGTCAAAATAAAGAGGCCACGAAGAAAAATATTGAGAATCATCTCAAAATACAAACTGCATAAGAGTGCTACAAAATTGCGGTTTGCTCAAATTCTTCCAAACGTCAGGTGTTAGCCTCCACAACATCCCAAGGTGTAATATTCCAAAATAGGAAAATCATCAATACTGAACATAAAACTGGAATTTGTAGTAAATATCAATACATCCAACTTGAGAAAATCATAGATCCATTATATTATGTACAAAAAAAACAAATAATTACAATACATTGAGGAACAAGTCACTCAAACTGGGCAGGACAAGCCTCCAATGCTCAAATACACCTAAACATGAAATGTTGCTGCTATACAAAATGCCATAGAAACAAGACAACGTAGTCCGAGTGAGTGTAACTACACTTGGAAAATGTAAATGTATGGATCTAATAATATAATTCTCAAAAAGTGTCGGGAATGGAGATCTAAGCTTCCAATCACATTTCCAAGACAACCCAGAAAGGGTTTCCAGAAAAACACAAAATACAAAAGTGATGAAATAAAACCCTAGGGCTGAATAATCTCTAAATCTGGATGACTAATAGAAGTTGGCTGATCTGATATTAAAATGTCAGATACTCCTCCAATATATCTCCCGGAGGAAGGGCTACTCCCCTCATTGGAAATCTAACTCACAAACTGGGGCACTAATCCCTCCACTGCAAATGCCCAATAAAATAATGTAGTTACTGAAGGAGACTGCATTGTAGGTGATGGAAATAGTTTGGCCTAATGCCAGATGACAAAATTATTTTCAATGACCCTCCTTACTAGCATCTCAGATGAAGGGCTTCTCCCTCCATTGGAAAACAAGCTCAGAACTGGATTTATCACTCCTCCACTACTACTGCCCTGCAAAACAACACAATCCTGAAAGAGATTGCACTGTGAATGATGGTTGAAGCTTGGCCTAATTCCAGATGCTAGAAATGTATCTCAATAGGCCTCTCCTGATTATTCACTTGAAGTTCCCCGAGGATGAGGGTGGGATTTTTGCTCCAAAACACCCTTGTGCTAAATACCATAGCAGAGTCCACTAAATAGCTTAAGTGTGCAAGAAGTCATAAAAGACCAAGACATAAAAAATAATCAGAATGCCTTCTATGGCTGCCATCCTCTTCCTTATATGCTTATGGAGCTTCCTCATCCTAGGTCCCACTCATAATAGACACTACTCTCATGCATACACACATCCTAAGTGATTGCGATGTCCTCCATTAACTCTCCACTCCCTCCATGACAACATTGTTGATTTGGTCAAATTTGACCCTATCCACATGCTTCAACCTCTATTCACAGATAGCAGTGCTTTAACCAACTGATAATATGATCCACATTCACATTAGAAGTGGTTTTATTCCTATTAAGGAGATTTATGGGTCTCCCTACTCTCTTATTCATATATATAAATGACAAAAGAAAATTTTAATATTCCAACTAGTTGAAAGCTAATTAGGAATATTACAGTCCTCCCCTCCCAAAGGTTTCTTGTCTTAAAGAAATTGTAAGGGTGAATGATGCAAAAATTCTCCTCTTTCCCTAAAGGAACCCACATATGATAAGCTCCCCCATGGAATTAGGTGTTCTCCCATCAATCTCCCCCTTAGCTACTCCTCCCAATTGCACAAGTTAGCCAAATGGCTCACATCATAAGGAAGTAAGAGATTTATGGTAGAAATCACATACTATCCAATGTTCTCACTGAAGCATGGGGCATAATAAATGTTAGAGATTTCATTCCCAATGAAAAAATCCAATCCGTGTGCCATTCCTCCCATCATCCCAACAATAACGATAAAAACATCATCGACATATGGGATCGAAATGAAAGATACAATGACTTCCATATGAAATATCGGGGGATGATGATAGTCCCTCAAGGGGAACCAGTGCAGTTCTACTCCTTGTTGCCTCAAAAAATAATTTGATAAGTGGCTTCCCAGCCAATTTCTTAGTACCCTTCTTTGCTCATCCCTCTGGGGAAAGTAACTGATGTTTGGTGTCAACTGAGTACACCCAATATAAGATATCATATCCCCACAGCCTCTTAGGAATTGGCCATTCCCATCACTGATTGTGGCTGCAAGAATACCATGAAGTATAAAGAGAGGCTTTCCCTCTTATGGATCATTGTATTGTAAACATATGGAAAAGGAATGTAAATACTTGGTTATTTGATCAATAATCATAAAGACACAATCCTTACCATGTATTTTTGGCAAGTTGGTGAAGAGGTCCATAGATGAACCTTCCCATATTTATATCAAAAAGAGAAGTGGTTGTAACAACCTTGCAAGGTGGTTGTTTTCCTCCTCATTCATCAAGAAAACTACATACCTCCTGATATGCTATAGCACATGCTCTTTGTGACCCTCCCAAGAGAATATTTCCATGATGGTTTGGTATATCCCAATGAAATATGTGTCACTGGAAAGGAGTGCTTTATGTGCTAACTGCATAATATTCTCCTTGAGCTTGGAGTCTTTAGTCAAGAAGACTCGATCCTAGTAATATATGACTCCATCCACCACTCTGTATCATCCATCTATCACTTTCTCATAAAGCACCTCACAAGTGAATAGGTTCTTGGAATACTCCACCAATAGTTGGGATTCCCAATGTGGATCTATACTCCTCAATAGCAGCGTTGCTGGCCTTTGTGGTAAGGAACCTGTCACCTTATAGTTCCCCTATTTTACATGCTCAATGCCAAAGTCATATGCCCAAATATTGTTATCCCACCTTTGTTGCCTCCCTTGTAGCTGCTCCTGCCCAAGAAGTTTATGGAGGTTAGTCTTCACATGGAAACTATTTCCCATCCAAAAATTTCCGAGTTTGGCTAATTTATGCATGAATTCCAACAACCCTCTACCATATATGGAATATCCCTTCCTATATGGAAGTATCTTATAACTCTCAAATGTCATGGAGTAGCCCCATTGCACCATGATTGTGCCATCATGCATCCTTGAAACACCCCCTCTCAGCACAAGCTACTTGGAGAGAGTTGGTAATACTGATACCGGAAGAATGTCCCTCTCCTCCTTAAGCCTACCAAAGACTCTTTGCGATTTTCTAAGCTCACCCAAGGTTCCCATCTCAGCTAGATCTAGGAATGGTGTAGCTTGTTGTGAGAACTCTTTAATCAACTGCTAGTCCATGGGCCTTCCTGATGGAATGCCTCCAAATAATACTACATCATGGGTAAGGTTATCTGCATGACTGAGTGGACTGATGTGTCCCTACTCTCACTACTCAAATCAGGCTCTATCTTGTGTTTAGAAGCTATCTAAGGGGGATAAGTGCGCATGCCCCTGATCATCTGATGCTTACCACTCTTCTTATCTACCCATTCCATCTGCAAGGTCTCCCAATATTTGGTAACTTTCCCCAATGTAATCAACCACTGCACACCCAATATCATATTGATGTTAGGAGTTTCAACCAAAAAGAAGTGATCAGTCAAAGTATATGTCCCCAATTTTACTGACAATGTTGGAACATACTTCATACACTGCATATTTCTAGCTTCTGGAACCAAAACTGAAAATCCCTCAAAATCATCAGTGGGTATTGTTCTCCTCTGTACCAAATAAGCATTAGTAAAGTTGCGAGTAGCCCCACTGTCAATCAACACTGATACTCTCTGATCTTGAATGGTACCTTGAACTCTCAAAGTTAGATATTTGGGTACTCCCCGCAAAGATGCAAGGGCTCCTCCAACTAGAGAAAATGCCCCATTCCCACCTCCTAGTGGTGGTGGATCCTCTCCTTCTATCCAAATGCTATTTTCCCCTTCTGTCTCCTCTTCTTCCTCCTCCTCACTATCAGATAATACCTTTTTATAGTGTTCTTTCCCTACTACACATTTATGCCTTTGTGCCCATGGTTCTTGGAATGTGAACCAAATCTTCCTTCTCCTCAAGTCTCTCCGGACATAATCACTAAGAGGACCTTTGTTCTACTTCTCTTTTGAAGGGAGAACCTTCACATCTTTTCCTTTTGGATGAAAGGGTGGTGTTAGCTAAAATGGAGCCTTTTCCCTTGGCAAAGCATATTGTAAATCTCTTTCCCTCTCAATAGCATCTTGAAGAGTAATTGTTTTAGTTGATTTAACCAACCCATGCAGAGGCTTTGCTATCCCATCAATGAACATATAAACCCTCCTTGTTGTAGATAAATCAGGAACCGCCATAGAAAGTTTTAGAAACTCATAAATATAGGTCTCTGGATTACCTAACTACTTGAGCTTATTTAGCTCAATAAAAGGTTCCTCTGGGTCTCTTCAATCAAACCTCTCTACTAACCTCCAGTTGAAATATGAATATGCAGTCACATTGTCATGCCCCAATGTAGAAAGACCATGAAACCACCAATCATGTGCTTCACCTTCAAGGTGTAGCACTGCTATTTTGATGGCCTCCATCTCCGGTACTTGGTTCAGTTGGAAGTAGATGTCTATCTTCTCCACCCAAGACTTGGTTGTGCACTTGGATGACCCATCAAAAGGAGGAAAAAATACTCTACCCATGGTCCGTTGTAGATCACTGTTCTGTATGAATCCTCCACTTCTATTGTTATGTTGGGGTCTCCTATTGTCCTTTATATGAAAAAAAAAGTCCTGAAAATTCAAATGATATTTGAATATCTATGATTGAGACTCATACTCAAGAAAAAAATCTTCAAGAGTTTCTTGTTCTTGAGGTCCTCCCCCTCCATTTCCCACTGCTGAGAATGTAGGCATAGTGGAGCGTTGGAAGACTTGCTGCCTCACTAGTTTTTCATGCCATTGATGTGACATTCTAGATCTTTCTCCATGCACAAACCCTCTAAGATATTCTTTATGTCTCTCCATCCTCATATCCTTAATTTATCTTGAAATATCTTGCATATTTTGGAGAAGAAGCTTGGGAAACTCCTTGTCATCCTCCTCTCCCAGTATTGGAATTTTGCCCATGTCTTTTCTATTGTCTATATAATCATATCTCTAGTTTCTATTGAGATACCTCTCATCCCTTTCTGTGAGAGGCTCTCCTCATTCTGATGACATAATGTCTTAAACACATGATGAGCCAATATTATGCTCTGATACCACTGTAATATTCCAAAATAGGAAAAGCAGCAATATTGAACATAAAACTGGAATTTGCAGTAAATATAAAAACATTCAACATGAGAAAATCATAGATCCATTATATTATGTACAACAACATAAAATAAGTACAATACATTGAGGAACAAGTCACTCAAACTAGGAAGGACAAACCTCCAATGCTCAAATACACATAAACATGAAATTTTGTTGGTATACAAAATGCCATAGAAACAAGACAGCACAGTCGCAGTGAGTGTAAATCCAACTGGAAAATGTAAATGTATGGATATCATAATATAACTCTCAAAAAGTTTCTGGAATGGATATCTAAGCTCCTAATCACATTTCTAAGACAACCCAAAAATGTTTTCTGGAAAAGCACAAAATATAAAAATGATGAAATGTAGCTCTATGGCTGAATAATATCTTAAACTGGATGACTAATAGGAGGTGGCTGATCTGATATGAAAATTGTTGATACTCCTCCAATAGATCTCCCGGATGAAGGGCTACTCCCCTCACTGGAAATCTAACTCACAAACTGGGGCACTAAGCCCTCCACTGCAACTCCCCAATAAAATAACGCAGTTCCTGAAAGAGACTATGATGTAGGTGATGGTAGTAGCTTGTCCTGATGCCACATGAACAAATGATTCTCAAGCACCATCCTTGCTGGCATCTTGGATGAAGGGTTTCTCCCTCCATTGGAAAACAAGCTCGGAACTGGATCTATCACTCCTCCACAACTACTGCCCTGCAAAACAACACAAACCTAAAAGAGACTACATTTTGGATGATGGTTGAAGCTTGGCCTAATGTCGAATGGTGGAAATTCAACTCAATATACCTCTCCTGAGTAAGCACTCGAAGTCTCCCGAGGATGAGGGTGGGATTTCCGCTCGGAAACACCCTTGTGCTAAACAGCACAGCATACTCCGCTAAATAGCTGAAGTGTGCAAGAAGTCATAAAAGACTAAGACATAAACAATAATCAAAATTCCTTCTATGGTTTCCATCCTCTTCCTTATTTGATTGGTGAGAATACTCACCCTAGGTCCTACTCATTAAAGAAGCTACTCTCATGCATACACTCCTCCTCTATGACGGTGTTGTCCTCCATTAACTCTCTACTCCCTCCATAATAATGTTGTTGATTTGGTTAACTTTTACCCTATCGACATGATTCAACCTCTATTCACACATAAGGGTGCGTTATCCAGCTGATAAGATGATTCACATTCACATTATAAGAGGTTTTATTCCTATTAATGAGATTTATGGGTCTTCCTACCCTCTTATTCATCTATCTAAATGACAAAATAAAATTTTAATATTCCAACTAGCTGAAAGCTAATTAGGAATATTACAAAAGGCCGATGAATGGATGCCGACAAAGGTAACCTCAAACCAAGCTTTCAGTTTGGTAGCTATCCCTACCAAACCAGAGAGGGCTATCTCTATGAGATTAAAATCAACGGTTTTAACTAGATGAGGAGTATATTTTAGGCTAGTTAGGTCAGATCTAGGGTTTTGAAATTTTGATAGTTTTACTGCTAGATCAAGGATGAAACCAAGTAGCTAGGTCAAAAGTATCAAAGGGTTACAAATAAAAATATATCAAGGAGAAAGGTAGCAATGCTTTAGTGATGGGATTAGTGTTTTATCCATGTACTGTAGGGTTTGAAAATGAAGGATGATCTTAATGAGCATGTGTCATGAACTCACTAGAACAGAAGGAATAAAACATAAAATGATATTCCCAAACAAAACAAAGCTTATGAATAATTCTACTTATCAAAATTTTAGGAAGATCACTGAAGAAAGTAAGGCATGGAAAGAGAACATTTATATCATTTATAAGGGATTATAACAGAGAAAATACAACATCCAAAAATCATTGCACATGAATTCCTAGACAATAGCTGCAATTTTTCCTCTAAATTTCTGAATAAAAGCTGAAGCACAAGCTACAATGGTCTCGAACCTCTGATTTCAAACCATAAAAATGACTAAGAAAGTCATACATATAGACAAAAAAAAATCCCCTATCTCAGGGGTAGAATCCTTGAGTGGAGGAATTGATCACATGATCCTCTTACCTAAAACCTAAAGAATAGGGAGGTTAAAAAAACTCTCCCCAAGTTAGAAAAAATGGATACCTTTGACCAAAAATGATTTTACAAGCATGTATCTACCTCATGTGTACTATATCTAGCATAATTACTCATGTTTACATCATAAAAACATCAAAAGTTATTAATTACATTAGTTGAGGTCGAATTTGGATGAAGTCAACTCATAAAATTGACATTCAGGCAAAAACATAGGGAATTCAGGCAAAAGTGCAGTGTGCAAGGAGAAAACACATCGAAATTGGGATAAATGAGTTTTGGAGGCCTTCTCAAGGTCCAAATGTTGCTCTAAAAGATGTTGGAGATATCTCTTCCTATTGGATACATGATAGAGTCCTCAAGCACTAAAAATGATTTCTTCTAGCCCCTAAAAATTTTATTCTCCCAGAGGTACTCCTGAAAACGTAGTGTGTTGGTCAAAAAGAGGGCAGAACGATGTTTTTTGAGTAGTTTTTAGGCCTTTTCGCCTGCCAGATATTGCTAAAACGTTTTTTATAGGGGCCAGAAGTGATTTAAAACTCATAATAAATCCAAAAAAGCAATTTTTTTTCATTTTGTAGCTCCCATAAAAAGCGCAACATGGGCATGTTGTGTTTTTGACCTATGACTGTGTCAAACAGTAAAAAATTCTAAAATTTTCAAAATTTTCCAAAATCTCTCAAAATTTGCTCAAATGTTCACCAAACCTCCTCTATGAAGGATTGAGATGGAATTCTAAGCTATGATGGAAGCATCAGCTTGAAAATTCAACTTTCCCTTCTCCTTTTCCTCCATTAGGGTTTCTTTGATTTTTTCCTCCAAGTGCTTGATTTTTTTCTGAGAGACTTGATTTCTCTTGTAATAATGTACAACCATGTGTCTACGAATTTTATTGTTCTTATTGGCCCTCTTCAAGAGCTTCTCCCAATTCCCCAGTGACTCTATCAAGCTAATATTCCCCGTCTTGCTCAATGTCTACTAGTATGAGCTCATCCACTAACATTTATGCCCTTGGTGGAAATGCCTCTCTTTGCTACTAAAGTGCCCTTTTTAGGCCTCTAGTTCTTGGCCTATTCCTTCTAGCCTGGTCTTCATTATCATATAAATCTTTTATATCAACTATTTCTTTACCCTTCACAGCCTTATTACTAGCATCAACTTTATGTTTATTCAAAATTACCTAATTTACCTTCAATTTCATGTTCTCTTGCTCTATCAATGAAATCATAGAGTTTTCCTTGGAAAATCTGTCCTTTAGTTCTCTAATCTCGACATATGTATCCATGATATTTTTCTCTATGGATCTGTGCCCTAAGTCTTCTCTGTCAGTGTCAAAATGGATAGGCTCCTCATCATGGAAATGTACCTCATGCTGTGGTGGTGATCTATTTTTTGTTGATGTATGCTTGGCCCCTTCCACAATGTTTGGAGAAAACACAAGCCTCCTACCTCTCTAATATTTTTTTTTCACCTTAGCCCTAAATATCCTCTTCATTAAAACTTTTCTAGATGAACCAATCTCCATTTGTTTGGATGATGCTAATGGTGAAGCTGATGATGTACCTTGGCTAGTAGGCTGACTAGCAGAAGGAAAAAATACATGAGACTGAATGAATGTCTCCCAAGTGATGTGCTTCCCTTCAAGCTAGTGCAAGGCAATGATTTTTATGAGGGCATGGTGAAAAATGTTGGCTTAATGATCACTTTCTCTATAAAGCACCTTCTCTACCATTTTGGCCAAGCTCTTGTAGACATAGTAGGGTAGGTTGAGAGGTTTGACCCCTATAAATTGCATGAGAAAACGGACATGGTACTTGTACAATCTTGAAAATATTCCCACACATGTAAAGTAATTCATAATGACCCTCATTAATGGAGAAAACTTTCCAAGTAGCTGACTAAAAGGAAACACTTTCTTTATTGCATCTTTGTAGTGACATTTGATGAAAGGTTTGTAGTCCTACACATCCAAATCTAGGCTCTTAAACCATTTTTCACCACTTTTTGGTATCCTTGTAGCAGTAGCTATGGCTTTAAATGAGATTTTAAAGCCTACCCCTGCAATCATGACCTTATCTCTCTTAAGGTTAGCGGAAAACAAGCTTGTCAACTTGGCATGGTATTTGACCCTTTGAATTTTCTCACAAAAACTTAAACACCATACATTTTGAAAGAATTTTTTGAAAAGTGAAGATGACACCAGCTCATGTTTGTTGAGTGGTTCAAACCTTGACACATTACCTGCCTTGTTATAATTTTTCCTTTCTTCTTCCATGTTTGACAGTTTGTAAGACTAAAAACCCTAGTGGGAATAATAGGGGTAGTGAGTGAGATGGAGGGATGAAGGGGTTATGGAAGTTGAATGAGAGTAATAAAATTTAGGGAATTAGGTAGGGATTCTAGGGAAAATTTGGAAGTGGATGCTAAAACAAGTGTGGGAATTGGCCTAGGGAATTTTTGCACAGTCCAAGCCCAAGAAATTGCCCAAAATGCAACATGGATATAGGGTTTGGTTGTCGGGGCTTAAGAAATGGGAGTAGGGGAATGCTAGTAGTTGTGGGAAGTATTTTTGAGTATGAGGGAGGTTAAAACGCATGTGGGATAGGAAATTTCTCTTGAAAACTATAAAAATGAGGTCTCATCCACTGAAACACAACGCGGGGACATATGAGGGATTTCCACCATAAAAATAAGGAAATGAAGTTGATAGGATGAATGTAAGGGCCTCAACTTACTTGTACATTGCTGATGAAGACTTCAATTACCCTGCAGAACCCTTGGAAGTGATAATTTTGACCTTTGGATTGAAAACACAGCATAGAGGTGAAAACACAGCGTGTTGCCTAAAAGCGCAGCTGCAACCACTTTGAATCATTTTTTTAGAGTGTCTTTTGATGCTAGTAATGTTATTTTTTCCTTTTGTAGTGAGATAGAGCTCTTTGACAATATAATGAATGAGATAAATGATCTTGATGGTCTTTTATAGCTTGTGGAAGTCATTTTCTTCATTATGATGTGGTGGTGACCCACCATGTGCTTTTCACTTTTTCTTTGAAAACTATGTATATTTGGAACAAATAGAACTTACATCATAATTGAATAAAATTACATATGTAACAAACTTTATTTAGCAAATCCCTATTACTACTCCTTCATTTTCCGGATTTATTAATGAAATGACTGATTTTGGTGACTTAAACCGTAATGACCTAATGGTGACACTGAGTTGAATGAGAACCATGGTGACCTAATTGAGATGAAACTCATGAATTTTCAATGAAGACTCATCCCACTGAGAGATGGCAGTGACCAACACAAAAAGGTTTTTTAATGGACTAGTAATAGCCCTATACAGCACTAGGCAGTGACAAATTTTTTATTTGAAAACCTACTGAAACCATAAAAATTTGACTCGAAACCCTTACAAAAATTTTGAAAAATCCCATTTGATCAGTGGTGACAGGAAAAATTGAATAACACTAACATTTCCTCCAACTAGGGATGGCAGCTCCTTGGAGATGTCCACAAGATCGTAGACCAAGTAGCCTATTCCATTGGGCATGGAGTCAAAATTGAAAGACTAAAATTGAAATAGAAAACTAACTGACAAAATGAATTGAGTCTGACTGAAACAAAAAATTATTATACTTAGAAATCAACAGCCAATCACGGAAACTTTATGGTGTTCGCTTCGGGCTCCAAGCTTCGATGATTAACTCCTTCACACTTTGGAAGAAAAGTAAAATGATATGTACAATGGTGGTGAAAAATCTCATAAATATGATCGAAATAAGTAGTGCTTGAAAAGCCTACCATTAATTGGTCCTCCTCCGCAATCTTGCCCATTCATTTCCTCCAACAAGTAATCATGTTTTCCTCTTAAAGCTCAAATCTTGTACGATCTTTTCCATACATTCTTGAACTTACCATGCTTTCCTTTATCTTCATTTCAAGCATCCCAACAGAGGACCACATCACCAATGCTAAATTCATTTTCCTTTGTCTTGCGATCATACACTTTCTTGATTCTTTCTTGAAGCTTGGAAGTGTTTTGAAACACCTCCTCCCTGGTTTGTTGCAAATGGATCATTTGAATTATCTGCCGCTGAACATCATTTGGTTCGTTTTCAGTTTCATGAAACATATTCATGATTGATTCAATGAGAGAAGTAGGAAATACTATATCAATCCCATACACTAACTCAAAAGGTGACATGCCTATGGACTTCTTATTACTTACTTTATCTGCCCATAATGCATAAATGAGTTTCTTATGCCAGTTTTTCTTATTTACCTCCAGCATCTTCTTGATAATGTTGACCAAGGACTTATTTGAAGATTTGACCAAACCATTACCTTATAAGTAGTATGCAGTCGAATGACCCAATGTGATATTGTACTTCTCAAAAAATTCCACCATATTTTTGGATTTGAGTGTAGCTACGTTATCCGTGATGATATTTTGCGAACAACAAAATATGGAAAATATATTATATTCCAAAAATTTAATGATAACCAAATCAGTTGCTTGTCTGGTTGGGATTTTCTCAATCCATTTCATAAAATAATCTATTGCTGTCAGAATCCACTTGTGCTGAGCGGATGATGAAATATTGATCTCGCCTATGAAATCAAGGCCCTATTGGTGAAATGGTGCCAGGACTGATATGGGTTGCAAAGGCAGTGGGAGAAGCTTCCTCCTTCCTTGGAAAATTTGACATTCGTGATAGCTCATCATGGTCTTGTCCACATCAGCAAAAGAGTGGGCCAATAGAAACCAGCCCTTATAAATTTTTTCATTTTGGTATTCCAATATAAATGGCCACCACAATCACCCTTGTGGAAATCAATCATCACTTCCTTTGCTTCACTTTCGATGAGACAATTCAACAAGACATCTCCCAGGTCTTTCCAATATAACACCTTGTCTAAAATACAATACTTCGAATATTTTAATTTCAATGATCTACCTTTGATTTTAGACACACCCGCCAAAAGATTTAAATGTTTTAGACCATAAACTATATTAGCATACCAAGGTGATGAGATGAAAATTTGAGATACATGTGTCATTGAATCTTCAACTTCTTCATCTGAAAGTACATAAATCATATTTACATCCAGCACATGTAGATTTGATTCCACCATCATCTTTTCCAAAACCTACCCCTTGATCAAATTTGTCAGATTTATATCCAAATCATACTCAAACATGGATGGAATCCATTTCCCTCGCCTCCCTTCTATATTTGTTTGCATCAACACATCTTTTACCATTGCATTTGGAACATAGGCTAGGATGTGAGAATGTAAGATGTATACCCAGAATTCCTTCGGCACCTTCACTAAGGCTAAGGCTTTCTTCTCAATTATGTTATATCTTAGCGCAACATCTCTTATGGTCCGGCTGAAAAAGGAAATTGCCTGCTCCATCCTGGAATATTTTTTTTGCATTAGTACAACAGGCAACGAGTGCTCGGAAGAGAATGAAAATATTATGAAATCTAAAGTATAATCAGGGTTTATCAATGTGGGAGAACATGTTAAATCAAATTTTACTTAATTAAATCACTTCTTTTCATTTTCTTACCATATTACCCAATTGTCCTTCTTCAACATATCGGTCATATCTCTAAGGTGCTCAGTGAGATTGGGAATGAATCTCCTCAAAAATTTTATCTTTCCATTGAAAGATTGAATCTCCTTCTTGTTCTGTGGGAAGTATAATTGTTGAATTTCTTCTATCCTGGAGGGATCAATGCGAATACCATCCTTCAAAATAATGTTCCCATGTAATTTACGTTCCTCCATGGTAAATAAAATTTTCTTTGGATTCAGCAAGATGCCAAATTTTTCAGCATTTCTGAAATACTATCCTCAAATGGTGCAAGTTCTCATCATCTGACTGTGACAATACCATGACATCATCAAGGTAAACTACAAGAAACACATCCTTCTCATTTGAGAAAGTGATGTCCATAGACCGCTGAAAAGTAGCCCCTGCATTCTTGAGCCTAAATGGCATTTTAGAATACATGAAGGTACCCCATGGTGTGGTGAATGTTATCTTCTCTTGGTCATATTCATGCACCAAGATCTAGTTGTATCCTAAATATCCATCAAGAAGTGACATCCTTGTAGCTCCAACAACCCTCTGCAAGATGTGATCAATATTTGGCAAAGGATAATTGTCCTTTAATGACACCTTTTTTATATTTCTGAAATTTATGCAAAGACGAATCTCTTCTATATTATTTCTAACCAGTACAAGTTGATACATCCAATATAAAAATCAAATAGAAACTATGATACCAGCCTTTTAAATTGTGTTTACCTCTTTTTCGATTGATGACAACAACTTGGGAATGATTCTCCTCAACTTCTGGTGAAAAGGCTTTTGATTCGGCTTGATAGGGATGGTGTGTTGGATGATATATTTGTTCTACACCTTAAGATTTGAATATTCCAAAGAAAACACATCATAAAATTATTTCAAGAGATCTATGTATTAACCTTTCAACTCAGGGGACAAGGATATTGATAGCTTGACCATCTTGGGTTTCTTCGTTGTACCAATGTGCACATCTTCGACACCTATTTCTGTGGGGACCATCATTGGATTTTTGGCCACATCATCAGAATAAAAAAATTCCTCCAAAGGCACTAAACCTTGTGGAATTTTGTTGTCTTTAGTGGTGGTTTTGGTGTACAAGTATACTAAACCACAGGTGCTTGGTAGGAGTGGTTGCAACCTACAAGCTATGGTCACAGGAAAAAAAGATGGTTAGAAGGTTAGTGAACACATGCCAATATATAAAAAAAAACACTAAATTATGGAAGATAGTATGATGTAAATAAGAAGAAGAAACACAAATAAAATGAAACAAAAACACAAGCTCTAATGAGTCAAATGAGACAATAATACAAATGGTCGAATAGTCCACTCTTATTGACCGCTATTAGTAAGAAAGGTAGAAAATTACACACTTTCCAAAGGATTCTTCAAACTATGGAGTTCTAAGACACAATGCAAGGAGGGCTTTACCCTTGAGCTGGTTCTACAAGGCCTCTCTCTTCTCCTAAGGGATTGAAGTTTTTAGGTCGCCAACAACCAAATCCTCTAACTATATTGCTGCTTCGGATCACACACTCCTGGTGTTTTCATGGGAAATTTGGCCAGCATAACAATGTGTTCTCATTTTGTTCTTCTCATGGTGGAAATTTATAGGAAAATTCAAATCCTTCTTCCCTCTCTTGGTACACTTGTGGATAGTGACCCAAGAGTGGGAGTTGATTCCTTTGTGTGCTCACTTGATTCCTTTGTGTTTTCACTTGAGTTCCAAAGGTGGCTCTAGGTGGTTGTCCTTGGACGGCCTCAAGTGGAGGAACTTCTCCTGAAGTGTGTCAAGTGGTCTTGGATGGTGACTTCCGCCACTCCCAAGACCGCATGGCTTTTTGAGGGAAAGTCGCACAGACCAGCGTGCCTATCGAAGAAAAATGCGCAGAAAGTGCATTTTTCCTATGTCTTTGGTGCACAATTTGACATTTTTCCTCTTGGCCTTAGAGTGTTTTAAAATTTTAAAATTATCTAATGTTTCTCAGCCCTATAAATCCTTTTGCTTAACATTTCATAATGTCATTTTTCTTGTCCAATTTTCCAGTGATAACAGTTTCCCCCTAATGTGTGATGTCTAAGAAGAACTGTATAGACAAAATACATTATAGTTTCTATTCTGTGTAACCTGTGTCGAGAGAGAGAGAGGGACCTGTGTACAACCCAAGCTTGGAGACCCCTTACAGTGGGTAAAAGAGTGACCATTTTCTGTCGAAAACCTGCAAGAAATAGTATGATACAATCAATACAATATTTCTACAAGGCGGGCATGTCCCATGCTTGTAATTCTTTGGCTAGATAAATGTATTTGACAGATAAAGGTTTTATCTGTGTCACTGATATGGTAGTGATCTATTGATTTGGTTGATGATGATGATTGCTGACGCCCTCAGGGGCATTTTTTCTTTGACAATAGGTTGAATTTTGTGCCCATATGTGTAATCTTGGCA
Source organism: Pinus albicaulis (assembly GCA_034641835.2). Classification (NCBI taxonomy): domain Eukaryota; kingdom Viridiplantae; phylum Streptophyta; class Pinopsida; order Pinales; family Pinaceae; genus Pinus; species Pinus albicaulis. The sequence continues at coordinate 661,703,136 of CM076582.1, read as the reverse complement.
TGGCATATAAATTCTCATTGTACACATGGGTGTATTACTGGGACCTTCCCATGTAAGAATTGTTGAAAGAGATGCTTATAATGGCATGGGTCTTCGACGAATTTGGACAAAGTGCAATGGTTGTAAAGTACGATACCATCTTGACATGAAATCTTGTGTTGTATTCAAATTTCAGGAGGATCAATGACATGTATGGGAAATGATTATTCCCACAGTGCCACTCGATGATGCCCCTATTGGGGTGAGGAGCCATCCAAGGTACTTCTTATTTTTTGGAGAATGGGTGTTGAAGTCGACGAAAAGGAAGCCTCAACTGAATGAGAGAGCTACTGATGCAAGGGACCAAGGTCTCTGATTTGATATTTTTAGCATAGACATGATGGCGAGAGATGACTGAAAATTGATGATGGGTGTTCAGTGGCCCAATGTCAGAGCATGAAAAAAATGAGATTGGTGGTAGTCATAACTATTTCTGATGAAGGAATCCCTGAAGTCGGTAGAGCATATAGGGTGGGTATATGTTGGTTATGAATTTCATGGTGGCTTTGCGTGAAAGGTGTGATGCTCTGACAAAGGGTGACTAGGGGTTGCTTCCATGGGAGAAAAATGGATGGATGAGTGGGAGATATTATTCATTTGAAATCTTTGTACACTTTCCAAAATACTAAAATATGGGATTCGATTGTACAAAACATAGAGACGGGTGCCCCAAAAACATGAAAATGTTCGCTCACTGATGGTGTGAGGAAGGTGTTTTTGCTGAGGCTGGGGGCCCCATTGGTTGCCCTCAGTGTGGGTATGATGAAGCAGATGGAAAATATCATAGATGGGATATGTTGATGGACGGATGGTAGGCCAAATGCGAGATGCAGTGGTGCGTATTCGATCCATTTACGAAAAATGGTAGTTCGGGAAAGGGGTTTTATTTCAATACGGTAAAAATTGACTTTATGCATGGTGGATGAGTGGGCATGAAGTGCTTCCCAGACTGAGGTGGTATGGCCATGGCGTCGTATTTTTTCTCCATGGTCTACCTTTAGTGATGGGCACCATGGAGGGGGAGGCTCTACCGACTGACGAGGATTTTTACCATGTGCAAGGTGGGGTGATGATAAACATGGTCAGGTGTTTAGAGCCTATGGTTGATTTGTTGCGTAGAAATGATGTGAGGATATGCATAGTTTCTCTGGGACTCTATCATGCTGAGGGTAGAATGATACCTGCTTTGGAACCTTAGGTGCATGGGGCAATAGATGGTTTTTTGTGCTGTAAAACACCTGCAACAAAATACCCCAAGTGAAAGCATCTTTCTCATTCAAATTTTATTGACAACATATGCTGAATGAACAGAGGATAAGAGAGGGCATACCTATTGAAACTAAAAAAAAATATTTTTTCAGAGGTGTGAATGTGTGGAGTCTCCTTTGGGCGTTATGAGGTGTTGATCACTATGTTCGTTTCGGTTATGAAATTGGGTCCTCTGATATCTTGTTATGGTCATTCAAACCATTTGAAAAGGGAAACATATAGGCCAATATGACTCGTTTAAGCTCATTTGTGAGATTTGAGTGTTTGAGAGTTTGAGAGGTTAGAGGTTGTTGATGAGCTTTTCGTGTTGTTTTGGTCAGCCTGTGCACCTAGGATTTCCGCTACTAGATTCAGGTAGGCCCTAGAACATCCACCATTTAATTTTTTCAGTGTGACTGGGCAGGTGCCCGTACAAACTGGGTTTGTACGGAACCCCAAAATTTTTTTCCTTGACCGCGCAGGAGATCAGGGCATAGGTACATAATCTATGCGCGAAGCAGAGGATTTTCACAGAAATTCTGCAGCTATCAATGCTTTATGCGCGGCCTACGTGCCTGTTTGAAATATAGGCCCACAGTCAACGCGCCTATTTAAGAAATAGGCGCGCTGAAAGGCCAAGGTTATTTTTGGAAAAATGTTGGGAAATTTTTCAATTTTTTGGTGTGTTGATGTCACTGATGTGTGTTTGTTTGGTGACAAGATGTTGTGGAGGGAGAGAGACTAGCCTAACCTAAACATGGTTGTGGCGAAAGATGCCAATGCTCGCTAGCATTTGGTGTGATGGGGTCTTCTCAAGTTTCTCAAGAATGACCTCCAACGATCGCAAGATCAGTTACTGTGTTACCTGGTCTGTTGTTGGAATAGGCGATTTAAAGTGATGGTGCTATGAGGATGTGACTTGGCTATCCATATGGACATGGATATTTATTTTTGACAAGGATACTGCCTTAGGGTGACGTGCTCCCATATCTGCTTCCTCTTGGGAGGGTCGATCTTCGGCGGTTTTCATATATTCATTGTGGTGGGATGCCTCTCCCAAAGGGGTGCATTTTGATAGCATCAGTGACCAATTTGGGTGAGAGATGTGATTTGGTGATGATTCTGATACTGAAGGGGTCATCGTTGCCGCACAGGGCATCAGGGCCGCAGATAGGTGTCCTGTGCCAGCTGAGGGCTGGGCACTTCTTTGATTTTTCTAGTCACTATTATGATAGGATGGTAGCTCAGTTAGCAAAGGTTTGTGATGGATCTAAGATATTCACCTATGCTAGCATCCTCTGTAGCATTATGTACGAGATATTTTTTTTTTTGCGGCCCGTGGTGGTTGTGCCTGCGGGGGGTCATCAGGACCTCACATGTGGATATGGGCTCCAGTGATGCCTCACAGTGTGTGTGTGGGGGGGGGGTGCGGTAGGGCATTACTAGAATGCAACCACTGAGGCTTGGTTTCAAGCCAATCGTCATATGTTCCTTCCTTATCCATACACTGGGATGCATCTTCGAGGAGACCTAGATATGGGTCTTCCTGTTGGATATGCTTGGGGACCAGCATGTATGAGCTTTGCGTTTTATTCTAAATTTGTTGAGTATTTATGATTTATATGTGTATTATGATGACGTTGACATAGTTTTGTTACTCTTGCAGATGTTGGCAAGGTTGGGCGCCCTACAGCTCTATTGGTAGGACACCAAAAAAACTGGAGGGTTCGAGGAGCTCCGCCCCCGGCTGGGGGGCAGGGAGGAGGTCTAGTGCAGCCCTAGGGTGGAGTTCTAGGTAATGCGACTGGCCCATCTAGAGAGGGTAGTAGTTCGGCTGCTACTGAGTGTGTTGCATTGATCACTCGTGCTGAGGCAGCGAAGGCCCACATGGCAGAGATGGCAGAGCAGCTAGCTTCCTCATAGGCCAGGGTAACTGATTTGGCGACGCATGTGGCCAAGTGGACCGGCTGACCTAGGGTATGCCTACCCATGGGTTTGTTGATGATTTAGATGACATCTAGTAAGAGACATTGATTGCCTTAGAGAGAGGCTATCAACCGACTCTGCGCCTTGTGGCGGCTTCAGTTTTGATAGCTACCCCAGTGCTGGCACCGGGAGCAGCCATGGGTCCAGGTGCCCAACTTGGAGGGGCGCAACCCTAAAGACTTTTATACACAGGGAAAACACCCATTATGAGGATGTTTCCCTTATTTTTGATGACCTGTGTATATGTATTTTTGGCTGACCTGTTGGTCAGATACATGACTCATCATTTTATACTCAGACATACATTTTTTGGTATATATATATATATGAGAGATGTATTTTTTTGTGGCTCTATATGTTGTGTCCATTGTTTATATGCTTTCATGGATGATGTATGTTGCTAATGGATATCTATGTTTTTTATCTTTTTTGTTTTTATGTATGATGGTTTATCCGAGATGGATTCCAGTTTAGGATGTGGTTAGCTATGCGATATGCTATCTGGTTTTAATTTCTTGGCATATGTGTGAACCTAATTTGATCAAATTGATAGCTTAATATTTTTCACGCAAATATGTTCTAAACAGATGCGAATCACATACCTCAAACTCTTGGTTTAACTACAAAACCACTAACTGGGAATCAAGGTAGATATGAAAGTGGTGAATGCCTTGGTTGAAGGTGTCGCACATGAGCCCTATGATGACGTCATATTCTGCCTAATTATTTTTCATTGATTTGATGCATACTCCATTGGTGAAGAATGGCGATCGGTCAGGGTGGTAAATGACCCAGGCAGCTGCTACTAAATTTTGAGACCATCGCGATGCTCCATCAATGAATCCAAAGTAATGGTTGGATTGAAAATCCATTTCTGACACCAGAGAGCTTTTGTGACAAGTCCGTGATAAAAAATAAAGTTTGGTATGTGCACATTATCTCTATGGCCGAGCCCTCATGGCCCTTATGGGTAAAATTTCTTGAGGTAAACACCATTTACGGGGTTTCTCAGGCATGTTCCATTGGGTTCTGTCAAGATGTATGCCCCCTTTAAGAGACAATGTTTTATGATACAGGGTCCCTTCCAAAAAGTTTTGAATTTTCCTGGCCCTAGGGCTTCTTTCGCGACATCGTAGTGGAGGACTAACTCCCCCTCAGTAAATTATCAAGGGGTGATGTTGCAATTGAGCGATTCTTTCACCTGCTTTTTATGGGCCTCGTTGTGCTAGAGCGACTGTCGTTTACTTTCGTCGATGAAATCTAGTTGTACTAAGAATTTCTCTATAGGTTGGGTTTCATCGAGGAGTTCTATAGCAGCATGTAAGTTTGGGATCTCGCGTTCTATGGGAATCATGGCTTCGACCCTGTATACCAAGTGGAAGGGTGTGAACCTCATTGATGTTTTCACTATCATGTAGTATGCCCACAGGGTGGAGAAAAAAATGTGGTGCCAACTTATTTTGTGGTTAATCAACATGCATTGTAACATATTTTTGAGTATTTTGTTCATAACTTCTACCTATCCATTGGATTAGGGGAAGTATGGTGATGCAAATTCATGTGTGAATTTGAGGTGGTGAGATAGCTCCTAGAAAATTTATTTTTCGAAGTTTTTTCACGGTCGGAGACTAACTCTTTTGGTACACCGAACCAAGAAATGTCATGGTTAAATAGAAATTGTACAACGACTTCTGATCTATTTTTGTATATGGACATGGCTTCTGCCAACTTGGTGAAGTATTCAATGACAAAAATAATGTACTTGTGATTACTCGACGATGCTCGATTGCAAGTCATGAAGTCGATCCCCCATTTGCAGAAGGGATCAGTGACGATGACGAGGTGCAGGGGAGCGGGAGGGGCTCTTGCCTTGTGAGCAAAGTGTTGACATCACTCACACCTCTTTACTGCTAAAATGCAATTGCAAAATAATATGGGCCAAAAATATCCTACCCATAGGAATTTTTGGGCGGTGGCCATCGTAAGCTCCACTGTGGAAGTCACTAAGGACTCGCTCAGCTTGGTCATGGGTGAGGCTTCGATGTAAGATGGTGTCAATGCCCCATCGGTATAAGACATCTCCCATGAGGAGGTATTGGGGGGCGTGGTGGCAGATGCATCGACAGTCTTCATGGGTGAGCTGGGGTCTGAACTTTTGGGTTCATAAAAATAGAAGAATATCTCGGTACCAAGGGTCATCAGTCATTACTAGGAATTGATTTTTGTCTAGTAGTGAATCGTTGACGGGTGATCCTTTCATCTTACTTGGGAGGTCCGTGATGAACTTGGCTAAGATTAAATCCTTCATGCTCTTGGGGGAGTGAAACTTTAAGTCAAATTCTTGTAGAATGAATATTCAGCGGGTGTACTTATGGTTCATTAAACGACGTGTGAGAAGGTATTTGATGGGGTTAATATCTACGATAACTATTGTAGTCGTTAAGATAATGTAGTGGCAAAGTTTTTGAACTGCATGTATTAATGCTAGGGCAGTATTTTGTTTAGGCTCATATCTTAATTCGGGGCCTGATAAGTTTTTGCAAACGTAATAGATCTGGGCCTTCCTAGATCAATACTTTAGCCAAAGTCGTCTCAGATGCTGATAGATACAGGATGTAATCCTTGTTATAGTCTGGGAGACTGACAAATGGTGCTGAGGGAAATGTGTCTTGCAATGCCTCAAATGATTGTTGGGCTTGATCATCCCATTTTAACGGGATGTCCCGAAGAAGGAGACGCAGGAATCCTTGAGTGCAAGTAGCATAGTCTGGGACAAAACGCCCCAGAAAGTTGGCATTTCCCTACAAACTTTGTAGTTTCTTGAGGTTTCGAGGTGGAGGTACCTCTTTGATAGCTTAGACCTTGAGGTGGTCCACTCTAATTCCTTGTTGGGACACAATAAAACCTAGAAGTCGTCCTGTTGTGACATAGAAGACACACTTGAGGGGGTTCAAGTGTATTTTTTTATTGCTGACATCGTTGGAATACAAGTCGCAGATCCTCGAGATGATCTGATCAATTCTTGGATCGAACGGTGAGGTCGTCCAAGTAGGCGAGGATGAGTTATGATTTGTCGTGAAAGATATAATTCATGTCCTTTTGAAAAGTAGCTCCAGCATTTTTTAGCCCAAATGGCATCACCTGGTATGGGAATGTGCACTATGGGGTTGTGAACACGGTCTTGTACTGGTCGGTGTGACGTATTTGAATTTGATTATACCAAGTGAAACTATCAATGAAGGAGAGGGCCTCGTGTCCTACACAAGCGTTGATGACTTGGTCGATGAATAGGGTAGGTTAATTGTCCTTTGGATAGGCTTTGTTCAAATTTCAAAAATTGATACAAACGAGTATGGTGCCTGGTTTTTTCATCATGGGAACAGGGTTGGAAACCCATGATGTGCAATCAATGGGGTAGATGAACCCGACTTTGTGAAGCTTATTGATTTCTCGTTTAATTTCTTCTGCCTTTGATGGGTGCAGTTGACGTTATTTCTGGTGTACTAGTGGTATGTCAGGCCAGGTGTCAATATGGTGCTCCACAATAGTGGGACTAAGCCCTGTCATTTCTGAGTAGTCCTAAGAAAATATATCTCGATATTCTTGCAAAAACTGGGTGTAAGAGTTTATCTCTTCTGGTGAACATGTTGCTCTGAGTGAAATTTCTTTGAATTTTCCAGGATTTTGAGAGATATTCACCTTGATGTTAGGCAAAATGTTTGACATGTTCCCTTCTTCGAATGTATCGGATGGTGGAATGGGATTTTGAACCAATCGAATTTCCCTGATGGAATAAAATATTTTGATTCGATTGCATAAATCTCTTGGTTTCCTGTCTTGTTAGGGCTGAACATTTTTTCAGGAAGAAAAAATGAGTGGTGATGCATCACATCCCATGGATAATCAGGCTCTTTCATGCCCTCAAGGATATCCTCATATGAGTGGAATAAGGATACTAAGGAGTATTGAGTCTGCACAAGGCCGTGAAGAAGAGGTTCAGTACTAATGGAGCTCGTCGACAAACATGAATAAGATTCCATCGTTGATGTGGTGGAACCAGAAGTAGTCGACATGGTGCATATGGATTGGGTTTGCACCATCATTGGTACATCTACTCTTGTAGTTGCATCTGACTTAACCCCTATGACTAATGAGCAGAAATCCTGAGTCATGGTTCTGATACATGATGATATGAATCGTATATGATGTATCATGTCTTCGGTGTTTGGTGGGGGAGGAATTTCCATCGTAGCTGCTTTGTAATGTCCCATAATAATTATAAAATAATAAATAATATATAAATATATAATATTATTTAATAAATAAGTAAATAAATAAATATTCAAGAGAATAATAAATAAATAATAAATAAAACATTAAACAATAACTGGAGTTCTAAATAAAATGGTAAATAATAAACTAGAGTCCTAAAACAATAAACAATAAGTAAAGTTAAAGAAAGAATTAATTAACCAAATTAAATAAATTAACAAAGAGTTAAACTAAGAAACTAATAGAAAGGAAGTTAAACTAAGAGAACACTAAATTAAGTAAAGCTAACAAAAAGTAAGAGAACACTAAATTAAGTAAAACTTAAGTTGCATGTTGACATAGTGATTGTGTGCATGTGGTTCCCATTCCATGGTTTGGTATATTTAATACACATTGAGGAAGGTTCAAGGCATTCATTCTTTCATCCATTCTCCGGAGGGAAAAATATGGTAAGACAAAGGATACCCTGGCAGTGGTATGTTGATTGAGGGCTCGGGGGTGGTCGGCTGTGGAAAGATTACATACAGCTGAGTCTACGGTTGGGTGGAGAGTTGTCCCCAAAACTTTGTTGCGGTCAGCAGGATTCAGCTAACATTCAACCTTGGAGCCTCAAGTAAGGAAAAGCGCCATTACAGGTAAGTTGACTTGCTTATGTTTCTGAAGATTTCATGATGATTAGTTAAACACTTTTTGAGTTGATTATTCATTGTTTATGTTATATAATTAATTGCATGATTAAATTTAGGTTGTTACATATGGTATCAGAGTAGGTTTCGACATTAAAAACCTAAAAAAAAAAAAAAAAAACTTAATTTTGATCGTGATTTTGATTGAATATTGCTTATAAATTTAATATAATAATTTTATTTAGTATTAAAAATAAAATTGAATTTTATTTTTGCATGTATTCATAACATAATTTTTCATGCTATGATAGAGAGTAATTTAATATAAATTTGAGAAAGAAATACAATTTTTATCTTTTTCTCTTTGGAGGGTTAATATAAATATTTTGGAGGCCGCAAGATTTGATGCAGGGACCTCCAGCCCGTAAACAAAAGCACCCAACCAATCCACTTACGCTTCAAATCTTATTGTAAACATTATTAACTAGCTTTTATGAAAGAAATATATAAAAATAATAAGGTTTGAAAATCTGTTGAAATACCTGCTGGCAATGTATTTGAATAAACCCATACTCAAGTCCAATTATAAATATGCCAAGGTTTCAGCGTTAAGCGAAATTCCAAATCCGCATTACAAACTTTGTAAAGTCTGTAGGTTGTATCAAATTTATGCCAAGTCCGTTATGTATAACATGGTGGTAAAACGAAAACGCTTTTAATGTGGGCGGGGTCAGGTTTTGAACCCAAGACCTCCGCCCCACAAACCCATCTTTTATGAAAGTAGATAAATTTCTTTTTGAAAAATAAGTTTTGGAGGGAGCGAGAATCGAACACGGGCAGGCGAACAGACTGCGCTGGGTTTTCTCTTCACCGCGGCCCTTTAAACTTTGTGATTTACTTGGCTCATCACTCCATTGACTTACCCCCCCACAAAAATAAAAAAAATAAAAACTCACGCCGCCACATTATCCTCTGTTAGAAACAACGCCGTTGGTAGGAATTCCATGAATCCAGGATGTATTAATTTCGATCCAATGCATCATCAATTCAAGCTGTCTCCAAGATCCCATTTGTCCAAAACTTATACTTGTTGCACTGCAATTTCTGAGATCTGTTTGAAAAATATTTTTCAGATAATCGTTGGAGATCGAATGAGAATTTGACATGCTTTCTGATGGCAATCATGTATTATCCACTTTTTGAAGGTCGTGAAAACACACACAAAAACGAAGTTGTTACTTCTACCGGTAAGATGTTAACAACATTAATTGTATAGAGTTCTTGAAGCATTTTTAGCAATCTAGCTTGTTTCTATCTCCGAGTACATTCACTCTGTTTTTTTTAATTAAAAAGTTGCTGCACAGCCCTGTAAAGTATAATAATACAAACAAACATTATAAAGTTTTCCAGAGGCCAGTCTCTCTAAAAATGTAGAAAAACAAAACATGTTTTCTACAACTAAGTTTTTTTTTTTTTTTTTTCACTTTTACAAAAATTGTAACAGTAAAGCATACTGGTATCAATTCTAAAGAACTGGCCTAAAATCAAAATTGATTTGCGCAGCGTAGCCAAGCCTTGAATCAGAGAGATGTGCTCACTGAGAAATTCGTCTTTAACCTCCACGGGTGACTTGATCCCTTGGTCCTCTAGAACTTGCAGGATAGTTCTTTCTCTTGGACAACCCAATTGACATCTTTGGATGTGAAGCCTCAAACTGAGTGCTCCTAGCCAGACCCAGAATCAGTTGATATTACCTGTTACAGTTAGCCTCAAGCTTCATAATTTTTGTTCGCTTCTTGGTCACAGGTTCTAATAACTCTGCATGTTCAAAGTTCTGAACTACTTCTTGACTTGGCAGTCTATGCTGCAAGTGGGAGATGGCTACCTGGTTATCACCCAAAAGTATGTCCTGCCTCCTCATAACTTGACGCAATTTTAAGGCTTCATGTGAAAAACAACAACCTGGGTGGTTATGCTCTGTCATGGTCAAATTCTTCCTAAAGTTGCAGAGAGCTGGAGATGAGGTGCCAATGTGAACATACAAAAACACCCCCACAGACTCCTGTCAATGGCCAGATCCACAGAGTATGCAGAGATAACTCCAGCAGCCAGGGGGAGAGCCTGATTCCAGAGTCCTTGGCCCTACCTACCTCCATCACAGCTTGAATCGAAACAAACCAGAATGGGTTCCAGAATGATCTCACCTCTGTTCTCCGGATTAAAACCTTGAAATTTCTTAACCCTTCCCTTTTTCATGTCCGATATGTGTGAAGGTACTGAAGGGCTTGGGTGTGTTAATATCTGTCTCCTAAGTCCTTGACTAAAATGTGCTCTGCCATTTCATTTGTCTTGTGATCTACATGGAAAATACATCGAAACCCTGATTTGCACCAGCAAAATAAGCAAACCAGATGTTCGGTATGCAAATCAGTGAACCGAGCTCCACGTCGTGGGAAAAATAATCATTTTCTGGGCAGATTTAGGAAACACAACCTTCGCATGCATAAGGGAAGGACTCAGCCATGGATCGAAATCCAAAGACCCTAGTCTTGCTCTCTCCACGAATCGAACACGCAACCTTCTGGATTCAAGGTCCAGAGTGCTAACCACCACTACACCATATGTAGATTGAAGTGAGACGGCCTTGGAAGGGCCAAATCTTGAAGGTGCAAATCGTGGAGGCGTAGCCATGCCAGCTTAAGGCATTTTCCCTTCTATGGTTGCTCTGAGCAACTCGATATGGTATCCACCAGCCCAGTTGGCTACTTGCAAATATCTATTAATGAAGTTCGATTCTCACCTTACCTTGCAATTTGTAAGGCAGTGCATATTCCTGCTAGTTAACTTGTATGTAAATTAATTTACACCCTAGAAATAGCGAACATTTTTCTCTTCTAGAGCTTTGTGTTTCTAATTATTTTACAAAAGCGTGGACTACATAAAAGAAGGCAATTAGATCCTCCTGCCAGTTGTAAATGAAAAATTCCTTGTATTAGTATTATTGTTTCTCGTAATGCTGTGATAGTTGTCCCTCTCCCAATTTGTGCTGTGTCCAGTATGTCCTTAAGGATATGCGTTATGAATTACCTATATCTTTCAGGAATAAGATATATGTTTCTCAGAAATTTTCTCCTGGCTCTGTTAAAGTTAGATTGATGGTAAGTTGTTTCCCACTGTGATATCATTGAACACAATAACATTGAATAGTGAGCAACTTGTCACAATTTCAAATCAAAACCAAATTTATTCTCTTTTCTAATATTTTAATGCCACATTTGTGAGTGGAAAAAGTTTGTATAAACTTCTTTTGAGAATCCATGCTCATATGAAGAATATTTAACAAAATAACTCAATAGAATGTTTAATGTAGAATAAAATACTGCCCCAGTTGAATAAAATGTGGTCACTGTGGAAATTTCAGATTTAGGGCAATTAATGTAAATCTGAATTTACACCTCTCAATAGAGATTTCCCGTTTCTAATCTCTCAGAGTTTTCAGCTTATGATTGATTTGATATATTTACGTACAGCAACATACAACGGCAAATAATTAACTTGACGTAGTCCAAAATAACCGAGCAACTTAGGAGATAAGACATCAAACAAGTGCTTTTCGATGACAAAACGTTACAGCCTTTAGGGCACACTTTTTCATGCATATAGCAGATAACTTTATTGCAACAGAATTTAGAGTAGGAAATCTGCCTTCCTTATCTGCAATACATATGTGAAATCACTTAATAATTTCAACCATATGTTATGTCAAATTTGTTGGATTTTTTTTTTATAACATTAAGGGTTGCCTTTATTGTGAAACCACTTATTATTTTTGAGATTTTGGTTATATAGCAAACACTGCCAATATGATTAAAAAAAAAAAAAAATTAGGAAAATTCTTTACCAAAAACCTTTATAATTTTATCTTCTTGAATGAATACTTAAGAATATAATCAGTATGAAAGATTCTTTAAAAGTCAAGCTTAAATTTCCATTATTAGTTAAATTTGTGGACTCCTTTGAAGCCTTCAATAACTACATATTACTTGTCTTCAATAACGACACATTCCACTGTCGTTGCATGCATAATTTAAACAAGCAATAAACTAAGAGATGTTAAAGATTCACTCCCTTTGTATTTGTAAACCATACTCTAATTTTCAAACACAACTGTAATGTTTATAATTAGTATATATTGATTTGGTATTATGATATTTAACCATTATGTCATTGTTTACATAGATAATTAGCCTATTTGCAACCATGAGCATATATTGATGCCCAAAACGAAATGAAATGGTAAACATAGCATTGTTGATGGAATTTTAAATGACCCGCAAGGATAGCAATGTGAATTAAAAATGAAAATTTATTGTGATATGAATAATTGAAACTATATAAAATGACTCATGTTGATTATTTAGGCATATAAAAAGATTATTTGGTTGACTTTGTTCCAAAGACTTTACCTCTTGAAGAGAGGAGGAATTGTAATGAAAGCATGAAATGGTAATGAAAGCATGATTACTTACAAGGAGCACACTTTAACCACATAATAAAAATGTTACACAAAATGAGAAAACCCTTTATTTAAGGTTAAAAACCTATGTACACTGAATAATGAAACTGAAAATTCATAAGAAAAATTTCGTTGACTTGTGTAGTTAAGAAATTTAAGAAATTTGTTCTCCGCTAATTGCTAACAATGATGTACTCTAATTTATATTAGAGATATAGCTATTAGTTTATTATAACAACTAATAGTATTTTCTCTCATATAATTAAGTTTTAGTAGTATAACCAATACTTGGTTACATTAGTTAGGATTTTTTTTTCATCATGAACATATGTGTAGTTCATGTTTTGAGAGACTTCATCAATATAACTCTCTATGTGATTTAGTACCATAATTTCATTAACTGTAAACATGCTCATTAGACATTGAAAATGATGGATGTTAAGATTAGTTTAAGAATCATTGTTATGAATATATTGATTATATAATAAAGTCTTAAGAAAAGTGTGATGGGACCAATATAGCCTAATGTCAGCTACTTGGGAAGATATAGATGTTCTTTTTCATGAATTTCCTTAACTATTTGATTAAATTGTGTCATGAACTAGATAGGATTGCATAACTTAGCTTAGATAGCTTGTTTTAATACATATAATTTTCAATTATGGTTTTAGTTAATTGTTATGTCAACGTAGGACTGTTGAAGTATAATGTTGAGATGAGTTTTCATGATATGATGGTGCGTGGTAACTGGTCATAGTTTTGATGAGGGGATAATGATCCACATGTGGTTCTTATGTATTTATTTTGTTATAATAACGATGTGGTATGTTCATGATGGATATGATATGCATAGGGATTATGACATTATGATATGAGGTTATATTTACATGCGTTAGTTTATTATGAGATGTCCTTGTATGTATTTGATATGGATATGTTGATGTTATAATTACTTATGAGGGTATTTTATGTGGAAATTGCTACAGATTGTATGACATGCATGAGCAAGCATTTCATTATTATTCAAGTTGTTGTGATTAACAATGATGTTATGTTATCAGGATGACATGAAAAATTCGGCATGTGGATTATTTTCTATGATTTTATGATTATAACTAATGCATTGGATGCATGTTGAGATGTGGTGATTGGCAGGAAATCCACAGATGGGCCGAAAGGGCTATTTTATTTGATGATCTCGTGGGAGCCCATACCTACGAGGGAGAATATGTAACACCATATGGGCTCGGGACGAACTCAATCAACAATACATATGCCAGTGGTTCCTTTGTCTTGTATATCTCTTGATGGATAGCTCTTGAAGGGCTGTGGGACCATCTTGAGGAGGCCAAGGGCTTGATATTGTAGGCTAAGTGCCTGTTATTGGATGGGAATGCTGGAGTCTAGAAGTGCGTATAAGACTTTGATGCCTAGGGCTATGCGCCTTAAGGAGCTGTGGAGGGAGTGGGCCAGCCTTGCGAGATGCCTGGAGTCATTGAGTACTGGGACCAGATGCCTGCCTTGGGGCAGATGAGGTCTAAGTCGGGCGCGAGCCTTGGGGCCAGCCTTGACTAGGGACAGACTGGGAAGGCTTATGCCTTGTTCCGAAAGTGGGAAAAGGACATAGATTCCTTGAGATTCCTGGGTGCTATGATGAACTTTCGATGCCTGTTGGTTATACTAGTTCAGCAGAGGGTGTTGGTCACACATGAAGTAATAAATAATAAATAATTATAAAATAATTAAATACTCAACTTCGGGACGAATTTCCTTGAAGAGGGGGAGTATGTAATGTCCCATAATAATTATAAAATAATAAATAATATATAAATATATAATATAATTTAATAAATAAGTAAATAAATAAATAGTCAAGAGAATAATAAATAAATAATAAATAAAACATTAAACAATAACTGGAGTTCTAAATAAAATGGTAAATAATAAACTGGAGTCCTAAAACAATAAACAATAAGTAAAGTTAAAGAAATAATTAATTAACCAAAGTAAATAAATTAACAAAGAGTTAAACTAAGAAACTAATAGAAAGGAAGTTAAACTAAGAGAACACTAAATTAAGTAAAGCTAACAAAAAGTAAGAGAACACTAAATTAAGTAAAAATTAAGTTGCATGTTGACACAGTGACTGTGTGCATGTGGTTCCCATTCCATGGTTTGGTCTATTTAATAGACATTGAGGAAGGTTCAAGGCATTCATTCTTTCATCCATTCTCTGGAGGGAAAGATATGGTAAGACAAAGGATACCCTGGCAGTAGTATGTTGATTGAGGGCTCGAGGGTGGCCAGCTGTGGAAATATTACATATAGCTGAGCCTACGGTTGGGTGGAGAGTTGTCCCCAAAAATCTGTTGCGGTCAGCAGGATTCAGCTAACATTCAACCTTGGAGCCTTAAGTAAGGAAAAGCGCCATTACAGGTAAGTTGACTTGCTTATGTTTCTGAAAATTTCATGATGATTAGTTAAACACTTTTTGAGTAATTATTCATTTTTTATGTTATATAATTAATTGCATGATTAAATTGAGGTTGTTACATGCTTGCATGGGACCAAGTCTAGGCTCCTCATAAGACTAAGTAATTTTCGAGATTCAGAAGTTGTGCCTAGTGCAGAGGTGCCTGAATGTTTCCATTAATAGGCATTCCTCTGTTTCATGGTTATCACCAGCGCAAATGGTGCATGGTACCATAGTGCCTACTGAGTAGATTTTGTGAGAACCAACACTACTCTTCATCCCTGAAGTTGATGCTCGGAAAGGATCAGGCGTAGGGGAGACAGTTCTCTGCTGCGATTTACAATTTTTTGTTTTGGGTAGGTATAACTCTTTTGGATGCATAATTAATTCTACTCTTGCCGCTCGAAGCTTGGGGAGGTGTTCACATTTCATAGTATGGTGAAAATGTGAGCAGATCCGACAATAGCAGTGTGTTATTTTCTCTTGGTTAGAGAGATGTCTCAGAGGGAGGGAGGAGACCATGTGAAATTTGCTCGTGAGGTGCTTCATTTCTTTACACTGATTGACCTAGTTGTTGATTATGTCGCATAGCCAAAATGTCGGCCTAGGCTGGACATGGGGCATGCTAGGTCGATGCACCTTTTTAACTTGCCCAATTTTTTGGTATGGAAATTGGGTAGGTTGCCTGGGGGAAATCTTCCTTCCATTAGGTTTTCGAAGCTCTAGATTGATGATATCACGACGATCAGTTTCTAATGAATGAGTGATGTCAATTAGGGGGCCCACGTGAACAAGTACCACATGGTTTCATGTGTTACATATCGCACAGGTTGGTCTTCTCCATGGAGGGTTGGTGGGGGTGAATAAGGGTTTCTTGACCGACCGATTTTATACTGACAAGAAGAGAATGGACCTACTTGTCATATTCTCCTACGTTTTCGAGCTATCCATGGATTCTGTGTTAGAGTTGTCTTCTAGGGAGAGGCCAACTATAACTGTGCAAAAACTGGTTAGCGCTAAGAGAAACCAAGGGATGTAATGGCACTACTCTAATGGGTGATTACCAGAAGATATCGGACATGAAAATTGGGCTAATCGCAGGCCAACATAGTACACACAGTCCACTAGATACCATATTTGGATGACCTCCAGGGTTGCGCAGTCATCGATGAACTGTTCACATTCATTGTAGAGTGCACAACCTATGATATGAGGAGGGAAGATGAACGAGAGACGTTCTAGTGACTGTCATGCCTCCTGTAGGTATAATATGACGCGAGGTTGTTCTCCATTTGACTGCATGGAGGGATCCTCTTGATATGATTGTTCGAGGGAATGTGAGGCATCCCTATATCACGGTATTTCTGGACTATGATGGGTGTAATGCCCATAATTTCTACATATAGTGCATGTGTGGTTGGTACACAATGCCTTGCCCTGCTTTTTTGTGGCTGGATCCTTCTTACAAGAAATTGTTGCTGTCATATTTCCTTCAGAGCTTAGGAGCGGTTTTAGTTCGTCCAGCTCTGGGCAGATATGGGTAGGGTGGCTTACTATGTCACACATGGATTAAGGTTGTAATCCCCATTGTATGATGAGATTTTCTACCTTCTTCCAATTTTTATGGGATTTCTTGGTCGTGAAAATTAGTTTTACGATGAGAGTTTCCTTAGATGGTATGGTGGCGACAGTCTCCTGAACATGTGGGGCCTCCTCAAGAGTGACGGGAATTAACCCTATGGAGGTGATGCTTGTCACTCTCGTTGTGGTAGGTGGGACCAAGTACCAAACTAGTATTGCAAAATATATGTTTTGAAACACTACTATTTCCAAAAGGTGTTGTGACACAAAACCAAATGGAGGGTATAGAAAAGGAGTTTGGGAGACGATGTAGGATATAGAGGCCATTGTGGCAGAGGCCTCAGTGCCGTTATTGCTTGTCTCTGCCTCCTAGTTGGCTTCGGTGCTTGATGTAGACATCATGCACACTAGAGCACCTGTGATATCAATAGATGATTCTGGTATGATAGGGGAATCTCCTAGGAATGATTCGAGAATAGATGGTGGTTTGAATTGGCTAGGGCCATATTCTTGGTACCATGTAACTGTCTGAATAGATGTGCCTACATAGGGTAGAATGATGTTGGTGTTTCTCAGGGATCGCTTGTCGTGGTATGTCGATTTTTCGACAGTAATTATGCAATCCTCGCGGGGGAACATCATGGTTCGGAAGACGGAAAATGCTATGGCAGACATGGCGTACATATAACTACGCCCAAGGAGTATATTGTAATCTAGCTGAGCATCCAAGACCTCAATGTCTATAAGCATGTCTTTCTGTCCAAGCATACTGGGACATTCTGATAGAGATCAATGGGAGTAGAAGGGTGCCCGACGTATGTTCTGAGTGTGATGTTTGATGGCTTTAGTTTGGGAGACCCTAAATTCCGCTAAACGTTATTTGACATGATGCATGTGGATGCACCTTTGTCAATGATACAATGGTGGATAGTGATATTTTGGACTGACACTGGTATCTAGAAGGCGACCAACGAAGGAAGCCTAGGGTTGGCTTTATCTAAATCAAAATCCATTAGGCGTTAATCGACATGCTCAATGGCGCCTAATGAAGAAATTAAGGCTTTCGTTTGCTTTGGGAAATATTGCAAGACTTCAAAAGCTGACATGGCATCGGGATATTGAACTAGATCGTCCACAATGCTATAATTTTGGAGTGGTTTCTTGCTCGCCTATTTGGTCCCTTATCCATATTTTGCAAAGTTTAAATAGGAATTTTCAATATATTCAATGGTGTTGTCGGTATAATTGTGCTAGCCCCTCATGAACTGGTGTATGGTGGGGTATCGTAACTTCGATTTTGTGGCTATTTTTTTAGAATCGTCGGGGGGTGTTTACTGCTGTTGGGTACTAACCGCCCCTTGGTGGGGGAAGGGCTCCTGCATTACAGTTGTGTGTTGTGTGGGTCCCCCTTGTCCTCGGTTACCCTGAAGCTTCTTCATCTCGAGGAGTTTGGAACAGTGATGAGTGTAATGGCCATACTCACCACAAATCACGCAAGAGTGGTTGGTCCAAAGAGTAGCCCTTTTGTTCTTCCCTTGGGAGTTATTTGGCTCCTCGTTTTGATTTCGGTTGGAGTTTCCCTTAGCCTGAGATTGCGGAGGGTGCTCTTGGTTGTTGCCCCCTGTCCAGGATTTCCCTTTTTTTGTTTTTTGATTTTTTCCTTACCATGTTAGGAGGATAACTAGGATTCTCTTGGTCTTATGACTAGCGTGGTTGTGCCTAGGAAGGTTAGACAAATTTCACCAGTGCATTATTATACATTAGTTGGTTTTGTGCTAGGGATTGGGAATATTGGGGTCCCTTTCCCTTTCTTGTGAAAGACTAGTTGGGGGGAGATCTTCCGTCAACATTTCTAGCTGCGTACTGGGTCCCTTGTGCAGGAGGGTATGATCCTCCTTGTTGATGATAGTATGCAAACCACTTAACTAAAGGGTGAGGTAAGTGGAGTCAAAAGTCTTGTAGTGGTGGTTTTGGTGTATGAGTGTACTAAACCACCGGTGCTTGGTAGGAGTGGTTGTGACCTACAAGCTATGGTCACAGGAAGAAAATGTGGTTAGAAATTTAGTGAACACATGCCAATATATAAAAAACACACTAAATTATGGAAGATATTATGTTGTAAATAAGAAGAAGAAACACAAATATAATGAAACAAAAACACATGCTCCAGTGACTCAAACGAGACAATAATACAAATGATGGAATAGTCCCCTCTTATTGACAGCTATTAGTAAGAAATGTAGAACATTACACACTTGCCAAAGGATCCTTATGACTATGGTTTTCTAAGACCCAAAATGTCAGCCTAGGCTGGACATGGGGCATGCTAGGTGGATGTGCCTTTTTAACTTGCCCAATTTTTTGGTATGGAAATGGGGTAGGCTGCCTGGGGGAAATATTCCTTCCATTAGGTTTTTGAAGCTTTGGATTGATGATATCACGGTGGTCAGTTTCTAATGAATGAATGATGTCAATTAGGGGGCCCACTCGAGGGATATAAGTGTCGCACTGATCATGATGGTTTCCCTAACATACTAGACAAGAACGTCGCTCTTGGGTGTTCCTATCATGTTCCGTTGGTGACATGAATGAGTACCACATGGTTGCATGTGTTACACAACACACAAGTTGGTCTTCTCCATGGAGGGCTGGTGGGGGTGACTAAGGGTTCCTTGACCGATCGATTTTCTGCTGACAAGAAGAGAATGGACCTACTTGTCATATTCTCTTGCATTGTTGAGCTATCCATGGATTCTGTGTCAGAGTTGTCTTCTAGGGAGAGGCCAACTATAGCCGTGCAGAAACTGGTCAGTGCTAAGAGAAACTGAGGGATGTAATGGCACTACTCTAATGGGTGATTACCAGAAGATATTAGACATGAAAACTGGGCTAACTGCAAGCCAACGTAGTACACACGGTCCACCAGATACCATATTTGGATGACCTCTAGGGCTGCGCAGTCGTCGATGAACTGGTCACGTTCATCATAGAGTGTAGAACCTATGATATGAGGAGGGAAGATGAAAGAGATGCGTTCTAGTGACTGTCGTGCCTCCTGTAGGTATAATATGATGCGAGGTTGTTCTCCATTTGACTGCATAGAGGGATCCTCTTGATATGATTGTTCGAGGGAATGTGAGGCATCCCTATATCACGGTATTTCTGGACAACGATGGGTGTAGTGCCCATAATTTCTACATATATCTCATGTGTGGTTGGTACACAATGCCTTGCCCTTCTTGTTTGTGGTTGTTTCCTTTTTACGGGAACTTCTTGCCGCCATATTTCCTTCATAGCTTAGGAGTGGTTTTAGTTCGTCTAGCTTCGGGAAGATATGGGTAGGGTGGCTTACTATGTCGCATATGGCTTAAGGTTGTAATTCCAATTTTATGATGAGATTTTCTACATTCTTCCAATTTTTATGGGTTTTCTTGGTCATGAAAATCAGTTTTGCGATGAGATTTTCCTTAGATGGTATGGTGGTGACAGTCTCCTGAACAGGTGGGGCCTCCTCAGGAGTGACGAGAATTAACCCTATGGAGGTGATGCTTGTCACTCCTGTCGTGGTAGGTGGGACCAAGTACCAAAATGGTATTGCAAAATATATGTTTGGCAACACTACTGTTGCCAAGAGGTGTTGTGACACAAAACCAAATGGAGGGTATAGAAAAGGAGTTGGGGAGATGATGTAGGATACAGAGGTCATTGTGGTGGAGGCCTCAGTGCCATTATTGCTTGTCTCTATCTCCTAGCTGACTTTGGTGCTTGATGTAGACATCATGCACACCAGAGCAATTGTGATATCAACGGATGATTCTGGTATGATAGGGGAATCTCCTAGGAATGATTCGAGGACAGACGGTGGTTTGAATTGGCCAGGGCCATATTCTTGGTACCATGTAACTGTCTGAATAGATGTGCCTACATAGGGTAGAATGATGTTGGTGTTTCTAAGGGATAGCTTATTGTGGTATGTCGATTGTTCGACAGTAATTATGCGATCCTCGTGGGGGAACATCATGGTTTGGAAGACGGAGAATGCTATGGTAGGCATGGCGTACATATAACTCCAGCTAAGGAGTATATTGTAATCTACTTGAGCATCCAAGACCTCAATGTCTATAAGGACTATCTTTATGTCCAAGCATACTAGGACATTCTGATAGAGATCAATGGGCGTAGAAGGGCGCCCGACGTATGTTCTGAGTGTGATGTTTGATGGCTTTAGTTCGAGAGACCATAAATTTTTCTAAACATTATTTGACATGATGCATGTGGATGCACATTTGTTAATGATACAATGGTGGATAGTGATATTCTAGACTGACACTGGTATCTGGAAGGCAACCAACGAAGGAAGCCTAGGGGTGGATTTATCTAAATCAAAATCGATTAGGAGTTAATAGACATGGTCGATGGCGCCTAATGAAGAAAGTAAGGCTTTCCTTTGCTTTGGGAAATATTGCAAGACTTTGAAAGCTGACAGGGCATCAGGATATTGAGCTAGATTGTCCACAATGCTATAATTATGGGTTGCTTTGGAGTGGTTTCTTGCTCACCTATTTGGTCCCTTATCCATATTTTGCAAAGTTTAAATAGGAATTTTCAATATATTCAATGGTGTTGTCGATACACTTGTGCTAGCTCCTGACGAACTGGTGTATGGTGGGGTATCGTAACTTCGATTTCATGGCTATTTTTTTTTGGAATTGTCGGGGGGTGTTTGCTGTTGTTGGGTACTAACCGCCCCTTGGTGGGGGAAGGGCTCTTGCATTACAATTGTGTGCTGTGTGGGTCCCCCTTGCCCTCGATTACCCTGAAGCTTCTTCGTCTCGGGGAGTTCGAGACAGTGATGAGTGTAATGGCCATACTCACCACAAATCGCGTAAGAGTGGTTGGTCCAAAGATTATCCCTTTTGTTCTGGCCTTGGGAGTTATTTGGCTCCTCATTTTGATTTTGTTTAGAGTTTCCCCTAGCCTGAGATTGTGGAGGGCGCTCTTGGTTGTTGCCCCCTGTCCAGGATTTCCATTTTCTTTGTTTTTTGTTTTTTTCCTTACCACGTTAGGAGGATAACTAGGATTCTCTTGGTCTTATGACTAGCGTGGTTGTGCCTAGGAAGGTTGCACAAAGTTCACCATTTCATTATTCTACATTTGTTGGTTTTGTGCTAGGGATTGGGAATATTGGGGTCCCTGTCCCTTTTTTGTGAATGACGACTTGGGGGGAGATCTTCCGTCAGTGTTTCTAGCTGCATACTGGGTCCCTTGTGCAGGAGGGTATGATCCTCCTTGCTGATGATAGTATGAATGCGCCCTATTGGTCATGTTTTTCAAAGGTGCATGATGACTCTGATGGTAGCCTGGTTGCAGGATGTTCTGGTTAGGATAATATGCGTAACTGGGGTATGGATTACTGCTGCCTATGTGATTTTGGGTCAGTGACCCTACCTATCCATTTGCAGTGTTCGACGTTCTTGGTAATGCTTTATAAGTTTGGAGGCGCAAGGAGTTGGGCAGGATGTTATAAATGTATCCTGACTACGTGTATATCAACTCGAGTTGTTGGGATTTGCTGATGGCATCCTCTTCGGATGTAGGTCCTTGAGTTGCCACATCCTTCAAAATATTTGCAGTGAGAGTTTTCAGGAATAGGTCTAGTAGAACTCGATCATTGAGTTTGGCTTTACACAAACTTCGACGTCGTCTCCATTCATGGAGGTGGTATGAGATATGGATAGCTGGTGTCTGTCTAAAATTTGTCAGTAACTCCATTCCTGAATCATGGTGGATGGGTAACTGAAAATATGTGAGGAACGTAGTAGCGAGGGTGCTAAAGGTTCCATGTGTAGCAGAAGGTTGCTCCACATAGTATTTCGTGGATGGTCTGGTTAAGGCATGCTGAAATAGTCTTAGCCAAATAATATCATCAATGATATTTTTCGATAAACACCACAAGTGGAAAGTCATTACATGTTTTCCAGGGTCTTTTGCTTGCTTCCCTTCGAATTTTGGAATGCCCGAAGGGAGCTTCATGGGCATGGGGGGTCAAGTGGGGTTGTGTGCAATGGGGTCATTCATTAACTTTGATAGATCAAGTAAGTTCAATGATGCTAATAAAGGTAACTGTGTGTTGAGTGCCATTGTAGACTGTGAAAACACAGGGTTCTCATTAGGTATGGGGTTTTTCTGTGACATACTCGGCTGTGTTTTCTGTTGGCTCCCTGAATGCGTAGCTCTCCTCTGCCCCCTAGGGGTTGTGTGAGGAGTGTTGTGTGGTGACCTTGGGGGGGTTTCCACTAGTGTGGCGTTGGGTGACCCTTGGGGGTTCCAAACTAAAGACTCCCTAGTAAAGGATGAACTAATAAGGGTGGCAGTGTTCCATCTTTTATGCCTAAATGGAAAAAGACCTGGAACTCCTCCAACTAATGAGGGGAGGTCCAAAATATGTCTAGATTTACGAGGTCCCATTGGGTCCATTATGGTGTCAACTAGGTATGGTTTTCGAAATATTTTTCAGTTATAAGAGAGGATAGAGATTATATATCAAATAAAAAAGGTGATCACATACATAAAACAAAGCGAAAACAAAATGTTAATTTCCCTTTAGATCAGTTCTATGTGATCAATCAATAAAAATGGTTTTGGTTGCTTTTGCATGTGATACTAAAAATCCTAAAGACCTAAACATCCTCACACTCTTAATTGTAACTGGGCCTTGTGAAGATGTCTTTTGGTGGGTACTGGGGCTAATTTCCCAAAAGAACTAGCGACGCCTTCTAGTAGCTGAATAATAGACCAAGGTAATGGGTGGAGGATCTATTGTTGTCTGTATCGTCACCTATAGGGAATGATGCCCTAGATTTGGCTACTAAGTACCATAATCTCATGTGAGCATTCGAGTCTTGAGCTTCTTGGTAATCAGCTACCAGTACCAAGCATTAGATGGGTCAAGTAGCCCCAAATAATATCGCACACACAGGGACTAAGCTTAACTCCCTCTGAATTAGGTTTCTGTGGCGCTCGGGTTTTCTTTTCCATGGGCGGATAGATGAATTTAAATCTCCATATAAAGTCAACTTCTATGTTTCAAGATTTAAACTGACCATGGAAACTTATTGGATGCCTACCCCCATGGTCCTAACCTGAACTATTAATTATCTTGTGGCCCCTGTGGGGAGATTTAATGAGTTCACTTATGGTTAGTTTTAAGGTGGCTTACTTTTCTTATGGTGTGAAAATGTGTGTGTGAAAGTGAACAATCACAAATTTTGTAAGATGTGGATATGTGGTGATCCTTTACACGTCCCCCTATTAAACTATGTTTTTATTTTTCCTTGGGAGAAGCAAATGATGTGCGGATATTGGATCGCTTACAATTTTTCTTATTAAACTAAATGTTTGACTAAAGGGAGATGAAAAATTTTCAAAAGAGAACATTCATATGAATGACCAGGGTCACCAAAAGGTGAAAGGGCAGTAGATATGACTTTCTCTCTAAGATAATTTAGTCCTTGTCCCGATTCCTAGTGCAAAAATTTAAACTAAAATTAATGATCAAACTTGGAAAACCTAAATGGAAACTAGCTAAGCATATGTGGATATGGGCTACTTTCTCACTAATTACCTATGTGTTTTGGTATCTATTTCCACATAAATGAGTTAATTTAGATTGCAAGGGTGGATTTTTGCCACATAATTTCCCCCTATATAAACTATGTGAGTTTTGTGAATATAAACTTTGAAATTTAAAAATATGCAACTAGCAATACTAAAACGCAACTAAAAACATATTCTAAACAGTCATAGGAGACCAAACATAGCCTTGGAAGATTTTCTCTAGGCTTCTAGTCACTTTAAAATTGGGCAAACTGAAGAAAAATATTGAAAAATATGTTCTCTGGTTTTCATGTAGAAATTTATTACACAGATACGCAACTCTGCACGCAGGTCCGAGTTGAACGCGTGTGGACTGCTGCGTCTACCTGTGTAAACTGCGCACAATTTTCTGACATAAAAATTTCCAGAACTCCTAAACTACAACTCTTCATAGTAGGTGAATGAGGGGAGGAGAGGAGGAGGAGAGTTGGTCTAGCAACAATCCTCAGCAGAGAGAGGTACTTGCAAGAACAAACCACTTAACTAAAGGGTGAGGTAAGTGGAGTCGAAAATCTTGTAGTGGTGGTTTTGGTGTATGAGTGTACTAAACCACCGGTGCTTGGTAGGAGTGGTTGCGACCTACAAACTATGGTCACAGGCAGAAAATGTGGTTAGAATTTTAGTGAACACATGCCAATATATTAAAAAAAAACTAAATTATGGAAGATAGTATGTTGTAAATAAGAAGAAGAAACACAAATATAATGAAACAAAAACGCATGCTCCAATGAGTCAAACAAGACAATAATACAAATGATGGAATAGTCCCCTCTTATTGACATATATTAGTAAGAAATGTAGAATGTTACATAGTTGCCAAAGGATCCTTGTGACTATGGTTTTTTGAGACCCAATGCAAGGAGGGCTTTACCCCCTATGCGATTGAAGTCATTGGTTGGCCAATAACCAAATTCTCTAACTATATTTCTGCTCTGAATCACACACTGTTGGTTTTCTCTTGGGAAATTTGGCCAGCATAACAATGTGTTCTCATTTTTTTCTTCTCATGGTGGCAATTTATAGGAAAATTCAAATCCTTCTTCCATCTCTTGGTACACTTGTGGATAGTGACCCAAGAGTGGGGGTTGAGTCCTTTGTGTGCTCACTTGATTCCTTTGTGTGCTCACTTGAGGCCCCAAGGTGTCTCTAGGTGGCTTTCCTTAGGGGGCCTCAAGTGGAGGATCTTCTCCTGAAGTGTGTCAAGTGGTCCTGGATGGTGAATTCCACCGCTCCCAGGACCATGCGACTTTTTTAGGGAAATCTGCGTAGACCAGTGTGCCTCTCAAAGAAAAATGCGTGCAAAGCGCATTTTTCCTTTATCGTTGGTGCACAATTTGACATTTTTCCTCATGAACTTAGAGATTTTTAAACTTTTCATATTATCTAATGGTTCTCAGCCCTATAAATCCTTCTGCTTGAAATTTCATAATTTCATTTTGCTTGTCCAATTTTCCAGTGATAACATTGTCCTTCAACTGTAGTACCTCAACTTCAACAACCTCAATTACTTTATCATATTCATTGTACACTTTATCAATGTGTGAGTTAGCAAACTCCTCTTCCATATGCAGAAAGTTATTAATCTATTTTTCATCCCAAAATACTTGCCAATATATGAGACTGTTAGGGACAGTTGGGCGATGCTTCACATGAATTTAAAACTTGTTAGTAGAATGAATGGGAATCTTAAAATTACTAGCCGTTGTGGCGAGTGAATCAGCCATGAAATTTTGACTTCTAGGAATCAAAGACAATGTATATTCTAGAAAAGTTTTCAAAACATCAAGAAAAAAATTACAATAAGTTCTCATATTAGGATGTGTGGCCTGGTACTCCCCTTTTACTGCTTTATCACCAACTTGGAGTCACCATATACGATTATTCTTTTTGCCCCTAGACTTTTCAAAATCCAGAGATTGGTGATCAAGGCCTCATATTTTGCTTTGTTGTTAGAAAAATCAAAGGCTAGATTGTAAGAAAATAATCTTACATTCCTTGGGACTTTTTTTGACTGATGTATAGGGCTACAAATCCATATTATGATGCCAGCTCCATTTTCCCCCAAAGCACCATCAAAATCCATGGTCCAAAGACCTTCCTCATGATCGGGAAACTGAAATTCTGCGGGCTGAACTTCTTCTTCTTTCCGATTGGTTGTCTTAATATAATATTTATTTTTCTTTGATTTAACTAATCCATGTTGTGATTCATCTGTGTTTTTCTCTGAAGTGCTTTGCTGTAGGTGTTCTGAATTCTGGTTTCAATTTTCTTCTTTCAAGACTCCTTGTACACTATTTGTTAGCTCTGAAATTTCTTGACCTTCTACAAGTTGAATATCTAAATCATAAACACCACTATCATTATACAATATGAATGTTTCTAAATCAGTATGTACATAGAAAATCCAGTTAGTCTTAGGCTTATGCTTACTAGTGAGCATGTACTTCATTTTCACCTCCCGATATAGCTTCCTAAGCTCGCCAAATACCAACATGATTTCATATGAAAAATAAAGTTGTAAAGTAACTCTCAATTTGGCTCCCCAAGACCATGAAAGCAACATGCCATACCTTGGAGATATGTTATAAATTAGAACATCCATCAACACATTTTTAACGAGAATTTGATCCAAAGAAACAACTAAGTCTTTGATAAGACTGAGGAAACAAAATCTACCAGAAATAAAGGAATAGAGGTCATGATATGGTCGGGTTATGTTCAACCCCAACTTATCCATGATAGATTTTAGCATCGAATTATGTGAAGCCCCAAAATCCAGAATGGAATTATGGAGAATATAATCATGGACTCTCAAAATAAGATAAAAGGGAGGGACTTCACTATCTTCGAGGTTTCCATCTACGACTAGACCAAAAAGAAGTTCGGGATGGTCATCACTGACATTGAACATGTGTGTCATATGGTATAATTTTAACATCTTGGCAATATGAGATTTATATCTATCATTATTAACAAGTTCAGTGAGAGGAATAGACACCTTTAACTTAGAAATTTCACTCTCTAAGCTAAACAAGTTGGATTTTTTTTCTACCTCTTTCACGATGTTATCCCGCTTTTCAGGTCGTTTGTTGGACTTTCATTCCTTTGCGCTTCTTTATACTTCTTCTATGTACTTGTAGATGCCTCACTGTTCTTGCTCTTATTTATGGCAACAGAATCCTTCTCCTTGTTATGACTAGCTTGGGGAGTTTTTTTGTACTGAGTATCTTTTTACTGAGTTGTCCTATTTTGAGTTGGAGTGATAAGAACATCTCTATTTCTCAATCTTTATTTTCTCTTCTGTGAGCTGAGAGAATTTAGATACCCCCTTTGATAGGCATCGGATTGGATTGCCAACACATCATCATTTTCAAGGAAAATTTCATGATCATATGGCACATAAGTTTCTTCGATATACTCATCATCCTCTGTAAGATAAATAGGTCCCTTATATTTTGAAAATAGGAAAATATATTCAACAATATCATCATATTATTTCGACGCTTGAGCATAGTTCTACTGTAATGGAGTCTGGATTTGTTGTTGGGATTGTTGATTTGGACCTCTCTATTCTCTCTGCTTTATCTAAAACTTTGGTTGTTGCTTCTGTGCTCAGAAGTTAGGATTTCGAGCTTGATTATCTTGCTGTATTTATGAAATTGACATTCTATATACCATCTTCTCTACGGTTGTTATCAAACTGTCTAGATTTTCATTGAATGAAATTTATGGATATTCTTTTATTGTGACTCACTTTTCCACTTTACTCTTTGACTTATTAATCAAAATATTAGCTTCAACACTAACTACATTTTTCTTCATCTCCTCCAATGAGGTAGGATTCCTTTCTCTAAGTTGATATTCGATGTCTGGGTCAAAGGCATCTAGATAGTGCAACAAGGAAAAATCAAGTGGAGAATTGATATTAATGGGAGTGGAGTTGTATACCTTGTTGAAGCAAGTGGTATAGTCTTGGACCAACTCATTATGCTGCCTCTTCATTTAATTATACTCGTCAAAAATATGAAGTGGATTTTTCTTTTCCTCCCACTTGGTGAAGAAAAGATATGTCAAACGCTATAAATTATGCACTGAACTAGTTGCCAAAGCTCTGAACCATTTCTTTACTTCTCTTGAGAAACTCTGAGAAAGGATTTTCATATTGGCATCATCATTGTCTACTTCTTATAAATTAATGAAAACCGTAATCTTATTAATGTTCTGCCTCGCTGTAACATCGATGGTTCCATGAAAGAGAGGAATTATTTGTCCATAATTATTTGGTAAATTAGTAAGCTGACCTAGTAGAACCAATGGAGAAAATCTAGCCATGGTTTTTCTAGGAGGTAAGCTTGTAGGTACAATAGGAAGTTTGGGTATTGAAGATGTTTGTGTAGGAAGGGAAATAGATGGTGTAGAAGCAGCAGTATGGATGAATGGGGCTAAAAGAGGATCATCAGAAAAAAGCTCCTACTGATATAGTACGAAAGCCTTCTCAGAGGTATATTGGAGATGGTTTGCTAATTGTTGAAGTTTATCGAACTAACTCCAAACCTTGCTATCAAAATCAGAATCTGAATTGGATTCTACATATGATATACTATTTTCAAGCTTTAGAGATTCAAATACAACTTCATATAATTCTGTTACTTTAGACAAACTTAAGGGATAAAATACAATTTTAGACAAGGATGTTTGTGATTTGTATCTAAACAGGGATAATTCAAATTTCAGATTGAAAGGAATATCTTCAAGTGAAAATAGTTCGATAGGAAAATATGTAGACCTTACCAAAGTTGATGAACTCGACTGAGTCTCAGAATGTTGAGGTATTTTTTTTCTTATGAGTCTCTCCAGATCTTCAACGAGAGAACCTAGATGTGGATTAGGATTTGATCGTGTGTGCCTTTTTGGAGCCAGTGTATTCTTGCTTTTGCACTTTGGCTCTCTGCAATTTGAATTAGCCTTCACGAAATCTACAGCCTATCACCCATAGGTCTAGAATTCGATGAAAAAGTATGGTACACACATGGAAGATCTTTCACTTCACTCCCCAACAATGACACCAGAAATTTTAGCCTCCAGCTAATGAATGGATGCCGATGGAAGTAACCTCAAACCAAGTTTTCAGTTTGGTAGCTAGCCCTACCCACTACAAGGAAAATATCCTCTAGTGGATATTTTTGAGGAACCCCTTATAAAAATACCCTAGACATCCATTTCTAGCGGAGGTTAGTAGAGGAGGTTGGTAGGTGGAGGTTTTTGCAGATGTTTTAATCCGGTGTGTTTATCATCCTAAACTACACCAATGCATTCAATAAGAGAAAGCACTGGTGTGTACAAAACATTGGCACACCGGACACCGTGTGCTCCATACACCCGCCTGGTGCGTCTTATTATTTTAGTGCATAGGTGCTTTAGAAATATTCTACACCGGTACATCATAAAACCCCGTGCCAAAACAAAAACCACCTGGTGCACTCTTAAGCAACCGCATCGGTGCGCCTATAAAAACCCATGCACTGGAACGGGGTTAAATAAAAAGAAAATTACGGCCAAAAAACTGTATTTTTCAATTTTCTTAGTGCTCCAGAGCTCTTAAGAGCTAGTGCAATTTATCCTTGTTTGAGCCGCCCTGACGTTGGTGCTCCCATTGCACCCATTTCATGCACTACTATTATGCATTGCCCACCAATATCTAGCTTGAATTTTGTAAAACGATGGGAAAATTTTATTTCGCAAATTCTACAGCCAAATGTACAGGTATTTTTCTTGTTTTTCCATAATTAAGCCTTTTAGCAGATTAGAATCTCAAATTACCTTAAAATTAACCATTTAAAAGAAATAAAGAAAAAACATTGTCGTGCGGTGCACTTGAGCTGTTCGGCTCGCACTGGTTTGTGGTGCTGCCTGTAAATTTTTAGGTTGCACCGCAATTGGTATGAATGGTATCTGCACTGGTTCTAGGGTGGTACTGAAGGCACACTGTGTTATTTTAAAACTTGAAAAAAAGTGCAGTGCGATCGGTTACCCAGTTGCACCGTTGACCATGTGGAATAGCGGCAATGCGGTGTGTTGACTTAAATATCTGCCTCAGGGTGAGAATTTTTGTCAGCGCACCATATTCTGCATTTCGATAGGGTCAATTGTTCAGCCTGGTAAAAGACCACACCGTTGACTATGTAATGATTTCAAGAGGTCAGTGCGCTGACCGAACTACATGCCCTGGGGTGTAGAGTTTAGTCACCGCACCGCTCTCTCGACACCATCCATAGTCAATGTTGCACTGAAAATTTTCAAGTGCACCACCATCGGTGTGCTGAAAATTTTCTGGTGCACTGCTGCCAGTGCACGACAAAAAAAGACACACTGGTACTGGTGCATGCCTGTTTTTTGTGGCGCACTGGCTGTTTTTTTTTTCCTAAAAAAATTATATATGTATATTCCTAAATACAGGTCTCATTTAATAAAAAAATTGTATTTAATATGTCAATCATTCAGAGATGTGAAAGGAGAGAAGAGGGGGAACAACAACAACAACAGGTAGACCAATATAACATGGTTCGCCTGTGGGAGGCACAGGAGAGGGAGGGAGATGCGTACCCTCGCCCTATTACAACAAATACCCAGGAGCTCCTAAGTTAGGTAGGTCTTCTCAAGTTCTATGAGGAGGCTACTTCCCTAAAGGGATATGGTCTATTTTTGAGACATCTTATTCACAGGTGGAATGCCCACCTACAGGCTTTCCGGGTTGGTCCTGACCAGTGGTACGTGCCCACTGAGGAGGAAATATATTTCATTACAGGGCTATCAAGGAGAGGGGTGGATATTAGGGGAATTTTGAGGTCTAAAATAGGCCTCCTAAGGCAATTGTTAAATAATAGTGGAAAAAATCAAATAAGATTTGATGACATCATCAAATTTTAGAGGGATAAAAGAAAAAACTACTTTTTCAACTCGTATTTTCAACTTATCTCCCAAAGTTTTTACTCACATTTCGAGAAGGAGTACTCGTTGGATGAAAAAATTAATTCCTCATCCAAGGAGTACCCATGCTGCATACTTTTGATGAACCCTGCTACATGAACAATGAGAAATACATGAAAAACGTGAATGCAGTCACATTTTTTCATGTATTTCTCATTTTTCACGTATTAGGGCCCATCGAAAGTATGAAACATCGATACTCCTTGAATGAGAAATTAAATTTTTCATCCAACAATTACTCCCGCTCAAAATTTGGGTAAATACTTTGGGAGATAAGTCGAAAATACGAGTTGAAAAATTAGTTTTATTATTTTATTATTTTTTAATCTTTTTACCCTTTTACTTAAAAAATGGTGAATCATCCCCCATGGTTGACATCATCATCTTGAATCCTATTGATTCTTATAAATTTTATTTTGGTTGTACATTTTTCTTAGGAGGCCCATTTTAGACCTCAAAATTCCCCTAATGTTTTACTCGTTTCCAGAGGTTCCAGTTGGCTATGCAACAGGGAGTCAGTTGGTGTACTCCCAGAGATACATTAGCACAGATATACTGTCTCCTTCAGATTTTCAGGTCTCCAGAGGTCAGTTATGTATTGGCGCATTTGGTAGTGAGGAGGTGAGGTGCCTCTCACTTATGATTTGAACCATTTCACACAACACCAGTGACGAGAAACACATTATTTTCTCGCTTCTATATTATGTTGATTCTTTAGTACAGGAGCCATGACTTTTCAGGTGGTCTGCCATTTTTTTGCGGCAGTTCTATACAGCCTTAGATAGATGTCATTCTCATGCACAAGGGAGGGCCAAATTCCCTTTTGCTTCAGAGTTTTTTTGTTTATTTTTTGAGAGGTTTCTAGAGACGAGGCCTACTTTTGTTCGATAGCCTCGTAGGTCGATGTTCGAGGCATGGATGCACATGTGGGGGCAGATGCTGTCCAAGAGGGGCGAGACTATGTTTCTAGTGAGGATATCGCATGATGCACTAGAGTTGCTAGCTAGTGTTGACGAGCATCCCTTCATTATGGTCCCCTGTCCTTATGCTGGTTTGGATTGGCGAGGGTGTGCCAACATCCTGTTCATATATGATGAGCTGCCAGATGATAGAAGTAATATTACTGTTTTATTTAAATTTATTCTAACATGTTCTTTAACTTGTTTTTATTAAATTGTGTAACAAAATTGTCTAGTTATTGTTGTGTATTTGTATATATTTTGCAGACATTGGTTCTTTTGATGGCGAGGACATGCCAACACCACCAAATGATCCAAGTGTGGATCTTGATGACTATCAGGGTATGCCAGATGCTGAGGATCATCAAGAGGCCGAAGCAAAGAGACCTGCTCCTATTGGTGCGCTAGTACCACCTTTTGATAGGCATGGTAGGCTTGATAGAAGATACAAGATGGATTTGGGTGAAAAACTCACTGCATTTATTGTTGAGACAAGCATCAAGCCTGCTACTATGAGAGACATACAGGCCGATGGTAGGATATTACATATGTGGAGAGGCGTGTCGCGTGACATGTACAACCTGATGTGGCATGTCATAGAAGCTACAACCTTAGTTACGTGGCTTAGGAGGACCATTGCACGTTATAGGCATAGTTGAGACGCACCACGTGATCGACAGTCCGCGAGGAGGGACACACCATCTGATGATCGTTCACCTTGCACCGCACCAGATGAGAAGCCTCCAATAGCATAGAGTAGTAGTCATCATGGAGAGCAGGCTGGACCATCAACCATGTTGAGTCATCACGATGAGTAGCTGATAGTTGATCCAGATCAGCAGGCACGTGATGATCAACATGTATCTGAGCTTGTCGAGGTCAGTACTATCGATCAGAAAGGGTGCCTCGACTGGCAGCATCACATTATGATGTACCACCTACCATCCATGACATTTATATTATAGCTTGTATATTTTTGACATTATTCAATTATATATATATATATATATATATATATATATATATATATATATATATATATATGGTCCATGTATTTTATGTTCATGTTGTAGTTGTAATTAATTTACATGTTAGTGATCATCATGATGTGTATATTTTTAGGTCATGTTAGATATGTTCATTTAATGTGCATCTTGCAGATA
Organism: Pinus albicaulis; assembly: GCA_034641835.2. Lineage (NCBI taxonomy): Eukaryota > Viridiplantae > Streptophyta > Pinopsida > Pinales > Pinaceae > Pinus > Pinus albicaulis. The sequence goes on along the minus strand of CM076582.1, from coordinate 661,669,630 downwards.
GATGTGTATGAGATAGGAGTTATTTCACATGGGATGCATAGTTTATGTTTGTGTTGTGATGATGTTATATAATGTTAATTGTGTTTTGTTAGATGATCATGATCACGATGATATTAGCGAATTTTAATGTGTTTTTTAGTCAAATATTATGTTTGTACGATGGTTATCATGAACGTTCATATTATTAATTAATTTAATATTAAATGATCATGATATTGTAAAATTGTAATATTTGTAATTATAATTGTATGTAAAATTGTAAAATTGTAATTGTATTTGTATTAATTGTAATTGTGATATTTAATTTATTGTGAAATGATTGTAATTGTAATTTTAATTGTAATTGTAAATATGTAAAATTGTAATTGTAATTGTAATTGTATGTAAAATTGTAAAATTGTAATTGTAATGGTATACATGTAAATTTGTAAAATTGTAATTGTAATTGTACATGAAATTGTAAAATTGTAATTGTAATTGTAATTATAATTTTAATTCTATGTAAAATATTTGTAAAATTTTAATTGCATTACTCTGAATTTATTGATTGTTAGGTCCCTATATTACTAGCATAGTCCCTTGTTGTTGTTAGTGTAACCCCCTTATTGTTATTATTGTACCACTGTAACCCCCATATTGTTTTTTTTTTTCCTCGAGAAAAAAGCGTAATTTTATTTCTGCAGGTGAGAACAAAATTACAATGAAAAAACACATAGTTATGTGTTCAAAAGGGACAAAACCCAAAGAGTGTTTACAATAAACAGTGCCAAAGTGACACCAAGACAATGCAAACCTAGAAAAAATTAATCTTACAGTCCCATTGTGGACCAATAACTGATCAAAGACCTAAAGAATAACTCTGTCCACCTTCAGTTCGACATAGCTCTGTCCACCTTCAGTTAACATAGCTCTGTCCACCAAGAGGCCAGCTGTAAGTACCCAACTTTGTGGCACAAAAAGCTGTAATGCAAACTCCAGTCTTCACTGAAAGTCGAAATTTTTTTTTTTTTTGACAAGCCCTCAGATTTATATGAATGCCGAGGAATATAAACAGTTCCCCAAGAGTATGCGCTCCCCAAAACTAAGTAGCAAGACAATCTGTCCATTTTCTCTTGGTCATAACAATTTTAATCAATACGACCTGTAGCAGTCATATATCGCATAAGGAGCTCAGAAACAATCGGTCCAACGCATAAGGAACGTCAGCATTAAATTGAAGAATGAAACGAAACACCTGTATATGATCCAGGAGGCCTGAAACGCAGCACCTGTAAATAGCTCTGTCCACCAAAAAGCCAGCTGTAAGTACCCAACTATTGTGGCACAAAAAAAAAAACTGTAATTCGAACTCCAGTCCTCACTGAAAGCCGAGATTTTTGACAAGTCCTCAGATATGTATGAATACCGAGGATTATACACAGCTCCCCAAGTGAAATGCGCTCTCCAAAACGAAGTAGCAAGACATTCTGTCCAATTTGTCTTGATCATAACTATTATAAACAAAACGACCTGTATATGATCCAGGAGGCACCTGTAAATAAGACTCTGTAGCCATACCTTCAGAAAAATAAGGTTATAAAGAACAGTGATAAAAGCCTCCAGTAGCATTCTGATCCTCCAGAAGCCTACGACATCTGAAAGCTCATAACAAAATGTGCAGCCCAAAGGAAAGTTCGAGTAGAGTTTGAACCAGCCCTGAGCATACTAGTCAACCAACAAAAACATCCAAGTATAAGAAGGTGAAAAATCACACTCAACAGCATCGACCTGCTGTGGATCAAATGGCAGATTGTTGTCAGATCACAAGTAATAGATCCATTCACCCTCACCCAGCTTTTGACACAGCTCATTAGGAGTAAGAACATTTTGCAATGTAGACTAACACAAAAACCAGTAGCCAGTTAATCAAATAAGGAGGGATGGAAGTATTCTGAGATTTCACCATCCATATGTTCCCTAATCCTCCATATACCTTCATCCAGCAAAATCCCCCTCTTGGAAGCACAGTCAGCCATTTCATTATTTTCTCGATAGATATGCTGGCATGAGAAGGATATAAAATATTGGAGGATCTCCCCAACAGAGCGGAATAGATTTTGAAGATGATGAGCTCTGCAATTTTGGATACCTTTAACCCAGTTAATCACATTCAAGGAGTCCCCAAAAACTTTTAGATGTCGGCATCCTTTCTCCACAGCAAACAAAAGAAGAAGCTTGAGGCTCAGTAGTTCGGCGAAATTATTTGTCCCTTCCCCAAGCCCAGCAGAGATCTCATACCAGTGAGATTCCGAGAGAAACAGCAAAGCTCCACCACCACAGACATTTTGCTGCATCGCACCATCAAAGAAACCCCAAGGGTTCCTACTATCTATATCCAATAGAAGAATCTCCCTCTGATTGGCAGCACGGATATGTATAGGAAAGGCAGAGTGTAAACCAACAGACATAGCACCAACGATCTCCGGAGTACTGACAGAACCATCAAAAAGAAGGCGGTTACGAGCCAACTAACAACCCCAAATAATGAGGAGTGGCAGAGCTTTATGATTATGCTCACCAATAGATATCCACCACGATTCCCAAGCATGAGGTACAGAATTGCCCTCCCACCTAAACTGGAAACCCAATAACCTGGAACACTCTTTCCAGGTACCTTTAATGAAGGGACAGGTGAGGAAAAGATGATTAACAGATTCTACATCAGATTTGCACAAACAGCACCATCCAGGGCCCTGAAAACTTCTGTTTTGCAGCACATCCCAAGTAGGGACTTTATTTACAAGAACACACCACATGAAAAGCCGAGTCTTAGGAGGACAATGTAGTTTCCAGAGTTTCTTCCACCACCACCGCTCCTCACCCAGGACAACCCCAGCACTTAGTTTTGTGTAGCCAGCCCGGGGAGTATAGGTCCCCGAAGGATCAAAGTCCCAAGCAACCTTATCATCCCTATCCCAAAGCACAAGGTGCGCCTGTTTAATAGCACGGATGTAACCAGCCAGAGCCCTCTCATCAAAATCCTCAAGCCCCAAAGAAGAGGCCTGTAGCCAAGACTGTATGCCCAGCCTTCTCCGGACCGGGTCCGCAAGTTGGGAGAGAAAAGTAATCCCCTTCTGCCTTAAAGCATCAACCGTGCGCCCGGGAAGGAGATGTTGAAGAGCACTTCCCATCCAAGGATCTTCACCCACCCTCAGCTTCCTGCCATTTCCCACATCCCAGGCCAGACTTGTATCCAGAATGTGGAAAGATTTAACAAGAGACTTCCAAATCACCGATCCCCCAGCAAAGGATTTTCTTGGAGTCCTAATCCATTCCACAAGAGAAAATGGAGCAATGTATTTCTGATAGATCACTTGAGTCCAAAGGCTATCAACATTGATGAGCCTCCACCCACCCTTAGCAGCTAAAGCCTGAGCAAAAAGGAAGATATTTTTCAGGCCCCAACCTCCCATCCCTTTTGGGACAGCAATTTTCTCCCACCGAACCCAAGGGGTCACCAATGAATCTTTTTTACCACTCCACAGGAATCTAAAACAAATCCTCCTGGCAGCCTCCAAGACACCCTTTGGGATCCAAGACAAGGACATCCAATAAACCGGAACAGCCTCCAAGACAGACTTAACTAAAGTCAACCGACCAGCTCTAGACAGCCATTTATGAGACCAAACTTTAAGGCGCTTTTCTAGCTTTTCCAGCAGCCAAGTCCAATCATTTTTCCTGTAATCATTTGGTTTTAAATGGAACCCCAAGTAATTCAGACCATCGTCCAAAACTACAGGATTGTAGGGAAAGAGTCGCACAAATTCACGCCTCTCCTCGTCCCGCAAAAGATGAGTAGTAATGGAAGACTTCCCAGTATTCACTTCCATTCCCGTTGCTTTGCCAAACAAAGCCAGAATCTCACCTATAGTAGTAGCATCACGCACCGTCCCAGAACAAAAAATTAAGACATCATCAACAAAAAGAAGGTGTGTGATGTAATAATTTTGGGCAACCTGAATGCCCTTGAGGGAACCCTGTCTCTTAGCCTCATGAAGAGACCTGCTCAAACCCTCAGCTATCAGTAAAAAAAGAAGGGGAGAAAGGGGGCATCCCTGGCGCAGCCCCCTTTCAACATGGAAAAAAGGGGAAGCAGCCCCATTTAGTAGCACAACAAAAGAGACAGTTGTGACACAACTCATAATCCATCTAATGAAACCGATGCCAAAACCAAGGTGATTCAGGAGCATACGAATATATAACCAACTTACCCGATCAAAAGCTTTGGAGAGGTCGATTTTCAGCACTGTCCCTTTTAGATTCTTGGTCTTCATGCTGTGAAGAGCCTCTTGTGCAGTCCCGATTGCTTCATGTATTTGTCGTCCATCCAGAAAACCAAATTGTTCCCCAGATATGTGAGAAGACAGAATACCTTTGAGTCTTCTCGCTACGACCTTTGCAATAACTTTATAGATACAGTTACACAAAGAAATAGGACGGAAATCTGCCAGAGAGAGAGGGTTGTCCACCTTTGGAATAAGTGCTATGAAAGTGGAATTGAAAGAAGCAGGAATCCGTCCAGAGACCCTGGTATCCTCCACCACTTTTAGCAGATCTGTCCCCAAAATGTCATAAAGAGCCAAAAAAAACTCGATTGACCACCCATCAGGCCCAGGACTTTTGTCCTTTTGGAAGCTATGAAGAACCTCCTTTAATTCCTTCTCGGATACCTCAGCCATCAGAGATCTGTTATCCGCCTCCTCCACAAACCTCGGGAAGTGTTGCGCTACTCTTATCACTTCCACAAGAGAAGCATGAGCTGGGGCCTTAAACAGTTCCTTAAAATGATCAACCCCCAGCTTAGCTTTAGCCTCAAAAGAAGAATGCTCATTTCCTTGACCATCTCTTAAGCTCCAGATGGTATTAGCAGCCTTCCGACCGCGGGCATAAGCATGAAAAAATTTCGTATTCTCATCCCCACAAGCCAACCAAGTGGCCCTACTCTTCAGCCTCCAAGATTCCTCCTTATCCAAAAGAAGGGAGTTCCTTCTTTTTTCAAGTAAGACAAGAGTGTCTTTATCAACTTGGGTTTGGTATCCTCCACCAATCCCCTCATAAATCGAGCACAGATCCTCTTCCACCTGTTTCAACTCCGCATCCTCCCTCAGTCTCTTATCAGCTGCCCAAACTTTCACAGCATCCTTAATGCGTTTAAGATTTTCTGCAAATTGAAAAGCAGCAGAAAGAGGACTATCCATACTGAAAGGAATCCATCTAGCAAGGACCAGAGCTTTGAAAGAATCGTCCCTAAGCCAGATATTGTTGAACTTTAAGGGACTAGGAGGTTGCCGAGGCCCGATCTTGAAATCAAGGAATATAGGAAAATGATCTGAAACACCCCCACTGCCTATCCACTTCCTAATATGAAAAGGCCTTTCCAAGAACTGCTCAGCTACCAGGAAACGATCAAGTCTCTTCGCTATCCTGCCTTCAGCACATCTATTGTTCCTCCAAGAGGGTTTCATCTTAATGGGCTCAATGTCAAGCAGGTGGCTCTCCTCTAATTTTTGAGTGAAGTATCCAGTCAATGAGTCAACTTGAGCATGGGGCCCCCAAACCTCAGACTGGCCCAAAGTAAAATTCATATCCCCTCCCAAAATCAGCGAGTCACTCTTGAGTAAAGAATTACCCAGGAGGGAATCCCAGAATGGGATCCGGTCCTGATATGGGCCATAAATATTAAAAATGTTAAATGTTTCACCTAGCTCCAATGACAAAAAATTTAATCCCAGGACTGATTCCATTCCCCAGAGATTCTGTGATTTGATTGTTCTATCTTTCCAACCTACAGCCAGCCCACCTGACCTTCCTCTAGCATCCAATGATTCAAAGGACCAGCCTGGCAACCATCCTTCCAATCTGGCTTTTACCACTGACCCTACCCCTAAAGTCTCTTGCAGCAGTATAATATCAGGACCATCCACGGAAATAATTCTCAGAAGAGCAGCTTTCTTTTGGGGCCCTTCCAAACCCCTGCAATTAAATGACATTATCTTCATAACACACCTGACTTCAGGGAATGGCATGCTCTAAGCGCCCTGTCAATCGATATCTGCCTCCCATCATGAACATCCAACATTGCTCGATCCTGAGCTTTTGCTAAAAAAGAAATCCTGCCCCTGCCCCGAGCAGATGGGGTTTTACTCCTCCCAAACCCGCCTGCACTTTTTTTTGCACTGGATCTCAGATTATATCCAATGACCTGGGGGGGTGCTGATTCCACGAGGGCCAGCAGCTCTTCACCTTGATCAAAAATAGTAACAGAGGTCTTCTCAAGGAGAGCAGGCTTAGATATAGCAGGCAGAGAAAAAGAAAGAGGATCAGCAATAGGAAGCTGACCACTGGCAACCTTCCTATCCAAAACATTTGATGACAGCAAAGTTAAAGAGGTGTTGTAGACAGGAGAGAAGGGGAATGAGCCCATGAGTGAAGGTTTCCACAATGAAAACATATATTTCGACAAAAACTCATCCTGCAAATCTGCTCCGTAAAGGCGACTGTGAACCTTCACAATGATTGAAGCTCCACCCCCAACATTCTGCGAGAGTGACTCCTGCCCATAGGTTGGACCAGATACCTCACTTACCGTCCGGAGATCAACATCAGGCTACAAGCGAGTAGCACAAGCATCAGAATGCGATGCACAAGAGGGAGATGAGGTAGGCTGTGACCGCAAAATGTAAGGACCAGGATCAGCCCCCTTCAAGACATGATCCTCTACATCTGGACTAGACCCCTGGCTTTTTGATTTGTATGAGGGAGAACCACATTCATATGCAGGATGTCCATAGACATGGCACCTACGACAACGGAAAGGAACCTTCTCATAGTCCAGGATCTGTTTAATAACAAACTGCCCCCACCGGAGATTCAGAGATTCTGCAAGGCCTTCTCTGATGTTAATCATCACAAGGATTCTAGCAACCCGCCGGAGATTAGTCTTAAAGAAGGATAAATCTGCCTTTAAGAAGACCCCAAGCGTATTGCCTATACCACAGAGATGATCCTCAGTCCAATAATGTAGAGGCAGACCCGGTAGCCGAACCCACAAAGGGATCGAATCCACCCTTTCCCTACTAGCATCAAAGAGGGGGTGCCAAGGTTTTAAGAGCATGGGAGAATGATCGACAGTCCAACTCCGATGCATCACCCACTGGATGTGATCAGAATGCAAGAAGTTGAAAGCAAACCATCCCTTTGATAGGGACACCACTTCTGGGACATAACCTAGAACAGTTTTCCAATGAGCTCCAGCCCAAGAAACCACAGTTTTCAGGGCAAAAAGCCTCCCCACAACCCTGCCAACCAGAGTTCTGCTAGCCAAAGTTGTAACCTGCTCCCATCTGATGTCTTCACCCAAGACATAATTATATTCCTCTTTTTTAACCTTGATCCAATTCTTTTTTCGGCTCCCTTTCTTCGTCACTCCAGCCTCCTTTACAAACTTATGGCCTGTATGTTTTGAGTCAACAGAAACTCTAAACCCACTCTGCTCTTCCCAGCAAGTTTGTCGAGAAAAGGCATGCAATCGCTCCTTTTCACTGTAACTCTCCACCCTTCTGTATGTGAGCCCAGAGGGGTCCAGCTCTATATTACTGTCAGTAGGAGAGTCTTTGTGAAGACCGCCTGTTTCCAAAACCTTCCCTTCACACGTCAAGCTCTGTGACCGACCTTGCCCCTGCAGAAACTGGCCTTTTAGCAGATCCGTGCCTCTACAAGCAGACAGTCCATCTACCGCCCGCCCAAGAATGCTGTCGTTGAATACCAAAGGCGACAGCCTACCGTCCAAAAGGATCGGGGGCTCCACCTCACCTTGAGGGCACAAAACATTCTGCACGCCAGACAGTGAAACTGTGGATCCCTGCAACAACAACGAATCTGTGGACCCCTGCAACAACGGTGTCTGTTCACTGGCCTGACCATCGATCACCGCATCGCGTCCCACGCCATTCGAGACCGACAAAAACCTGGCCTGCTCATCGATAAACGCTGCGCCTCCATCGCCATTCAAAAAAAACCTTCTCCCGCCCAGTTCCATCGACCTCCTACCCGTCTCGGCATCCCCCATATTGTTATTATTGTGCCCTTAAATTATTATTGTTAGGTCAGCTAGGATTACATTGTGGCCCCACTAGGATTACACTGTGGCCACATGGACCCCTATATATAGAAAGGAGGTTTTGTAATTTGAATCATTCAAGAATTGTTCATTAATGTAATGTATTGGAGGTTTCCCCCTTGAAGTAGCTTATTTCTAAGGTGTTGATATCTCTTTTCTTCTATTTTTGGAGCTGGTTTCACAAAATTTGGTATCAGAGCTTTGGATTCTAGGGTTTCGCTGCTCCAAATAGGTCATCGTGGCATTTTTATTATAAATTTTTTTCTACGAAGGTTCAAAAGCTGAACGTTTGAGGGAGCGAAGATGAAATCCTGAGGAACATCTTCGCACAATTTCAGAGCTTTTTTCGCAACATTTTCGGAGATATGATCTGTGAAAGGTAGGGATTTTTGCAGGCTCTTGAATTTCACTTAAACAGGTCATCGCGGAATTTTCGCTATAACCTTTTTTCTACGAAGGTTCAGAAGCTAAAATTTTTAGAGAGCGAAGCCTAGATCCTAAGGAAGATCGTCGCAAAATTTCAGACCTTGGTTCACAATATTTGCGGACATATGATCTGTGGAAGTTACGTCTTTTTCAGGCTCCCTAATTTCATCTCAAAGAGGTGATCGTGGGAAAGTATTCATAACTCTCTCTCTGAGCATCATATTGGAATTCTATAAATAGTGGCTGGAAGTACACGTAATTTAGTTTCTTGTCTATAAATTTCAGAACCAAAGGATAAAATAGTGACACGTGGCAAGCCATACAAGTTCACTCTATTGAACCAGTCCACAATTTGGTCATTGTGGGACATTGGACATAAATTTGCCTTGAAGAATCCAAATCAAGTCATACCTGTGGCATTTGAAAGAAAATTTAGAGGAATATTAGAGGGCCAAATTTCAGATACTGAGGATCTTCAATTATTGATATAATTCAATTTCAATATAGAGCTCTGAAAAAGCAAGTAAAAGGTGTATATTTGATTTCTGAATTGCATAAGTATTGTTTGAAGAATCAAGTTGAATTGGTTCCAAGGGAATATTGTAGAATAGATATTAGTATTGGTTTCTAAAATGGCCCCTAAAAAGAATTCAACACCCATTAAGCCTTTATAAGGCTCTACTATTACTCATGAAGGTGAAGAATGGCAACATGACATATCAAAATTACAAGAGCAAGTGCAACAAATTTCGCTCTCGCAAAGAGAAACAAAAAATGACATGGAAGTTTTGAAGAAAGGCGTGGAAACTAAGATGGATGGTTTGAAGAAAGGCATGGAATCTAAGATTGATGGCATGGAAGCTGGCATGGAATCTAAGATGGAGGACATGGAAGAAAAAATGAAAGACAACATGGAAAACATGAAGAATGATATAAAAGCAGACATGGAAGGTTTGACAAAGTTGATACAAGAAATGTTTCCTAATGGTGAAAAGATAGTAGAGGAAATTCATGATGAGAACAAAATAAATGTTAATCGTGATTTCATAAACTCTAATGTTGGCGGGAAGAACCACCATATTCGAAAAATGGATATGAGGAAGTTTGATGGAAAGGATCCTGTAACATGGATACTACAGATGGAGCAATATTTTGATCTCCATAATGCGCAAAACACACAAAGGTACGTATTGCAACTTTACATTTAGAACAAAATACATTTGTATGGTATCGACAACTTTTCTCTTGTAAAAAAAATTTCACTTGGTCAATTTTTACGGAGGAAATGATAGCACATTATGAGGATACAAAGGGCAACACCTTCTTTAGCCAATTGATAAATCTCAAACAAAAGGGTTTAGTGGGGGAGCACATTGAGGACTTCCAAAAATTGAATATAAGGGTAACTGATATTCCAGAGGAACACAAGATTGATCTCTTCATAGGTACTTTAAAGGATAACATCCAACATGAAGTTTGAATTTTGAAACCTGATTCATTGGAGAAGGCATTCAGGTTGACAAGAAAAATTGAATGTAAAATTATGGCGACAAGGAAGCCTACCACTCACGTCTATAAAGAAGGAAGTGTTGCTACACCTAGATTTCCACAACCTACAAGGTTGACACCACAAAAATTGGAAGAAAAAAGAGAAAAAGGGCTTTGATAGAGTTGTGATAACAAATACACTAAAGGTCATAAGTGTGCTGAGAAGAAATTATTTTACATATATTGTGAAGAGGAAGAAAATGAACAAGAAGAGGATATACACCAGGAACCAACCCTAGAAGAGGAAGAAATGAGTCCGGTCATATCGTGTAATGCATTGGTAGGAATTAACACTCCTCAAACTCTCAAGATAGAAGGACATATCGAGAAGAAAAAGGTAATAGTATTGATTGATTCAGGTAGTACCCATAATTTTATTCATTGTAAGGTACACTAGAGGATTTGGCGGAAATTCCGACGGCCAATTCGTCGCTATTCCGACACATATTCGTCGCAAGAGCATTTATTTTACCAAGATGGATCTTCGTTCAGGATATCATCAAATTAGAATGAAGACTGAAGATATTCCAAAAACAACATTTCGAACTCATCAGGGTCATTATGAATTTTTGGTCATGCCTTTTGGCCTTATCAATGCACCTTCTACATTTCAAGGGTTGATGAATTCCATTTTCAAGCCCTTCCTTAGAAAATTTGTGCGAGTATTTTTTGATGATATAATAATCTGCAACAGGTCTTGGAAGGATCATGTTGAACATGTTGAAAGGGTGCTCAAACTACTGCAGGAGAAATAATTATATGCAAAAACATCCAAATGTTTCTTTGGAGTAAAAGAGGTGGAATATCTGGGTCATATTGTATCTCACAAGGGTGTTAAGGTAGACCCTAACAAAATTAAAGCCATTAAAGAATGGAAAGTCCCCATAACCATAAAGTAGTTGCGAGGATTTCTCGGGTTAACGGGGTATTATCACAAGCTTGTTAAGAATTATGAGAGGATAGCAGCACCTCTAACAACATTATTGAAGAAAGATGGATTTCCATGGACTCCTGAATAAACTAAGGCCTTTGAACATCTTAAAGATTCAATGTGCCCAGCACCGGTCTTAGCTGTGCCAGACTTAAAAAAAACCTTTATTATGGAATGCGATGCCTCAGGAAATGGAATTGATGTTGTTTTAATGAAAGAAAGACCCATTGCTTTTAGAAGTCGTCCAATCAAAGGAAATTATTTCGAAACCTATTTATGACAAGGAGATGTTAGCAACCATGCACTAAAAAGAGCGAACTTACCTAATGGGAATCTATGGAATTTAGGGTTTGTTCAAGCTCTCGAATTTCTTCTCAAAGAGGTCACCTTGTGAAAATTGTCATAACTCTCTCTCTGAGCATCAGATTGGAATTATGTAAAAAGTGGCCACAAGTACACGGACTACAGTTTCATGTGTATTTGAGCAACAAATGTCTTTGAACATCTTCAATATGAAATGTGCCTAGCACTGGTATTATCTACGATAGACTTCACAAAAACCTTTATTATGGAATGTCATGCCTTGGAAAATATAATTGATATTGTTTTAATGCAAAAAGGAAGAACCACTGCTTTTGAAAATTTTCCAATCAAAGGAAATTATTTACAAAGAGATATTTATGAGAAGGAAATGTTGGAAATACTACATGCACTAAATAAATGGTGAACTTACCTAATGGGAAGGCACTTCAAGGTAAAAATTGATCATGATAGTCTTAAACACTTTTTGGAACAAAGACTATCTTCAGAAGAGAAGAAAAAGTGGGTCACAAAGATGTTGGGTTATGGATTTAAAATAATCTACAAAAAAGGAAGCTAAATGTTGTTGGAGATGCACTCTCAAGAAAAGATGAAGAGGTGGAAGCATTGCTTTGTGAAATTTCTATTATCCAACCAGATTGGATAACGAAAGCAAGGGATGAACGGAAGAAAGATGAAGAAGTGTGGACACTCATTCAAAATTTGAAGCAAGGTCCTAGTACATTTGATAAATTTAGTTGGAAAAATGATTCCTTATGGTACAAAGATCACTTATATCTTTGTAAGAATTCCCAACTAAAGCAAAATATTCTTTTCGAATTGCACACTTCTCCTTTAGGAGGACACTCGAGATTTTTAAAAACTTACCACAGGGTGAAGAAAGGATTTTTTGTGATGACCTTAAATCTGATATTCAAAATTTTGTGGCAGAATGTTTTGTTTGCCAACAAAATAAAGTTGATACAATTAAGACCTCGGGTCTTCTACAACCTTTATCCATTCCAAGTCAATGTTGGGAGGATATTACAATGGATTTTATCATAGGTTTACCTAAGTCCGAAGGAAAGAGTGCCATCATTGTGGTAGTTGATAGACTTATCAAGTATGCAAACTTTTGTGCATTAGCTCATCCATTTAAAGAAAGTATAGTTGCTACTGCATTTATGGAAACAATTCAAAAGCTACATGGAAACCTAAATATTATGGTAAGCGAAAAAGATCACATTTTTACTAGAAATTTTTGGATGGAATTATTTTCTTGTTTGGGTACTCAACTAGCTCATTGTTCATCTTATCATCCTCAATCTGATGGTCAAATTGAGATAGTGAACAAATATTTGGAAGGATATCTTTGTTGTTTTGTATATGATAAAGAACATAATGGGTCAAGTGGTTACCTCTAGCTAAATAGTGGTATACCACATCCTCCCATACTGTAGCAAAAATGACCCCATTTATGGCACTTTATGGATATCATCCACTGTCCATCACATCATATTTAAGAGATAATTCTAAGGTGCATCACATCGAGCATCAAAAAGTTCTCCAAATCTTAAAGGATAACCTCAATTTGGCACAAAATCAAATGAAACAATAGGCAGATCAACATCGCAGTGAGAGAAGTTTTGATGTAGGAGACTGGGTATTTTACATCTACAACTATACAAACAAATGCCCCTCAAGCAAGATAATAAGGATAAGAAATTATCGCCAAAATACTATGGTCCTTACAAGGTGTTGCAAAATATTGGTACTATGGCATACAAACTGAAGCTTCTTGCTTCTTTACAAGTGCATCTAGTTTTCCATGTTTCATGCTTAAAGAAGGTTATAGGTGACAAAATTTCAGTTCAAAAAATATTGCCAGAACCTAATGAGGAAGGAAAAATCATATTGGAACCTGAAACAGTCACGGAAACAAGAACTCGACAGCTATGGAATCGATCAATTTCATAGTATCTCATCAAGTGGAAGAACCTACCCACTAAAAATTCTACACGGGAGGATGAGAATTTTATACAAAAGCATCCAAAGCTACTCAAGCATTGAGGAAAATAATTTTTTGAAGGGGAGGGGCATGTTACGTCCCCATATTACTAGTGTAGTCTCTTATTGTTATTAGTGTAGCTCCCTTATTGTTATTGTTGTACCCCTGTAACCCCCATATTGTTATTATTTTTCCCTTACATTATTATTTTTAGGTCGGCTAGGATTATATTGTGACCCCATGGACCCCTATATATAGAAGGAGGTTTTTTCATTTGTATCATCCAAAAATTGTTCATTTATTTAATGTATTGGAGGTTGCCCCCTAGAAGTGGCTGTTTTCTAAGGAATTGATCTCTCTTTTCTTATATTTTTGGAGTTGGTTTCATAACATGTTTTATAATTCTTCCTAGCCTTCCTTATTACACCATTGGTATATACAAAAATTAATCATATACTTTTAATTTCAAAGGAGAAAATCTAAAAAATAAATCTATAATAATTAATTTGTGTTAAATTTTTTACAATTCAATATAAATTATGTTACAAATTTGAGTTTCATAGTAAGATTATGTTACAAATTATGTTATAATTGTACAACGACTTCGTTCTATGGATTATTATTTCTTTTTGGATATGGATTTATACTTACATAATTTGTAAGTAATTTATGTGTATGATACTATTTATATGTAAAATTTTGTTGTACAACTACAATCTATATTCGTTATGCGCTGCTATGAGATTCTATTGAATTAGTTTCCATAGGTTCCATTTCACTTGTCAGACATTTTCCCTCACACACAGGGTGTGCAAAGAGCTCACCCGTGACACTTTCGTTAGATGATTCAACCCTCTTTGTCAATACCTTTGTGCTTTCATGCCCTTGTTAATGGCGCACATCCATTCCTACTTAGAGTGAGCATGTTAACGTTGTGAATTTTATTTAAAATTCTTGCATCTTGCAACTTTGACTTTGTGTGCGCATTCACTGCCCAGGACTATAGCTTTGTGTGGACACCCAGATTATATATGTGTGTGTGTGTTTTTTTATTGGATCGAAGAATGTGTCGATGAAAAAGGAATATGATGCACTTATTAAGAAGGGAACTTGGAGGTTAATGGATCCTCATGTTGGCATCAAACCTATTGGCTACACTGAGTTTATAAGATCAAGTACAAGGAATATGGTTTTCTTGATAAATACAAGTAAGGGATTGTAGCCAAAGGCTATAGTTAGAAGCAAGGTATTGACTAGAGAGATTTTCTCCTACAAACAAATTGGGCACAATTAGAACTTTGTTTTCTCTTGTAGCTCAAAATAGCTGGAAGATACACCATATGGATGTAAAAACAACGTTTTTGAATGGGGAGTTGAAGGAGGATGTTTAAATGTTTCATCCTAAAGGTTTTTTTGTTAAAGGTAAAGAGGAAGAGGTATGTAATTTGATGATGCCTTTGTAGATTTTTTCATTCATCAAAATTAGTAGCTTCCTCAAAACAACTAGGTTCACTAATTGTAGAAAGATTGAATCCACGGTCATGAGAAACATTACCTAAACTCGAAGTAACACCACCTTTAGAAGAAATTATTGTTTCAAAGTCATCATACTTGCTTGGAAATCTCTGAACACGTGTGGATTTTCATAAATTTTGTTGAAGTGGTTGTGATGGTTGTTCATTTTGAAAAATAGGCTCAAGAATAGACTATTTAAGCTATAAAAACATTACTATCATCCAAATTTTCTTCAACAATATCATTCTCACGATTCAAATATGAAAGAACCACAAATTGATCCAAAATGGAAACCTCCCCTTTATTATATGGAACATCATTGTTAGATTCAAAGAGAAGTTTTTTTTATGCAAATTTCTCCAAATGAGTCAATTTTCTATCAACAATGGAATTATCTTGATCACATTCAAGAAAAAAAACATCTTTGGAAATAATATATTTCTTTTTCTCCTCATCATACAACCTGTAAGCTTTGGAAGTAGCAGAATATCCCAAGAAAATACATTTGTGACTCCTAGCACCTAAGTTGATATTTACGAATTAATGCATAACATAGAGAACAAAAGAATCTAAAATGTTCCACAAAAAGAGGACGATTATACCACATTTCAAAAGGAGATTTACTATTGATGATAGAATAATGACAATGATTGTGAATATCAACTTGTGGCTCCATTATAGACTATTTAAGCTATAAAAACATTACTATCATCCAAATTTTCTTCAACAATATCATTCTCACGATTCAAATATGAAAGAACCACAAATTGATCCAAAATGGAAACCTCCCCTTTATTATATGGAACATCATTGTTAGATTCAAAGAGAAGTTTTTTTTATGCAAATTTCTCCAAATGAGTCAATTTTCTATCAACAATGGAATTATCTTGATCACATTCAAGAAAAAAAACATCTTTGGAAATAATATATTTCTTTTTCTCCTCATCATACAACCTGTAAGCTTTGGAAGTAGCAGAATATCCCAAGAAAATACATTTGTGACTCCTAGCACCTAAGTTGATATTTACGAATTAATGCATAACATAGAGAACAAAAGAATCTAAAATGTTCCACAAAAAGAGGACGATTATACCACATTTCAAAAGGAGATTTACTATTGATGATAGAATAATGACAATGATTGTGAATATAAGTTGCACAAAGCACTGTTCTCCCCAAAACATAAACTTCACATTCTTAAAAAGCATTGTGGATCTAACCATATTAAGCAATGTATTACTCATATTCTCTACAACACCATTTTGTTGCGGATTGTAAGGCATTGTAGTTTGATTTTTGATGCCATTGTCCTTCAAATATTGTTCAAAAGAATTAGAAGTATATTCACCACCATTTCTTATTCTAAGAACATCAATGTTTAGTTGAGTTTCATTTTTTATCAATGAAGGAGAAGTTTTAAATTTTTCAAAAAATTGTGACTTATGTTTCAAAAAACACACATGGACTGAAACATCAATCTCATGCATGGTATGAAAAATTAACTAAACACCTTCTCAAGTTGAATTATAAGTTATTTTATCTGGATGATGCAACTCTTTTTTTTAAGAAAGTAGGAAATTTGGTTGTATATTTGGTTGTCTATGTAGATGATTTGATGATCACAGGAAATAATGATGACTATATAGTGTCCGTTAAAAAAAATTTATTGTAAGTTTTAGACATGACATATATGAGTTTATTACATTATTTTTTAGGGATTCGAGTTGATCAGAAACCCAAATTTATTTTTATTTCTCAAAAGAATTATATTGGATAACTATTGAACATATTTGGGATGCAGGATTGTAACTCTATTTCTACTCCTATGGAAAAAAATTTGAAACATAATTCCACGGAAGGAAGTACATCTGAAGATCCAACAAAGGATAGGACACCTCTTGGAAGGTTGAATTTTTTGAATACTACTCGACCTGACATAGATTTTGTTCTAAGGATACTTTCCAAATTCATGCATCAACCATGTGACGGTCATTGGCATGTAGCGACGTGAGTGCTCAATTATTTTAAAGGAACTTGAACATATGGCATTAAGTATTCCAAATTTGTATATTTCCATCTCACCGAGTATATCCAGATTCTAATTTTGATGGAGATAAGAAAATGAGATCTCTACTTCTAGTTATTTGAATAATCTTGGATAAAAAATCATCAGTTGGAGATCACGAAAGAAATTTGTTCTTGTTGATTCTATCACGTAAGCTGAATATGTTGTAGCAACTCAAGCTACGAAAGAAATCATTTAGCTTCGCAAAATACTTGAAGACTTTCAATAGAAACACATATGGATGATGAAAATGTATTCAGTTGAAGCCAAATGATGATGCAAATATACATTGGGTCAATACTATGGCTTATCAATATGTATTGAAACACAAGAAGACGGTAGAAAAATGTTAAACCATTTCACTTATCTTGGTATCATGGGTGATGAAAATATATAGTATATGGATGTACCTACCTTATAAGATAGATTTATTTTCACAAAAGTATCATGATCCAGGAGGATCTTTCTTCAATGTTGATCGAAAATGAGGTCGAGTAAGCTCAATTCTGTCCAATGTCTTGTTCATTATTTAGTTCACGAGGTCCTCCAGTGTTTCGGATGAGAGTTACTACTTCATGGTTATGTCATGTATCA
Source organism: Pinus albicaulis (assembly GCA_034641835.2). Classification (NCBI taxonomy): domain Eukaryota; kingdom Viridiplantae; phylum Streptophyta; class Pinopsida; order Pinales; family Pinaceae; genus Pinus; species Pinus albicaulis. Next base: position 661,652,085 of record CM076582.1, on the reverse strand, counting down.
TCATGGTAAAGGTCTCGTTCAAAATTGGTATTTGTTGTAAAGTGTGAAGTCATGGTGACATGTATGTAATGGTGACATGTAATCATGTAAAGGACTTAAGGAAGTAAACCCTAATTTTTAATCCTAAGTTCTTAAATAAATGTCCTAGCACTAGTCCTAAGTACTAAGTCAAAGATCTAACCTAGCACAAACATTACCAACTTGGTGGTATAATAATTGTATTAAAACGTTATAAAGGTTTGGGTATATGTATTAATACCTTGTAATATAACCCATAGTCCTAAACTGCAGAATTAGACCGTGTCGGAATTGACATGACATGTGAATGTGGCACAATTATTAGTAGTTACTGTCACAGTTAACCACTGGGAGTCATAACCGCAGCGGAACCGCGTTGGGAAATTGTATGTGAAGGTGTCAGCAGACTGCAATAGTTACGAGTTAACCGTGGAACTAAGTCGCAACCTTCAGAGGGATAGCTGTCACATGAGGTGTCAGTATGCACCGTTACAAAGCCACTGAGATCAAACTACTAAGTGGTAGCCGAGGGTTAGACCGCCCTTTCACATGCAATCTGTTAGCTCACTCCATTCTGGTTGCTGACCGTTAGGGATTAAAGAAAGCCTAAGGTATTTATGTTAATTGCGCCAAGTTGTAAAGTTATCCACCTTATCCCTAATCCACTAGGTGTCACAATGTTACAAGACCCAAGACCTAATGACCATAAATGTAAAAAAAACATGCCTAATTTTGCAAAAGGAGTTGGAGACCTGAACTTATATAAAGTTAGTCTTTTCACATGATGAGAGCAGAGTGAATTTGTATTCATATTTTGAGCAAGAGAGGCAATTTTGTTTTCAGTGTTTCTTGGTCATCCGGAGGCAGAATTAAGCCCAAATACAAGTGTTGGAAAGCTAGCAGAGAGAGATTCTGTTGTCAGTGACTAGAGGTGCCTGCAAGCACATTTAGTATAGTTTTTTTCTATGTAAATACTTCCTCAGATCAATCATAATAGAATGGATGCCCATATCGAAAGCGGACCTGAAGACATAGTCCACTAGGGACAAACTCAATAATCAATATTTGTTGTCTCTTATCGCTATTCTTCGCTTCAATTTCATTATGAATATGCTGCTGCTTTATGTCATAAATGATTCAGATTTCCTTCAGTCTTCCACATTAAATAGTTCAGTTAACAATCAATTCACTGATGGAAATTAATCAATTCTACTTCAGCAGTTAATTTCAATCACATTCAGATCCCTCATGCAAATATATTCAGTTGAATCCAAATAATGATGCAAATATACATAGGGTAAATACCATGGCTTATCAATATGTATTGAAACACAATAATATGGTAGAAAAAAGTTAAACCATTTCACCTATCTTCATATGGGTGATGCAAATATATAGTATATGGATGTACCTACCTTATAAGCCATATTTATTTTCACAAATGTATCATAAAGGACCAAGTATTGTAGGGAATCTTAGTCCTTTTCACTCAAGTTAGAAATTAGGCTTTGGAAAAAATTGCATAAAAAGTATTACTTACATTGGTCGATGCTAAACTAATAGTGAAATAGAAAAACTGGATCTTATAGCCTTCTTTTAGCAAGAACTAATAAATTGAGATACAGAGTGGATAAATTAATTAGATATAAAGTAGATAAATTAATTTGTTGATTAGGCACAAGGACTTGCATAAGTTTTGGTGGGTATTAACCACTGATAAGTCTACGCATTTTCAATTTTACTTCTACATAAATAATGGTGGAAATAGCTCTTGGCCCGTATATTTATTTACATCTTATTCATATCCATTGTTTATACAAAGACTTAATTATGGTCGGAGGTAACTTAGCATAAATATGTTATTTACCTGAGTATGATCTATTTTCAAGGATTTATACATCTTATTCCTATCGATTTTTTATACGGAGGCTTAAATTATGGTGGGAGGTAACTTAGGATTTATACATCTTATCCTATCCATTATTTATAAAAAGGCTTAAATTATAGTGGGAGGTAACTTAGCGTAAATATGTTATTTACCTGAGTATAAGCTATTTTCAAGGATTTATTTTATGGTTCTCTCCTTTAAGTATAAAACCCACTATCTAGATAACTAAAATCATGCATGAATATTGAAACCATATTCATAAACTGTGGCATAAAATATGTAAGGCAGTTATCCACATGGTATCAAGGATTCATAAGGCCTCCAAGTTATGGTCTAATAAAATGTTTGAAAAATAGTTTCTTTGGTAATATTGGAAAATAAATATTTAGTTTTAGAAATTAAACATTATAAGTTGTATTGGTGAATACTAAACTAATAATGGTCAATAGGAAAATAGATTACTAAAGTCCTTCCTTAATAAAAAACTTGAAAAATGATACAAAAGTTATGATTGTATAGAAAATAATAATATTAAATATAAAATGTTTTTATAGATAAAATACATATCAGATAAATAAACAAATATAATATTTATAAAATCTAAACTAAATCCATAGACCAACTTTCATAACATTTCTTAAAATGACTTTTTTTTTAAATTAATCAATATTAACATTAATTTACCCATGAAAAATTAAGTATACCCATTTCTATTACTTACTCTCCTACAAACCATTCTCCTTACCCACTCAAATAATAATTTCATTAAGAATTTTGGAATAACTGTATATATATTTAAAACATAAAAAAATAAAAATATAAAAAATATAAAGCAACTTCCATGTTTATGAACACTAATTAAAAAAAACATAATATCCATTGTTCATTACACTACAATTACCTAGCTAAAAAAATCATGTATGGTCATAAAATAAACCTAACAAAATATAAAATATAATTTTATATATACACCTTGGAGTATTTCATACTTCATGGAACGTTCATGTGTCCAATTCGTGGAACCCTCGAGGACGAGCATCTAGTCAAAATGACGTTTGTCCCCTATGGCCCTCGTACCTCGCATGTCAGAATCGTCATTGACTTCCTCGTCACCTCATCTTTGTGCCTAGTGGCTAACGCATGCAATGACATATAAATGGCCCCTTCCCCTTTGATTTCACATATGTATCGACTCTAGTTTCTTGCCCTTTATAGGGTGGAATAGAGTACACACCCTCACATTGCACAACTTTTTTTTGTTTTGGTTTAGTATACAAGAGGTGTTATAATTTTATATTTTGCTCCTTAAACATTTTAATTTTAATTTTAATTTTAATTTATTCAATTTACGTATAAAAAAATAAAATAAAATAAATAAATTTAATATTTATACTTATAAATATAATTAATATTTTTTTTTTTTTTAAATTTTGAACCAATATAGAAAGCGATCATTTTTCGAAGTAAATTTGTTTTTATAGTAAAAAGAAATATAATCCAAAATTAAAATGAATATAAACTTTAATACTTACAAAACTTCTTTCAAAATATCCTCAAATAAAAAATAAATAATTAATATTTAAATTATTACAAAATTTTGTATTAATAAATCACTTAATTTATAATAATTTATATTAATAAATAATAATATTTTAGTAATTAAAATATATTACTTAAGTTTTTTTTGTTATAATTTATTTTAATAATTAAAAATTAAAACATTATCTATTATTAATAATTAAGAATGAAATATGTTTATCATTGTTTTCTTACTCATTCTATATTTTCATTGAATATGGAAATAAAGCATTATCGAGTTTCATTCATTCATTTATTTTTATTATTTTATATAAAAAACACAAATATTATTTGACATATTTTTAATTTAGTATTTAAATACTATATTAATTCTTTGATATCACAAACATTTTGAAAGAAATATTTTGTGACTATGAGAATAAATTTTTTTAGAGAATTAATTCTTAAATGTAACATTTCTTATATGGTAGGTTTTCTTTCTATTTAGGAATAGAGTAAGTTAATCATTAAACTTTTTACCGTTTGGTTTATGTGTCTTTCTCTTATTGGTGAGTGTTCTCCGTTAACGTCAACTTCTTTGTAACATTGCCTCCAGTTCAGTTGAGGTCTTTGGTCCCACGCTTGCCACGTCTGTTGTTTCAAACCCATCCACCATCACCCATGCCATAGATCCAATGCATTCAATGCCATTGAAGTGGCAAGATTTGAAATTTGAATCTCGTCATTCTCGCTCCACCATCTGGTATGTTCCATGTCAAGGCTATTTTTATGAGTGTTCTATTGTAGAAAGATGAGGATACACCATTTTAATAGCCAACGCAGATTTCTCAACGGGATTAGTTGCTATTGTTGAAATTGTTCTGTTCTAGACAAATGATGATACATCATTGTCCCAGCTAATGCATATTTCTCAGTAGCTAAATTCAAACTGGGATTGTCATGTTACAAGTAACTCAATATTATGAAAGACCCTTTAACATATGAATATTCAATCCATTCAAACTGGAATCATCGTGTTACAAGTAACTCAACACCGTGAAAGACCCCAACACCGTGAAAGACCCTTTAACACATCAATATTCAATCCAGCATTTTTTTCTAACGATAAAATATACAAATCACTCGGTCGAAAATTAATGCTCTTTCCAGCGAGGAAAGAGTAAAGGAGACCCAAAAACTAACGGACAGTAAAGTTGCTACAGGTTATACATAAATGTTTGGATGCCAGATCTTGTAACCGGTTAGTGTATGCCTAAAAATCATTTTGGTGAACTCACTGAGAAGATAGATTAAATGTTAAAGGCCTAGTCAACTACTCAATGGGAAGCATATTAACGATGGTAAAATCATATGAATTAAATAGAATTTCTTCATTTTAATTAAATATTAATTTCTTCTTTCATTTATGTAAAATAAAATGAATTGAGTTCTAATTTGTACATGGTAAGGTAATTTATTTATTTATTTATTTTTTTAATTCAAATGAATTTGTTTGGGTGTGCATAGATTAAACAATTTAAATAACCGACATAAGCTATTTACCATGGTATATTTGTTTATCTTTTTATTCTCATGCGAAGGGATATTTTTCTGATGTACATTTCATTTCATATGTGTTTGGCTTTCTATTCATATTTCATTTTTTATGATGGACATTTCATATGGATTTTTCCAATAAGTAGATTAATAAGTAGAAATTTATGTTTAATTTGTCACTGTAAATGCAAGACATAATCCATGGTTCTCACTAAGCAAGAACTTTTCAGGAAACCTTGACTGTAGTGTTAACGTTGTGTTTAATTTATCACTATAAACGCAAGACATAATCCATGATTCTCATGGAGCAAGAAATTTTCAAGAAACCTTGACAACAGTGTGAATGTTGATGTTTAGAGAGTTTGATCGGCTATGTAGTGTAACCAATTTGCTGGAGGACCCACTATGTTGTTCTTCAAAGAGTTGCGGCAACACACAACTTTAGGTGTTAATTGCAACTCTGGTGTTCATTGTTGAAACTACTTTGCTGCTACTCAGTAGTGGAAAATCACTTGTACTTTGTGGAAACCCCTCTATATTTTATTTTTAGCTTTGTTTCTCAAACATAGTTATGTATATCAAAATAAACATTTATAGAAACTCTTTATAATACATGTATAAGCTCATTTTGATTATTTTAATACAAAATATGTCTAAGATTTTATGAATATTTTCAAAAATGTTATTATATTTTATAATTAAACATTTTTATGATATTGATCATTATCATTATTTTTCATTATTGAAATAAAAAAACAACATGAAAGTTTCATTAATTCTTTTTACTCATTTTTTGAAATTTAATCATAATAAAGAATTTATTCCTTAAAAAATTTGTGTTAAAAAAAAACAAAAAAATTTAAACTATTACATTGTATTTGAGATATAAATTTTTGTAAATTAATTAAGAATGTATAATTAGATCAAAACTAAAACTTTGAAAAAAAAATGAGATATATAATTTTTAATAATGTCATAACAAATAAGCTGATCTAGAATTATGAACTATGCATTGAAGTAAATTAAACAAATATTAAAAGCACAATCTTTTACATTGTATTTTAGATATATATATTTTAAAATTAATTAAGAATATATAATTGATGAAAAATCAAATCTTGAAAAAATGACACATTATTTTTAATCTTTCTTTAATAAACTATTGAAATTATTAATTGGTTTCTTCATGCTATTGTTAGTTATATATATATATATATATATATATATATATATATATTTATATATATATATATTCCAAATAAGACTAATTCTATTAAGAGTAGAAACATATAGTACAATCAAGCTTGCATGCAAGCGAAGCAGAAAAGCAAGGGAGCCGTAGGTGATGGGCTATCAACCTCGCTCCCGAAAGACAACCTAGGAGAGAGCAGAAAGAAAGACATGGAACTACAGAGAAGCTATATCTGAACAGAGAAATCTACCCATTGTGGGTGGATACTACCACACGACATTTTTTCCCTTTTTTCTTGCTTACATAGACCCAGTTAGTGGAATTTGGCTGAGCCATAACTAGTTGAAGACAATTCGGCCCTGGGGGTGGAGTATCCTTATCCGAGTTAGAGGACGAAGACACGTGAGAGCGTTTCTGAGAGATCAGCGGGGCAGAGGGGTCCGCAGGATTAGCAGAGGGGGCGTCCGGCAGAGCCCCATCATTCAGCCCATCTGCTACTATTTCCTCCTCATCCGAGCTGGAGGAGTATGAATCATCCATGGGGGGAGGAACATAGGGATTCCAGCTCTTGGATTTGGGTTTGTGAATAAAATTCTTCTTTTTGTCGAAGATCTGGGTACAAGCATTTTGGAGGTGCCCCGTTTGATGACAATGGCGGCAACGGAAGGCTGTATTTTCGTAATCCAAAGTTTGAGTCCAGTGGAAATCCCCAATCTTGAGGTTGATCTGATTTGGCAGTCCTTTGCTGATATCTATTTCCGCACAAATTCTGCCGTAGGTGTAGAGTCCATTCTCCCTTCTCAAGGTATCTGTAGTGAGGAAGCGTCCTAAGGTGTCTCCAATGGCTATGAAAACAGAAATATGCCATAGATGCACCGGAAGGTTCGGGAGCCTGACCCAAATGGGAAGTTTGGTGATGACAGCTGTAGAAGGGTCGAAGTCTGGAAACCATGGGGAGAGGAAAAGCCCAGCCGTGCCCCAAAACCAAGGGCCTCCCATAATGGCTTTCTGGTAATCTTCATTTAATTCAAAAGCTACAATGAAGAAGCTTTTCGAGCATAAGTAGATCTTGCTTTTTTTAGTCCATTTTTTATGGATCCATTGGTATAAATCTGCAGTGCGAGGCCATAAACCATTAAATCTGCATATGATTGCGGATTCTGCAAAATTCTGGTGGAGTTCTTCAATCCCAGGATCAAAGAATTCTATAGAAGGAATTTCCTCCAATTTATCCACCACAAATGGCTTGGGAGCCATAGTTGGTTGTGCTGCTTTCGAAGAAGACTGAGGATGGGGGATCTGAGAATGGACAACATCTTTGTAGGAGAAGGAGGGAGCTGAAGACGACTGTCTAGCGACGCCTCCTCTCAAACGAAGGGTTAATACAATAGAATCATTTCTTTTAATGCTGTAAACAGAGAGGGGAAGGAGGTACTCAAGTTGTTTACCTTGGAATAGGAGTCTCTGATGGACAGTGGGTATCCCAATCCTTTGTTCCAGTTTTAACTTAAGGTTCTGCACCAAGTCCGACGAGCGAACCCATTGCATAATGGTTTTGCCTGAAATAGATGAAATCTGGATTTGAAATGGGGCAGAGTAATCTTTGGATCCCTTCTTATTAGTACAGATCTGTGAAGAGAAGGAGTTAGATCGCATGAAATACAACTTCACCTGGCCCTGTCGCGGTTTGAAGGAGGAAGCAAGAAATTTTTCTCCACACAGAATCTCCACTGCAGACCCAACGAGCCGAACCGAGGGTCGCCGCTGCCTTAGGGTGCTAACGAAGGCAGAAACAAAGCATTTGGTAAAGCCTGTAGAATCTGCCCTTTGAAGAGCTGCAGAATGACCTCGGGGCAGAGAGAAGCCTGCCTTAATCAAGGGAAGCCACGCCCAGGCACGAAAGGGTAGACGCGGTGATTCTTCGCGACAATCAACTACGCTTCATCCACGGAGTCAACGGATCGAGTGCCCTACTGAATGAACAACAACATACATAGATGGGGGCGTTCGGATCGGGCGGAGAGCGATTAACTGACAAGGGGCCACAACGGAGAGCATCCCCAAAGACTTCACGGCGACAATAGCGCTTTGAGAAGGATACGAGCTTGAAGTGTTGCATCGGCAAAGGCGGCAACGAATCGAAGCCCTAACGCCAGCCATCGTCGTACTCTTTTTATTATATTTACGTTATATTCTTTGCACAATTAGTTATATGCATAATTGTTGTGTTAGGTGCAATGAGGGACAAATAACACACACTAATTATGCATAAAAGGGTAAGAATATTTCACATTGAATTCACCACTTTCACATTGAATTATTTTCACTCCAAATGGTTGCAAGAATCCCCATTAGGCAATGACACAATTATGAATAACTTTTACATGAAATTAAGATACCTCAAGGCTTTCTTGAAATACTGGAATAAGAAAGAATTTAAGAATATTTTTATTGAAGACAGTTTTCACAACAAAAATGGAATAATACTAAACAAAGAATAATTCCCAAAAGGAAAAAGTAGTGAAAACCCTTAAAGATGTTTCTCATATTAATAAAAAAAAATGGGTGTTTTTCTAAGTAATCTAATTCCAAGAAAATCTAGTTTTGATATATCATTGCACTTGAATATTCAATCTCTTGATAAATAATGATCCAAGAAGGACCTAATGTCAATTTATTTGAATTTTATACACTAATAAAGAATCAAGATACACTAAGAGTGGCTAAATATGACTTAATTTAACATGGTGCCTATGTGATATTAATACAAAAGTTTAAATTATTCATAAACTTGTATTGTTGGCAAAATTAAAATAACGAATGAAATTCTTAATGAAATTTTCATGTTTGTACAATTAGTTCTATGCATAATTGGTGTGTGTTAGGTGCAATGAGGGGCCCATACCACACACTTATTATGCATATAAGGGTAAAAATATTTCACATTGAATTATTTTGGCTCCAACATCCATCCTTGCAAGACAATATTTCCAAATTGTTGCAAGAAACCACATTAGGCAATGACATAATTATGCATCACTTTTACAGCCAATTAAGATACCTCAAAGCTTTCTGAAATAATGGAATAAGGAATAATTTGGGGACACTTTTATTGAAAAAAAAATAAAAACAAAAGATGTAAATTTTTTAAGAAAGAGTAATTCTCAAAAGGAAAAAGTAGTGAAAAATCTGAAATATTTTGCTCAAATTAATAAATTTTTTTGGATGCTTTGCTAAGAAATTTAATTCCAAAAAATGCTAGTTTGGATATATATTTGCACCTGACTATTCTATCTCTTTGATAGATAATGATCCAAGAAATACCTCACGTCAATCTATTTCACTTTTATGCACCTAAGAAAGAATCAAGATAAACTAAGAGTGGCTTAATATGACTTAAGTTTACATGGTGTCCATGTGATATGTACCTTCGTTTAATTTAATGTATATGACCAAGTAATTTAAGGTCATACTGCAAGAACAAACAACAATGCTATGCTAGATAACACTTACAAGAATTTTGATGTCCCACAATGTCATAATTGAGGTCATGCACTTACAAGTAGCATCTAGCTCAATGTCATATATAAAACTAGATACTACTCTAATTACACTTTAATCTCTTTCTCATGAAGTATATGACCTTGAAATCTATCATTAACATAAAGACCCAACCAACTCCCCCAACAAATCTCACTATTTAATAATATTTTATTTACATTTTTATTTTATTTTGCTAATTTAACTACACATATATTAATTAGTGTACTTTAAAAAGTACATTATTCCTTAGATATATGTCAAGGAATTGAAAATGTTGTTTTCTTTTGTTTATAATAATTAATTTTACATTACCATATTCTGAATTAAGCGGTTTAAAGGACGTTCCTACACGGGTTTCTCTTGGCGTGATTTTGGAAGTATCATCAATGGTCTGTGTAGCCATAGAAACTATTGTATTGGTTAAGATCTGTTAACTTTGTTATTATATGGTAAACATACCATGATATTGGGATCACCTAATAGTGGAAACTGCAACCTTAGTCACCATTTCCATATCTTGTTTACTTGTAAGCTTTACTGGTTATGCCCTATACACCGCCTTTGGGCAACCCTCTAAACAACTTAGGGAACCTTTTGAGGATCACGAGGACTAATTGAAAGAATGACCCAGCCCCTTTATGGGGAAGGAGTAAGCCAATGCCTTGAGTATACCATGAAGTCACAAAGGTTGTACCCGTGAACCATCCACCTAAGGCAAAATAGGCACAAGGAAAGAGCAATAGACCGGACCAACCCACAAAAACGAAACGGTCTCTGCGTAGCCAGTCATCCACAGTATCAAATAAAGTTTGTTATTCTTTAGAAGACTTTCCAAGGGTTATAGTCATAGCGATCCTCCTATTTCACTATTTCAACCATTTCCGAGCACCCTATATGATCAAAAGGTATACGATGAATTGGGGACAATTTTTCATCCATCATCCTTTAAAAAAAAAATTGGGTTCCGAAGATTCGTTGTTGGAACAAATATTTGAAACTGGACCGAACCGATTCAATATAGGTAAATGCATGATCGCTCGATCCCGAGTTTTCAGAGTTCCTATCTGATCCTCGAATCACCTATTTAATAACATCGATGGAACAATTTTAGGGGAGGGAAGTGCGCTTTCTGCCTTCCATTGACCAGATTCTATTCACAATATCTATTCCATTCAATATTTTTTATTCATTCTCGTCTTGAACCTTCTACAATGCAACAAAATGAAAAGGAGTATTTCTATTCTCTCTCATACATCTCTATGTATATTCTTACTACTACATCGTGGTCCGATACGAATGAGTCTATGGACAGGAACGAGTTGATTTTTTCATAACTCATAGAACTAAATGAAATTACTCCAAATTTATTCTCCTTATATAGCAAGAAGTTATATATTTTTTAATATAAAAATATATATATCAAACATCTTATCTACACATCAGTTAGCACACCCAAACTAAAAGGGTATATATCCAAATATAAAATGCATTTCATATTAAAATAAGTGTAATGTGACACTTAAATGTGTTTGTTATGTGGATAAGATCCACATATACCCTTTGATCTTATATAAGCTAAATAATAATGTTTCCCTAGACCATAAGTAAGACAATATTCTTTGACTCTAGTTTGGATTTTACAAAAATGTATTTTTTCATTAAAAAATCTTCATTTATTTATTGTGAATACATTAATATTCCACACCTTTCCATAGTATATGTTTAATGGGCCCTTTAAAGTAGAAATATTATTATTTTAAAATTAAATGAATGTAGTGATGTCAACCCACTAGAATTTCAATTCTTATATAAGTTGAGGGTAGGAATGATATTTTTGGATATTTATTTTATTATTAAAGAATGGAAGAGAAATAATATTAGGAAGGGTTTTTAATTACGAGTGTTATTAAATTAAATTTTTAATAGGATCCTTTGCAAGTTGAAATGCATGGCTGATTTTTTCATGAAAAGAGTTTGTTGATGCAATTTTTCTACGGTAAATACCAAATTATAGAACAATTTTTCTTAGTAGGTAATCTATTATAATTTGGAATTTTATGATCAATGTGACCATTCATGTAATTCTTGAAGATACAAAGTAATTTGTTGCAGAAATCTTCTTAGATATTGCATGTACTTAGATCAAGACAAAAGAGGATAGTATTTTATTTCACCTAGAATAAAAACATTGAGATTTTAGTGAAGAAATATGAGACAAACGAAAAAGGTTTATATCAAATAGACACCATGTAAACTTAAGTCATATTGAGCCACTCTTACCTTATCTTGATTCTTTATTAGGTGCATAAAAGTAATATATATTGACATGAGGTACTTCCGGGATCATTATTTATTACAGAGATTGAATAGTCAAGTGCAAAGATATATCCAAACTAGAATTTTATGGAATTAGATTACTTAGAAAAACATGCCATTTTTTTTTATTAATATGAGAAAAATCTTTAAGGGTTTTCACTACCTTTTCCTTTTGAGAATTATTCTTTGTTCAACATGTTCCATTTTTTTGTTTTGAAATATTTTTCTATAAAAAAATATCCCCAAATTCTTGCTTATTCCACTATTTCAGAAAGATTTGAGCTATCTTAATTGGCTGTAAAAGTGATGCATAATTATGTCATTGCCTAATGAGGTTCCTTGCAACTATTTGTAAATATTGCCTTGGAAGGATGGGTGTTGGAGCCGAAGGTGAGCTCAATGTGAAATATTTTTACCCTTCTATGCATAATTATTGTATGTTATGGGCCCCTCATTGCAAATAACACACACCGATTATGCATAGAAATAACATTAATATTTTTATTTGTTATGTTTATTTTTATAGAAATTCAAGTTTATGAATACTTTAAACTTTTATATTAATCTCACATAGACACCATGTAAAATAAATTCATATCGAACCACTCTAATTTTATCTTTATTCTTTATTAAGAGCATAAAAGTCAAATATATTGACCTGAGTTCCTTCCTAGATCATTATTTATCAAAGAGATTGAATATTCAAGTGCAATGATATATCCAAACTAGAATTTTTTGGAATTAGATTACTTAGCAAAACATTCATTTTATTAATATGAGAAAAATATTTAAGGGCTTTCTCTACTTTTTCCTTTTGGGAATGATTTTTTGTTTAATATTGTTCCATTTGTGTTGTGAAATATTTCTTCAATAAAAATATTCTGAAATTATTTCTTATTCCACTATTTCAATAATTCCATGAGGTATTCGAATTGGTTGTAAAAGTGATACATAACTGTGTCATTTCCTAATGGGGATTCTTGCAACCATTTGGAAATATTTTCCTGTAAGGGTGGGTGTTGGAGCCAAAAGAATTCAATGTGAAATATTTTTACCCTTTTATGCATAATTAGTGTGTGTTATGGGTCCCTCATTGCACCTAACACACCCAATTATGCATAGAACTAATTTTACAAATAATATAACATGAAGATAGCAATAGTATGAAAAAACCAATTAATAGTTTCAATAGTTTATTAATGAAACATTTAAAATAATATATGTCGTTTTTTAAAAATTTGAATTTTCATATATTTATATTTTCTTAATATATATATATATATATATATATATATATATATATTAATTACAACGTAAAACATTGTGTTTTTAATATTTATTTACTTTACCTCAATGCATAGTTTATAATTCTACCTCAGTGTTTTTACTAGAACATTCTTCTTTCAAAGTTTTAGTTTTCATCTAATTAATTTATAAAAACTACACATCTCAAATACAATGTAATAGTTTAAAATTTTTAAAACTATACATCTCAATTACAATGTATAGTTTAAAATTTTTAACTTTTTTAACACATTTTTTTAATGAATAAATTCTTTATTGTGATTAAATTTCAAAAAATGAGTAATTTTTTTTAATGAAACTTTCATGTTATTTTTTATTTCAATAATAAAAAATAATAATAATGATAAATATGTGAGAAATTTTGAATTATAAAATATATTAAACTTTTCGAAACTATTCATAAAATTTTTGACATATTTTATATTAAAAGAATTAAAATGAGCTTATACATGTATTTTAAAGAGTTTCTATAAATTTTAATTTTAGTATGCAATACTTTATTTTAAAACAAAGCTAAAAACACACATTAAATATATGAAATTTAAACATAAATTTATAATTCTTAATATACGAAATGTCCATCAGAAAAAAATCGAATACGAATAGAAAATCCAAACACATATGAAATGAAATGTGCATCAGAAAAAAATCCCTTCGCCTGCAAATAAAGACCTAAGCACATATAACACGGTAAATATATTTAGGAAATTCATATATAATTAAAATGTAGAAATTCTATTTAATTCATATGATTTTACTATCATTAATATGCTTCCCATTGAGTAGTTGAATGGGCCTTTACCATATAATCTATATTCCCCAACTTCATTGAGTTCCAAAAACTGATTTTTAGGCATATAGTAACTGGTTACAAGACCTCGCATCCAAACATTTGTGTATAACCTGCAATGTAACATACCCCCTTAACCTCGCAGGAAAATGCATGGAGTTAAGAAAAATTTTCAACATTTACGAATGTTTAACTTTATAAATTGCTTTCCATATTTCCTCATTAACCATTAGAATAACCATCATCATCACCTAGAGAAATATTTAGTAAAAGGCGTAGTGAGTGACACAACCACTAGCTCTCCTTGTTGTTGCATATTAACTTAAATTTCCTGGTATAACTATGCATCGATCCCGTGATCATTTTAACTCAATCAGTAAATCACATTAATGAGAATATAAACATCACATCAAGAAATAAATAGACATCATGAAAATGACACAATGAAAAATCACATCATTAGACACTGATATACCCTGGAAACCCTATAGGGTGAAAACCAGCAAACATTTAATTTTATTATTAAACGCTCGTGAGGGTTGTCACCCCTCACTAAATGGTTATAAGGGAGTCCATCGCTTGACCATTGTAATACAAACTACATATAAAAATAATCTTAAATGAAACGTAACTAGCTATAGGTTATTAAAATCATAATGATACCATTTACCCACGAATCCTCAGTCTCAGTATTTGTAGTTAGGTTGTTTCCTTCAGTGGGTCATCCAGCAGTTGGAACTACTAAACCTACATAGACGAAAAAATCAATATCTTCCACAATGTTAAACTTGAAAAATCATTTTCTCAAGTCACCCTATTTTCCTGTCATTGTTGTTATCACCACACTTGATATCATGATTAGATAAAATATTAATAATCAAATAATCAATCTCTATTTGTGACACTTCAACAATATTTTTTTGCATCTATAAAACATAACCACATTGACATGAAATTCCTTCTTTAACATCATTTCACATGCATTAGTATCAAATAAATCGCTATCAAGCATCATCTTTCCAGCAAACACTAACAAAATATTGCATGCACTTTCATATTATTTCCAAAGGAAATTTAACATACTATATAATAATATTGTGCATGAAAATTCATAACAAGCTTTCAATATAACTATCTCAACAAGCAATTTCTTTTTTCCCCTACTCTTATGTTTCTTTTCTATAAACATCTTTTCCACCGAAGAGCTATTCATAATGGCTATTCTTTATAACCATGCCAGCTCAATTTCAAAAAATGTTAACACACTAGTTATGATTTTGTGCATGCAATAACATAGCTTGTTCTTCTTGCATGTAAAACATATATTTCTTTCCAAAAGAAACTAAATAAATATTTCATGGAAAAAAAGAAACATTTCTTTTCCAAGGGGTCAAACACATATTCTTTCATGCATGCAAAGGGACATATCCATCTCATCCAAAATATATAACCCAATAAATATGCATAATATTCTCCCAAATAAATATAATACCATAGCTAATCCCTTTAGGTTTGTAAAATACATATTATTTTTCCCAAAAGAAGGCTATCACAATAAATACTATGTGATTGTATCTTCCTTTTCTCTAGAAATCTAGTACCAAAAACTATACTTTTCCCATGCATGCAAGCATATACATTTCTGTAAATAATAAAGCATGTGATTACTACTTTTCTTGTCAACGAATCTATTCCAATAACGCGTACAAGGATATATTTTTCTCTTCAATTATTTTTGAAGAGTTTTAACATAATAATTGCTTCCTTGCATATATATATATATATATATATATATATTTATTTATTTATTTTCCAAGGATTTTTACACCCTAATTATTATTTTTCCAACTGATAGCTAACTGACTAGATATTATGCATGAAGTAGAAAATATTTTCTTATCATTTCACACATGAGAGAGATTTGTAATATTTATTCAAGAAATAACATGAATAACAAATCCTTCTTAAATAACACAACCAATTTCCTTTCACGCAAGTGTTTTATGTGAGCTACCCCTCACATAAGTTATTTATATCTTTTTACATGACTCACTCTCCTCATGCATGTAAAATCACATAATAATTTCTAGTAGATCAAATATACTAGATATTATTCATGTGTACGTAAGCACATTCTCTGTTCAAGAGTCCAATATTTCTCTTTAAAAATTTTAATGCATATACATCATGTGAACGTACTTGGTAATATCTTAAAATAAATAAATTAATTCCTTTTAAATAATTATCAAAATAATTATTTTTTCTATATGTACATAAAAAATTATTTTTACTGGTTGAAATATCAAATAGAAACACTCTTATTTTACTTTGTTCTAGCCATTAACTTTGGACGTTTATTACGAACATATGGAAAAGAATTTCAAAAAACCAAAGGAGATTTTTGTTTAGCGAGGCTTATTAAAAATAACCTCTCTCATTTTTTTCACAAGTATCACGGTTTTGAAGATTGGAATGAATCTTTGCAGTCCAGTTTTGCAGATTTAAATATTAAATAATTTTATGTTTTTTTCATCAAACTTCGACACGGTTTTAAACCAAAAAAAAATTATTTTTGATAAACCAAAATAGTTTTTTTTTTTGTAATGGGTTCATTCAAACTAACCTCTCTCAGTTTTTACACAGGTGTTATGGTTTGGAAGATTCGAACGAATATTTGGAGCTCATGTTTCCAAATCTAAATATTAAATAATCTTCTGTTTTTGTCATCAATTATGGACATGGCTGCCGAGACATGGGAAACTAACTTTTAAAAATCTAAAAAAAGCTTTTGGCCATAACATCCACTTTTACAGAAACCTCTTTCACTTTTTTCATATCTATTTCGGTTTGAGAGATACAAAGTCATATTTAGACTCTATTTTCCAATAACTCATGAAATTCACATAATTATTTACTGATGAAAAATTTTATGAATTCACAACACATGAATTATTCTAAGAATTCAATGAATAAAACACTTATTCATCTATGAAAAAAATTATATAGATTTTATATCAAGAAATAATCTTGATTCTTTATCATATGAACTTTTCCTTGCAGTTAAATTCAATTATTATATCATTATGCTCCATATGCAAACAAAATAATTTTCAAAGAACATAGTTATTTATCTTTTGATATATGCTTGGAATCCCATCTTCCTCTTCCTTGACTCCATTCTCCATGTATTCTCTCATCCCCCTCCTCTTTTTATCATAGGCTTATAATAAATAGAATTAATAAAATGGAATAACTTTTCTAAATCATAAAAGCATTCCAGATTTTCTAAATCATAAAAACATTCCATAATGGACCCGTAAATATGATTTTTCCTAAATCACAAAATCACTCCATAAATATCTCATGCTTTTATTTTAAAGGTAGATTTGATTTTTCTGTATGAGAAAAATATCACTTATCCATATTTTTTCCAAAAATATTACTCATTATTTCTAAAACTCATAAAATTTACAAATTTGGAAATATAATTTATTTCTATAGAAGAATATAAATTCTTATATATAAAATAATTAAGAAATAATTCTTCCAATATTCTTATAATTAAGAATTACAAGAATATTCTTCATGTAATATCAATATAAAAATAAATAATATTTAATTAATTAACAACCCTCATTTTACAAGAGCTTTTATGGTGGCTTAAGCCAGGGATATTACAAACTCCCCCCCTTAAAGAGAACACTGTTCTCGTGTTCTTCTCTTGTTGGAACATTAACCTTTAATTTTCATTACCAATTATTTAGGAAATGTAAAATAATAAGTAAATGATAATACCTCGACAAAAAATCAAGGAGCACTTAGCCCTTTAATCATCAAAATGATAATAAAAACTCTATCAAGTGAATGTTGCATTTTATTGATGAGTTACACTAGTATTTCTCTCCCACTAACGTTGTTTCCAAATTACTTCCTTTCTCTCCCACAATAATTTCAATCAAATTCAAACTCATGGCATTTATCTCTGGCCATTTTCCTCTAGCTTGTCAGGAATTTAGAGTTCAATAACTCATTATTTTATCTAACATGAGTTATTTCAGTCATCTATATATTTCAATTAATTTCCTCTATGCATGCATATAGATAAGTCGTATCTAACATGTTCATTTACTCATAAAAACCTACAAACACAACCTATTTCATCGAAATTATTGCTAAGATAATTTTATATATCATGCATGCAAAACTATAACACATGCAACAACTTTGAGACATGAAATTTACATTTGATTTTAACATCCAACATCTTTAGAAAATTTTAAAATTAGTAACAAAACATAGACATAATTTCAACTTTGTAACACTTCCACTTTAAGAATTTTTTTTTTTTTTTTTTTTTTTTATAATGGGGTTCCTGGTATTGTTTAATAATATCCACTATATCTCATTTGTATTTCCCCATTGTACCTTAAAACCATATCCTGTAAATCTTCATTTTGTT
The DNA here is from genome assembly GCA_034641835.2 of Pinus albicaulis. NCBI lineage: Eukaryota > Viridiplantae > Streptophyta > Pinopsida > Pinales > Pinaceae > Pinus > Pinus albicaulis. The sequence continues at coordinate 661,633,499 of CM076582.1, read as the reverse complement.
TTAAATAAGAGTCAATATTCCTCTATTTTGTTAGTAGTATACAAGCCTTCCATATATGATGCGTGTCCCACTTATATCTATCTATACCCCATATACTACTTATTGCTATATATAACACATATACTACTTATTGCTATATATAACACATATACTACTTGAATATATATCTATAGTCTTTGGAAATTTTAATTTAATGAGCTTAAGCCCCTATATTCATATGTAATATACATAAGTCCCACCTTTTGTAAAATTTCTTGGAAGCGCTAACGTATACCTATTACATATAATTAAAATAACCCCGTGTAAGTTTCATTTGGGTCCTTACGCATATATAAACATGTAATACAAACATACGCGTTGACCATAAACGAAATTTTCAACGAGATCTGATTTACATACCCTACCTTTAGCTTAAACAGTATACGTGTCCATGGAGCTATGCTTTTATTCATGTAAGCTTACCTTAGTCACGACTGGCACGCTTGATTTCTTGGATAATTATATATCGAAATCTTTGCATTACATTATACCATGAAATATTGAAGAATATTTGCGAGCCCTGATTTCCGGGACCTTCCTCAACCTAACGTACTCAGTTTTACATTGTTCATTTGCAAGTATTGGCCAAATTTTTTCAAGGCGTAACTCATTATTATTAGTTCATACTTATGAAAATAGAAATCGAAGGTATGATATTCCGGTGTGCAGATCGCAACGCTGAAATCATGTACAACCCGGTGCCGCTTTCGGCGGTTCATCATAATGATGGTTCTGAACCAGTGCCGACACGTTGCGGACTTATGCGTACTAGTTCTGTAGCGTTGTTTACACGTTACACTGTGTTTAACGTATGACTTGGTTTGGCAGGCAGAGCTGGCATCTTACTCCAGAGGTGAGGGTACAGACTGTCGGCGCATATCGCCTCAAACCTAGCAGGTCGTAGCTTCTCCATACGCCCCCTCACTGCGCTTCTTAATGTTACCAGGTACGAGCCTGTCGACGTGGCCGAGGTAACCCAAATCAACCTGGGGATTATCTGCCTTTTCTGGGGCAGTGGAATTAGGGTTACTAGAATTTATTTTAAACCGAAGCTCCTGCGCGGTTTTGTTCATCCTATTAATTCTGGGTGTAGAATCGTGCATTTCCCCATTCTCTTCACTGGTGGTTGAGGGGGGGATCAGATCCGGTTGCGGCTAGGCTTCCTCGTTTCTGGTTCGTTGTTGGTCTTCATACAGGTTTTCAGTTCTTTACTTCGCGACTCTTTCATATCTCTGCATCCCCTTGCTGTTATATCCCTCACGTTATAAGACTTGATTATTTTCTTCGTGTTTTATTAAAGACTACAGCATCTCATTGTTTGCAGATGGTTTTTCGCAGAGAGGAACAAGCGTAGGCATCTCAGGCTAGTGACCTAGCCGGGTATCGGGCGTTTTTCCAAGCTTCGGTTTAATCTCCGGAGATGCTATTGTGGGTTTATGCATTCACTGTGATTTGCCTGATTCAAAATTTTCTAACTGTTATGAGGTAGCTGGGTTTCCTTGCGTTCAGATTTAATGAGAAGGCGATCTCATTTCTGTAAACAGTGTGTGCATTTCTCTGTTTCTCTGTGGTAAGCGCCGATACGACTGCCTAATCGGAACCGCCCACCTACACACAGGTATACCCTAATTTCTTTCTAGGTTTTATTAACTGTCGCACCTGTGGATGTGGTCAAAGGCGTCAATGACCAGTTCGCCTTGCTATATTTCAATTTATTTCATGTCGTTTTTTTTTTCTGGCAGAATGGCTAATGAACCGAACTCTCACCTTTAGAAATCTCGGTGCACTAACGCGCTTTAATTGTGTGATCAATTAGATTCAGAAATGGTAGCATCTTTCGCAACCGGAGGTAAGAATTTCGTATTCTGTGGTAATTTGACGCACTATCTTGCTGCATAGCAAAGAAATCCAATTACTTTGCATCAAGTTAATATACAGTGTAAATCATATGGTCAGCGCTTTATATATTGCGCGCGGTCTTGTGATAATTTTGGTTAGACTATGAAAATTTCCACGCGGTCTCGAAATGATTATGGTTATAGGCTGGTATTTATACATCGTATTATCATTGTAACTTTTCCCACTGTTCGTTTCATTACATATTAACAGTTCCCCAAGGCCGCGGTCTACAGACGTCGTTACAGTCCGAGGGACTCGTTGACAGAGGCCAACGACGTATTGTTTTAATTAATCGCCCCACATTACTGTAGTTGAATATTTATTCGTTTAATTGGCCGTAAGAATCATTTAGATATTACGTTTAACACCATTGCTTCGGATTTATTTCTCCCTTGTGACCTATATTATATATATATATATATATATATATATATGAATCGTATTTATGGTTCCTTTTTTTTTTCATATATGGTTTTTATATATAGTCGTATTCCTATCTCCCTTTGAACATATATGTTTCATTTATGCGTATAAATCATTTATAGTCCAGGTTAGAAAGACATAAATGCGCTAGATCTTGATACTTGTTACCATATATATATATATATATTTTTGTGAAATTCTTACCCATGAAATCAATAGTTCATTTGAAGGTGTTCATTAAGAATGGATTTAATCCATAGCCACACTATTTATTTCAAGGGTTTGAGATAAATTTAAAATGAAATACCCCTTATAATTGCTATGATCGTTATTTCGAAGGCTAAAAGTAGATGTAGAAATAATATGTGCATGCAGGATGCTATAAGAGCTATTACGCTCTTATATCTTTTTTTTTCTCATATAGTGATATTCGATTGTGCTTGAATATAGGTCCTTAACTATACCTTTAATCTTTGGATATGATACATGATTCAAGTAATAAAGGTATATTTAGAAATGGAATCTATACACTTATAACTATTATAAAAATCCTATAAAGTAGAGTTACTCTTTTTATACCTCCATTTCGAATGTCATATTCTAATGTTCTTATTTCTTTCTTTAGATTTGTACCATGTAACTTTAGTTCTGCTATAATGTTTCTCTAACATACACGTAAGCATATAATATCACCTTTGTGTCTACAGGGAACAAAACAATACTTAATCATCTGTAGAGGCTAAGTAACTTCATATTTAAGCCGACCTTGGTTTAGAGTTTCTGGAGTTTCTACTCTATGGATTTCTGGTCTACAACTAAACAGAATCTGGAAGGTGAATGCCTTAGGATAGAATCTGTTAAATGTAGTACTAAAATCAATCATACACATTCTTTTAAAAATTGTATATGTAGCCAATTCATACCATAATACATCAGAATGAACAAAAATTTCAGAAACATACCACTGTTGCAATTGACCAACCTTCCAACCTTAGAATCCTCTTTGTCTCCCAGGACTCACCCCCGAGATGGGATCACCTCCTAGGACAGATCAACCTCTGATCTGCCTAGGAGCAGCTTATTTAAGCTCATATTTCCCCAAAGCATGTTTCTAATTCTGCGTCCAGAATAGCAGGATGCTTTCTTTCCTGTTTAGCCTAGGCTTCCCATTTTGGGATTTTAAACACAGTTTTTCCACATTTTTTTTCCGCAAACCTTTTTCTTTACTCTTTCCCAACTCCCCTCTTCATTGGGGAAATTTAGATTCCTCCTCAAATCCAAATTAATTTCTTTCAAGGATTTTTGAAAGATTTTGGGGATTTGTTGCCTTATCCATCCTCATGGATTTGGCAAGTGATCTCTAATTCTCATCTTGGTCAAAATGCACAATCATTTTATTTATTTCATCAAATAAAATATGAAATTACATTCACACCATACTTATCCCTTGGGGCCCCCCCTTTAGGATTAAAGTTCAATGTCTAACTTTCAAAATTCAACACACAAATTGGGGGTGTTACAA
>CM076582.1:660820522-660998087 GCA_034641835.2 Pinus albicaulis | reverse complement strand
AGGATAGAGCAGGAGTTGCAATCAAATATTAAAAGTCTGCAAATAGAGTTTGAAGGTCTCAAACTCAAACTCAAGAATGAAATTAGAGAAAAAGATTTAATAGTCCATCAATTACAACATAACATTCAAAAGCTTTAGGAGAATCCATAACTTAATGAGGTAAAGAAAGAAGCAACCAAACTGCAAACATTGCTGGTAAACCAACAGACAGTTTTCTATCCAAAATACCAAGAGATTGAAGAGTAGATTAAATAAGTGATCAGTTAGTCACTCAAATTTCTTATTTGAGGAGTTATTATGAAGAAATTGATGATAAAGTGTCTAAGTATATAGATTGGCAAGACACAATGAAAGGGAGAGCGACCGATCTTCCTCACCTTGAAGAATCAATAAAGGATATAATATTTGGAGACTGGGACATGAAAATGAAAAGTGCAGAATTAGCTATCATCATAGCTAAAAACATGTCATTTAACATCTCCGAGTATATAAAAGATTCTCTTCTACAAGTTGATCTTATCCATGAAATTCCAAAATACATTATGTCTGAAGTCAGCCTTTTGAAACAATATTAGCAAGAAACATCAAGCAGGAAAGCTCTCGACATTGAAAACTTGACAAAGGTAAATATGGAAGTTTACTGGTATTTGTTAATCAAGCCGCAAAGTCAATTGGGAGTGTTGAGGTGTCTTTCCAATGCAACAGTTCAACTTCTTCAAGCACTCAATGATGCAATATTCACGGGCCAGATGAGAATGCAGCCAATGCATCCCCCCCCAGCTCGAATATATGATCAAAGCTTGCCAGCTCAAGGAACAGTTAGAGAGTGGATCCGAGAAAGAGTCTTGAGACTGTTATAACTACTGCATTTTAATTTCCTAGCTTTTAGTTTATAGTTTAGATTAGATTAAGAAGACTTCTTTCGCAAGTCTTCTATTTTTGTAATATTAATTAGTATTTAAACCCCTTTCATGCATTTAGAAAGGGGTCTAGATTTTTGAGAAGGTGGCTTTTGGAACTTACACTATTGTTTGAACAGAAGTATCTAATTGAACGTCTAAGCCCAGAGGCTATATTTTTAGAAGTAAGTTATGATGCAAGGGGTACTATTAATTGTGTATTAATCGTTTTATGTTTCTGAGATTATAGCAAACTTGTTTCTACCTATTTGTCTCTTTCTAATAAACATTGAAAATGATATATATTCTTATTACTATTGATAAAATGTATTGAATGATATGTTGTTAGACAAGTGACTTTGAAAGTTGTTATATGATTAATGTTCTTCATCAACTAAATCAATTACATTGATTTAGTTTCTTTAATGTGCTTACATTCATTTTAGTATGCAAATGATATATATTGTTTCATACTTATGAAATCTTACTCTGTAATCATGTAAATCAGTCCATCCCGGGAAGTTTTTAGAATTAGTTTTATTTATGTTATTAGTAGAATAGATCACTCCATTTGTGTTGATTTTATTCCATTTTTTTACAAACTCATTTTTATACGAGAAACTGGCCCCTATATCCCCAGTTGGATCCATCATTTCCACGGAAAAGAAGTAGCAAGGAGTTGCACTAACCTCCCGACTGGGTGGAATCCCTAATTTTGAGGAAGTCACTCTCTAGCCTTCAACATTTTTGGCACTAGAAGGAGGGCATCCGACTATGTATGGCATATAAAGCTGAATCTCAATTGAAAAGCCAACATAAGAGTCAAACTTCCTCCAAAGTATCTACAGCTTCTAGATCTCGTTCACTATCTCCTAGTCATAAGCCTAAAGCTGTAGAACCATTTCTTACATCTCCTGAAACGTTACCTCGTAGACCTTCTTCAGAACACATTCCTAAATCTCCTGAAGTTCAATCTTTGATTGAAGGATTATGACAAATATCTATATCTCTAGATAAGACAACCAAATCAGAAGTTTCTGAAGAAAGTATTACATCTAAATTTCGAAGTACTGGTGGGTTAACTGGATCACAAAGTGAAAAAGTTGGGATAACTCCTTTCAAGTTTCCTATTTTATCTCATCGTAAGAAATCAACCACATCAACATCTCAATCAGGTATCAATGAGATCACATCATCTTCATTTCCATTTAATTCCACCATCTCCTCTAATGAACCCATTTATACTCAAACAATCAGTGCTACTGTAAGTAGTACTAGTCCAGTAGTAAGTTCTTCTCCATCCATATATGCTTCTGGACCCACTTGCTCATCTTCACAAGCACCTACTCAAACAATGGCCAATCTACCATGGGTTAATCCGGGAGTTGTGCAAATGCAAAATTTACATCCTCTCTCCGATCTTCCAGAAAAATGGTTACCAAAATATAATCCTGACGATGGTCTTCCTGTTGAAGAACATCTTAATATTTTTATGTTGGCTATGAGTCTCCATGGTATGTAACATGAAGATGTTGTAGTAAGATTGTTTCCTTATACTTTTAAAGGATCTGCAGGATCCTGGTATTTTTCCCTCCCTTTTGGTTCAATAGGAGATTGGAATACTTTTCAAGACTTATTTCTTGCTAAATATGGTGATGATAGGACAATTGTATCCTTAATCAATTATATTTATAATTTAAAAACTAGTTCAAATGAAAAGATCAAAGATTTCAACTCCAGGTTTAACAAGTTATTGAATAAAATTCCAGCTGCCTCTCGACTAGGATTAGATGTACAAATAGAGTGGTACATATCTTCTCTTCCTTATAATATTGCAATTTTTGTAGATAGAGCCAATAAGCCTACCCTTGTAGAAAATATGAAGGAAGCCCTGTCTGTAGAAATAAGAATCGTAGATTTAGAAAATAAAACTGAGTTAGAAGACAAAAAATATAAAAAAGTAACATTCAAAGATGATCAAAATAAGAAAAATCCCAAATATCCTTTTGATCTTGAGGGATTGCAAAAGGTCTTGAAGACCATGTCCAATGAAATGCTTGAAATCAAAAAACAAGTTGCTGAGAATTTTACTAAACAAGTACGAAACATTATTCATTGTCTCTCAATTCACTTGAAACATTATCAATCTTTGGTTCAAGACCTCACATCTCATTTTTTAGAATTCAACATCTCTCCTTTTCCTAGATCACAAAATGCTAATGCTGATCTTTTGGCTAACGTTGCATCCAAGCTAATTCCACCTGAAGATTTTAGCCCTAACAGATTCTCTATCGAATTTATTTTTTGTCCATCTGTGCCAGATAATGTTACTAATTGGCGAGCCTTAAATAATGATGGTGACATTTTAAGTTTTCTTACTTCTGAAAAATCTTATGATGATCAAATTCTAGATGAATATGAACATGATAATCAAATCAAGCAACAAGCTGATAACAATATTTTACCAAAGTCTGTGGTAAAACTTGAAGATTTATATGATTTAAAAGACATATTTAAAAAAATCAACAATTGCAAAATACAAAGTTCTACTTTGAAGTATGAATTAGTTAATTTAGGATATGATAAAGAAAATCAAGATATAAATCTAGGGCTTACCCTTTAACCTAAAGAAAGAAATGCGTTCATTTCCTTATTGAACAGATACAAAGATATTTTTGCATGGAATTATGAAGATCTTAAAACCTACAACCCATATATGATTCAACATGTTATACCTATGGTGCCTGATGTTCAAGCCATCCAGCATAATCTTAGAAAGATACATCCAGATTTGGAAACTTAAATAAAAAATGAGTTAAACAAACTTTTGAAAGGAAAAATTATTTTTCCTATTAGACATTCAAAATGGGTTTGTAATCTAGTACATGTAAGGAAAAATAATGGTGATATCAAAATTTGTATTAAATTTAAAAATCTAAACAAATCATTTCAAAAGGATAATTTTCCCTTACCATCAATGGAACAAGTTTTACAATCAATAGCAGGTTCAGAATTAATGTCCTTTTTAGATGGATTTTCACGATATAACCAAATTTTGGTTCATCCAGATGATCATTTAGAAACCACATTTAGAAAAAAGTGGGGAATCTATGCATACCAAAAGATACCATTCGGATTAATGAATACAGGAGAAACTTTTCAGAGGGCCATGGATATTGCTTTTAAATAATTGATAAATCAAACAGTGTTCGTATATCTTGATGATTTAACCATTTACTCAAAGAAGAGAAATGTTCATTTTCATCAACTAAAGAAGATTTTTGAAAGATGCAGAAGGTTTGGGATTTCTCTTAATCCAAAGAAGTCATTTTTTTCTTTAAGTGAAGGTAAACTTCTTGGTTTTATCATCTCAAAAAATGGAATTTGTATTGACCCTGACAGGCTTAAAACAATTTCAGAAATTCCACTACCACATAACAAACAATCGATGGATTAATTTTTAGGAGAGATAAAATTTGTAAGAAGATTCATTCCAGATTTTGCACATATTGTCCTTCCATTGCAAAAGATGATAAAGAAATATGCATTTTTTAAATGGGGAGAACAGGAAAAGGAAGCATTTCAAATTATTAAACAAGAAATCACCGATGCTCCCTCTCTCTCAAATCCAATTTTTAACAATGATTTTATTCTATATAATTTTGCTTCTGATCTATTATATGCCACGGTATTAACTCAGCCAGATGATAAAAAGATGGAAACTCCAATTTCCTTTTTTAGTTCTAATTTTCAAGGAGTTGAATTGAACTATACAGGATTTGAAAAATAAGCATTTGCAGTTTATAAAGCGGTGAAATATCTTCGTCCTTTTCTTCTAAAAGCTCATGTCAAAGTAATCATTCCTTCCTCATCAGTCAAAAATGTACTTATACATAATGAAATAGGAGAAAAGAGTGCCAAATGGGTAACTTCCATGCAAGAATGCGACTTAGAAATTAAACTTGCTAAAATTGTCAGAGGACAAGGGTTTTCCAGATTGATTACAGGAATGAATAATGCATCACTTGATGAGGTAACTGCTACTGTTGAAAAGTTCACCGAGGTAATCAGTATTAACCCTCAATCTCAATATACTGATTTAATATTTTATCTAAAGAATGGTTATGCACCACTTAATTTAGATTCCAAAAAAAAAGAGAATTGATATTGAAGGCTAATAAATATCAATTAGTCAATGATGTATTGTTTAGAAAAAATTATGATTATGTTTTACTCAGATATCTTGAGAAAACTGAAATACTTAATGTGCTTCAAGAACTTCATGACGAACCAGCAGGTGAAAATTTTGGTGGAGATACCACAGGCCATAAAATTTTACATGCAGGTTTTTATTGGCCAACATTATTCAAAGATGCACATAGCTATGTCAGAAATTGTAAAACTTGTCAAAATATGGCAGGAAGACAAAGAAAATCTTCAATGACACTTCAACCAGTCAATATGGAGCAACATTTCGAACAATGGGGACTCGATCTAATAGGTGAGATCATTCCTCATTCTTCTAAGCAACATAAATATATGTTGACTAATACATATTATTTTATTAAGTGGGTAGAAGAAATTCCTCTGAGGACAACCAACTCTAAAAATATTATTGATTTCATTGATGAATTTATCATCACAAGGTTTGGGGTCCCTTATGCTTTAGTATTTGATAATGCATCTTATTTTTGTGGAAATACCATGACAGAATTTGCTTTGAAGAGAGGATTTAAATTGAAATATTCTGCGAATTATTATCCTGAAGGAAATAGTTTGGCAGAATCCACAAATAAAAATCTCAAAATAATAATTAAACGCACCATTGATCAAATCCAGAAGAATTGGCACAATGCTTTGACTTTTTCATTATGGGTAGATAGGATAGCTAAAAAAGCTTCAATAGGAACTTCTCCTTTTCAATTGGTATATGGGAAGGAAGAAATTTTACCTTTAAACGTAGTTATCCCATCCATGACCCTAGTACAATTCAGTAGTGAACAACCCTTTTCTTCATTACAATCAAGATTGTCTCAAACAATTAAAATGGAAGAACAAAGAGAAAAGGCTAAAATGGTACATAATCATCATCAAAAATTGATCAAAAGTTCAGTTGATTAAAATACAGTTAAAACTAAACAATTAAAAATCAAAGATTTGGTTTTGAAATGGGATAAAGCGCATGAGGACAAAGGAAAACACACAAAATTTCAGAAGCTCTCGCTTGGTCCTTTTCAAATAAGCGAAAAAATAGGTCCATCAACTTGTATTTTGAAAAAATTACAAGGGAAGAAGGAAACTCTTCCTATTAATGGAGTCGCCCTCAAAAAATACTTTTCTTGAAAGAACAAGAAGTTATTTTGTAAAATATGTACATACTTTAGTTTATAATAAAACAATTTTTCGTAATTTTACACAAAATGTGAAACATTTTATCATTTTCTAAACCTGAAAGTGTTAATATTCAAAGATATAAAATTAGGAAATAAATAATTTTATTGAAATCTCTAGTTCTTTAGAAAATTTTGATTCAAAATAGCTGAATTAGAAAGAAGATTTTTTTTTACCCATTTAAATTGAAAGATTATTTTGACATGAATCATGTTCGAAAAGTTAATTTTACAAGTTCAAGATTTTGTTAAATTATTAGCATACTTACTTAATGGTCATCCAAAATCTCATAAAGAGAAAAATGACAACCTCCCCATTTATTCGTATTAGATATTTTCCAAAGTGTAATTAAAAAATATAAAAAAACTTTAAACTTGAGAGGTCTCATTACGAATCGACTCATCATGTTCATAATAAATCAGTAAACTTGACATTATCAAACTGGCTACCAAACGAGGATAATGGCTCTAGGCTTTAAAACCTGAGATAAGGGGTCTCATCACAAGTCATCTTGTTCAAATTTACTAATAACCAGTGAATGACATTATCACTTCTGGCTACCAAACTAGGATAATGATTTTAAAGTAACAAAACAAAAAATAAAAAATATATTACATTACCTTTGGAAATATCTATTACGTTATGAATGGGATACTGGATCATTTTGGTCAAATAGTAAACCTGTCGAGGCTATGAACGCCTGTTGGCAGTAGTGTCTCTACCAGTGACTAATAAGTTCATCAAACAAGCTAAACTTTGACTAAATTCCTACTTATCTTTTCAACTTATTACAATTTGATTCATTTAGAGAAAAACTTCATTTGTAAAAGTAAGATTTTTTTTAAGTAAAACCAAGCTATTTGAATTAAACTTTATCTATAATAAAGAAAGATTTCAATTATTTATAATTTCCTAAAATACTATCTTTTTAGTATTAATATTTAGCATAAATTCTAGATTCATCCTGTGTATCACGATTTGTTGTAGTGTTACAACAACTCCTCATTTTTCTAGATAAATAGTATAACGAGAACAATGGGGACCCTTTTAAAAAAATTCTTAAGGTTAAATCAATTTTAGAACTTAGAAATTTTAACCTATTAGATTAAGTTTTGTTTTTCATAAAAAACATAAGAAAATCGTGAAAAAGTGCTCTAAGGAACCCATAAAGGACTAAGAGTACAAGGAGCAGGAAAGAAATCGCCGAAGTATGAATCGCCGAAACAGTAAACAGCGATAAGCGAAACGCTGGTATGCGAAATGCTGAAATGCCGATGAACGAGGTTGCGGAATACGTCATTTAATGGATAGATATATCACAAACTTTCATATGACATATGGCGATATCGCATTCTGTCATTTAACAAAAAAACCATCGCAATATCGCATGTTCGCATATCGCGCATTGCTACAAAACGTCAAAATTTCCCTAATCATTATAATGCTGATTTATGGATCCCAATATGATAACAACTGCCAAACTCACATGAAGCCCATACTATCAATTTAATGGTAATTCAAGTGTTTTATGATTTCAAGGTTTGTAAACGATTTTATAATTATTACTAATTTAATACCAAGGATTCCCATTATGTATGAGTTAAGGTGATACGACAGTTAATATCACTTGACGTGATTTCAGCTTACACTCTCTGGTTTTTCTTTCAATAGGGTAATTCTAGAAAATTAGGCATAAAAGGATGTTCAGGCTACTTAAATCACAAAGGATGTTCACCACCCCACCTTAGTTATTTGTTCGGCAAGAATAAGATTGTGAGATGGCTCCTCTAGTCTCAGATATAACATGCAACCCAGAAATTGGTTTTTCAAGCTGGGAAGGGATTTATAAGTTGGTTTATAATGAGAATCCACAAGTAATTTTGAATAGGAAAGCTATAGTTGATGATTCTACATCCTCAGATTCAGACTCATGGTTTGACGCATCTAACTCTTTTATAAACAAAATTACTACATGTCCTAAAATGCTACCATACACTGACTTAGTAATATGGGTGTTAGATCATGTGTAAATATGAGATAGACAGTTTGTTACCAAAAGCAGAAAAATCATTGGTTCTCTCAGGCCTGTAGATTTGAAGGAAATGTACAAATTGCCTGAACCCCAGAAAAGATATGACAATTATTTTGTCTAGGAATTTATGCGAGAGAATGACCACCCTACAAATGTGATTAATGATTGGAGAAATGATCATAATTGACGATAAAGGTATGTACTCAGTAGTTTCTCTTAAAAGCCCATTCTCGCAAATTGTTGCAATGATGTGTCATATTTTTGGGTCTTCAAATACAACCAAGTTTAAAGAAGATTGGACACCACTGATAGAAGCATCCTCTGGTGGCTATATTCTTGATTCGGCTAATATTATTTCTGATAATTTGATTAGATGTATCACTTTATATAGAGAAAATTGTAATCTTTCCTCCAATACAGTAACTCCTTTTTATAAGAGTTCATTTATCCTAGATGTTGTTTGTTTTTTTACTGAATTTCCATCGATTAGGATGGAAATGGACCAGAGAAGTTAAAACCCCCATATTTGTACAGTTATAATTCCTGTGGGAATCAAAATACCACTCCCGTATGTTTAAAATATGCAATGATGTAATGCTCCCAGTTTTTCAAATCATTTTCAAAAGGAAAATCTCTAAAGTCACCCATGAAGCCAATAGAAATATCGGGTGTGTAGGAAGATGGTTTGGTGAGGAATTTTTCACGTATATCCGAGTTTTTGGAAGTCATGCTTGTACTCATGTCCTACCTTTCTATATACCAGATAAAATTGTCCAAACAAATTTCTTATCAGACCATAGGTAATGGGTTGACTAACTTTATGAAAGAATCCAAAAAGACAATTTGGCCAACTTTTCCTATCACGTGTGGGTCATATACTCTCAAAAATTTCAAGCATTCATGCCTTGACAATGATCGATTAAAACCCTTCAATTTCCCAATTCTTCCCAACAGAAGTTATGATGCGTATGGTGTTGCCAAAGAAATAAAAAATCAAGTTAAGCTGCGAGCATTTGCAAGTGAGCCTGATAAATCTAATGATATGTTTGAATCAATTCCAGAATTCTCAAGGGTTATGAAAATAGAAATTGCGATAATTATTCCAAAAGAATTGATACAATTCAAACAATATCGTGAAAAAAGGAATTCTCATTTTCCAAATTACATGTTCCACAGGCCAATGGCAGAACAAATTATAATTCCTCAAGTTCAGATTCAATTTCCATAAGCATAAAAATTCCAATTCAAGTTCCTCAAGTTTAGATGAAAGTGTCAGAAGCATATCAAGTTCCAATTCCAATTCCTCTAGTTCAGGTACAAGTACCAGTGGTAGAACCAGAAATCGTAAATGTTCCACAGGAAGAGAGATTTAATCAAGGCTAGGAAAAATTTGAAAAAGCATTATCTAATACTAATAATTCTACTGATCAGAATGTTATTTTGTTAGAAACTCTTCCCACTGAAGATTCTCTAAGAACAACAAGTCATATAGGTGAATTAAGCGTTCAACAAATATCCTCTAATTTAAACGGTTCTGAAGAGAAAACAGAAATTCTAGAAATCTCATTTACTGCAAAGGTTTCTGAAATTTCTATTCAGCAAAATCAGACACCAAGGACCAATTGTATAGAGGAGAGACAAGAAGAAACAATGACATAATACATGGAGATTATCCCTACTTTTCCAATAGCAGAAATAATTCTGAATATTGAAGAAATACCTCCTTGGGATGTATTTTACAGTCAAAAGCATAAATTTGTTGTATCCAGGTCAAATAAGAAGCGAAAGATTGAATATTCTCTACAAATACCTATGGACACAACATCGATGGAAGTTCTCTAGAAAGGAACACAATCAAATCCAAGAAAAGAACTTAGCTAATTATCTCAGTTTTAAGGTGCTTATGAAGATGAAAATATTCATAAGGCAACGGATATTGAGTTATTAATCATGGAGAAAGATCAGAAAATGACTCAAATGGAGCAAAGTTTCTTCGAAGAAAAACAAAGGATAGATCAGGAGTTGCAATCAAATATTAATAATATACAATTCGATTTTGAAGGTCTCAAACTCAAAATTGAGAATGAAATTAAAGAAAAGGATTTAATAGTCCAGCAACTACAACAGAACATTCAAAAGCTCCAAGAGAATCTAGAACTTAATGAGGTAAATAAAGAAACAACCAAGATGGAAACATTGCCGGTAAACCAACAAACAATTTTCTATCCAAAATACCAACAGATTCAAGAGAAAATTAAAATAAGTATCAGTTAGTAACTCAAATTTCTGATTTGAGGATTTATTATGAGGAAAATTACGATAAAGTGTCTAAGTATCTAGATTGGCAAGACACAGCACAAGGGATAGCAGCTGATATTCCTCGCCTTGAAGAATCAATAAAGGACATAATATTTTGAGACTGGGACATGAAAATGAAAAGTGCAAAATTAGCTATTATTATAGATAAAAACATGTCATTTAACATCTGTGAGTATATTAAAGATTCTCTTCTACAAGCTAATCTTATCTAGGAAATTCCAAAATACACTATGCCTGAAATCAGCCTTTTGAAACAATATTGGCAAGAAACATCAAGCAGGGAATCTCTTGGCATAGAAAACTTGACAAAGATAAACATGGATGTTTATTGGTATCAGTTGATCAAGCCACACAGTTAATTAGGAGTGTTGATGCGTCTTTCCAATGTAGTAGTTCAACTTCTTCCAACACTCAATGATGCAATATTCACGAGCCATATGAGAATGCAACCAGTCCATCCCCCCCTAGCTCGAATATGTGATCAAAGCTTGCCAGTTTAAAGAATAGTTAGAGAGTGGATCCGAGAAACAGTATTGAGACAGTTACAACTACTGCATTTTAATTTCCTAGCTTTTAGTTTATATTTTAGATTAGATTAAGAAGACTTCTTTCACATTCTTTTATTTCTGTAATATTAATTAGTATTTAAACCCCTTTCATGCATTTAGAAAGGGGTCCAGATTTTTGAGAAGGTGGATTTTGGAACTTACACTATTGTTTGAATAGAAGTATCTAATTGAAATTTTGAGCTCAGAGGTTATCTTTTCGAAACTAAGCTATGATGCAACGGGTACTATTATCTGTTTCTTAATCATTTTTATGTTTCTGAGATTATAGAAAACTCGTTTCAATCTATTTTTCTCTTTCTGATAAGAATTTAAATGATATATATTCTTATTACTATTGATAAAATGTATTGAGTGATATGTTGTTAGATAAGTGACTTTGAAAGTTGTTATATGATTAATGTTCTTCATCAACTAAATAAATTACATTGATTTAGTTTCTTTAATGTTCTTATATTAATTTTAGTATGCAAATGATCTATATTGTTTCATACTTATGAAATCTTACTCTGTAATCATATAAATCGATCCATCCCAGGAAGTAGTTAGAAATTTTTTATTTTTGTTATCAATAGAATATATCACTCCATTCGTGTTGATTTTATTCCATTGTTTTACAAACTCATTTTTATACAGGAAAATGGTCCCTATATCTCCAGTCAGACCCACCATTTCAACAGAAAAGGAGTAGCAAGGAGTTTCACTAACCTCCCAACCGGGTGGAATCCCTAATGTTGAGGAAGTCACTCTCCAGCCTTCAACAATATCAAAGGCAGAAATTAGCATGTTCTGTGAAGTTGTTGTCTTCTTCCAAAACTAAGTGTAAGTGGGAGCTTTCAAAGCTTTGTTATTCAGTTTGATTTCTTTGTAGAAATATGCTTTTCTAATTTTGAGTTTGTTGAAATTCCCATGTCTATGATGATGATGCATCTTGGGAAGATGAATGAAATCTAACAATTGTTCCTTATTTTATAGAATATGATGGTACAAATGGACCTGCCATAAAAATTGGATGTTGTTGTTTAGTATCCTCTTGTTGTGATTCATCTGTGTTATTTGTCTTTTTCCTCTTACTGTATATCTTGAATTCTTTACCTGAGATATTTGTGACCACAGGGGAAACACTTTCCATTGATATTTTTTCCTTTTTTTCTTTAGGCACTAGAGTTTTTGATGATGTTACTGATATGGTCTGATCATCTGCTTCCTATAAGGTGTTTTGATGCCATTCATCCTATTTCATATATTGTTTTATTTCATTTCTAGGAGTATGTGCATATGGGGTAGTATTTTTCTCTACCCTCAAGTTATAAACTACTCCTAGTGGGTCATATGACAACGTGAAGTTGAGCTTCAAATTCATCAGTTTTTAAAACACGCTTCCTTTCCTGCTGATATATCATTACAAATAAAAGGCCCTATTTGAGTTTTGATTTTAAATTGGGATTTCTTCTTTTCTACTACAAAATGGAGCTTTTCCATGTTAATCATTTGCCTAATATATGCCAAAGAAAAAATCTAGATAGGGAGAAACTTCGAAAATTTGTATGGTGGTAGCTTAGAGTCGTATACCCTAATATTTGTGTAATTTTGGTACAAATACGAATATCTTTTTCTATTTTGTTCACTGAGATGCAGGATTATTTTGATCTTTGACCCAATCCTTGGTTTTGCGTCATTTTTTAACAGGCTTAAAACCACATGTATAAATTGATCCACATAGAACAATGTTACCAATGAAATAGGTAACCTCAATGTTACCTAATTTTTAAAGTATCAAGAAAAACACCTGATTTTGAAAAAGTGGCGATGCAGAATCAAGAAAAAAAAATTTGAGCATGTTTTTGGCACTTTAAGTTTTTTTCATTTCGTTTTTTTTTTTAATTAATTTTTTTTTTTTTAAGTGGTGTTTTTATGTCGATTTTGAATAGGGGTGGTCTATCATCACCAACGTTTTTTTATAGGATTGATTTTGACACTATAAATTTTCTAATGTCTTCTTCTTCTGTGAGATGTTTATTTTTAAGTGCATTTATGTACTTGTGTTTTAAAAATAAAAATAAAAATATTTTTTTTTTAAATAAAAACTTGTAATGATATCTTCACTTTTTCACATACATAAAAGATGGAAAAAGGGTCAATATTCTAAAGTTTATATTTTCTAGATGTTTATGTATTGTTAAATAATTTTTCAATGCACATTAAAAAATTGTCACTAAAAACCCAATATTTTGAACCATATGACAAAAAAATACAATTTTTCAATATAAATACAATGCAAAAAATACACTTTTACAGAGTTTTTGTTGAAAAAAACATGTTAAATAAACTAATTTTTTGAGAGAATCTTAACAAAAAAACTTAAGAAAACAACATTTTTATTGAATTTTATGTCAAAAAATAATAGCAATCACATGTTTTTTGCAAAAAAAAAAGGTTGTTCTCATAAAATATCAAAGTCTAAACATTACAAGTAAAATTGATTAATAGTTCTAAAAAATAAGCTTTGTTTGCAAGCATAACTTAAACATCATCAACAATATCAACTAATACATCTTCAACATCATCTAGAACAGCATTGATGGCTTCTTCCGCAGCATTTTCTTCTTCATTTTGATCATCGCCGTCTTCTAATGGATCTTTCATGTCAGAAAATCTTCCAAAGTGTCCCTTTCCAATCATTCCATATAATGGTGGTTGAGGTTCCTTTGCTTTTTTTTCCACGCGTGATTCATTAAAATCTCCTTTCTTCAAACCAACTTCTTGTTTCGCATCTGGAAGGAATTTAAGAGCATTAATTCTTTGTTGAATAAATTTGCATTCAACTGAGTCTTTCTCAATGGCAATGCAATTTCTTCCTTTTAGTAGGCAACATGCTAGTGTTGTACCTAATCATCAAGCACAAAAAAAAATAAGTAAGAAAATTAGTATGGAGACATAAAAAGTAAAAAAGACAATATTTAAATTTAAATTTGTATATTAAAACTTACCTGAACCTGAGAATAAATCCAAAACCCATTCTCCTTCATTTGAACATAGATCTATAAGATATTTAATCAATGCTTGTGGTTTTTGATAAATGTTAACTATATCTCCTTTTGCATCTTTATCCTCATATGTTAGTTTTCTTACCATTGCATCATAAACCAATACTTGACTATGACTCTTCCCATCTACTCGATTCATAATAATATGCTTATAGCTATCGTCTTTTGTCCAACATTCAACATGGATGAACTCACAATCATTTATAATAGGCTGATCTTCGGAAGAAACAATATTTGACTTTTGCCTGTAACATACCATAGTAAAAGTTCAATTAAATTTTACATGAATAAAAAAATTTAGGAGGAATCAAACATACAATTTCAAAATCTTACCATGTAAGTTGCACCCTTGAGTTTTCTTTACCCTTGAAGCTTGTTAATAACATTGGAAACTGTGTGTTTGAATGAAATGTCACAAATCGCCAAAGTGGTGATGTTGTCACTTCTTGAAAACCCGTAACCACTTTACTAAAAGCTTGATAAGTATATGGTTCTCTATCATATTCAATGTCTGGGAAATTGAAACCATGAGGAATATATGCAATAACTAGGCCATATTCCCTTTTAGGTATTAGTGATGCAATGTCTTCACAGTCACCTTGTATTATTTGATATTGGACACTGTCGAGCCCATTCCAAATGTAATGATTAAGAGTAGGATCTAGTTCAACATTCATAAGACACTTCCTTCTCATATTCTCCATCTTAATTTTTTCAATAAAGCTTTTGAAAGTATCTGGTACTCCATTTCCATCCTTCTTCGACATCTTTAATGACATATATATATATATATATATATATATATATATATATATGTATAAGTAATAAAATAAAAATAGTTAAAATATGAATAAAATAAATTTATAAATCAACATACCTTATTGAATGCAATATAAAACTCTTTTAGTGTTGATGTAGAACTTGCTTCTGGGTAGTTGCGTACAACATCATCCCAACTGTCTTCATTCAAAATTTTAACCATGTGTTCTTTTATTTTCATATAAATTTTCTGACTGAATAAATCAAGTTAAAAGCATTAATATATTGACATGTATAACAAATTCTACCAACATCATTATGTTTTATTTAAAATAAAATTATAATGAAAGAAATAATTCAAGAAACTTACTTTTGAAATTCTGCACACATTTCTTCCATTGATAATTCACCCGACTTCACATGGGCTAATACTGATTTGACTAATTTATCATCCTTCACACCTTGCATTGATCTCCAAGGTGTAATAATCATATCCTCTGGAAGCTGCTTCATTTCAGGACCCCCCTTACTGTTGGTACATATTATGGGTTTACTCTTTTTAACCTTCTGATTTTTTATGGAAATATTCTCCCACCGATCAAAAATCTCATCAATCAAATCCCATACCTCCCCAGTTCTAAATGCCAACTGAAAAATGTTATCTGTGCCTCTGAAGAGATTTGTATTCAATTTTCCATCTTTTTCTTTTTTTCATCAATTTGATAACCTGTTTCCATTAAACATTCCTTTCGAAATGCTACACTAACTTGTGTCTTATCCCCACGACATTTTTCTATGAATTCATTATGAATAAATCTGACCCTTTGGATGAAAGTCATTTTCATTATGTACTCATTATCTGCATTATGATCCCATGCCAATAACTTTGATTCCATTTCTATTAAGCCAGCGTAAATAATGCATTTCACTGTTTGAAAAAGATAGTTATTGGGATATTCTGCAATCAATTGTCTCTTAGCCTCTATTGAATGGTTCCCTCCAATTAAATAATATTTATAATCAAAACATTTTGTCTTTTCAAATGCTTGTTTTTTGGGAACTTGACATGGATCGACAAGAACCACATAATCCACCACATGCGCATAAGGATTGAACCTGAACAATGTTTTCAGATTATGTACATGTAGGTGATGGGCCTTTCTAATTTGATATTGAGATTGTCCTTCATCTGGGCCATAAAATTGGTTAACATTAAGCTCAAATGTTTGGCCACCAAGAATTAATTTATTCTTCCTCAACTCTTGTCGAATAGCATTTTGTTTTGTTCTAATAATTCCATCCTCTGAATCAGCACCTGGTGTTATGATTTCTCTGCTTCCGTAAGAGCTTTCAATTTGTTCTTCACTATTGCTCACGACCTTTACAGGTTCACCAATATTTGATTTCCTAGTCTTATTGGATAACATATCAGTTTTTTTATAAACAAGTTCTCCTTCATGAGGTACAAGAGACAGATCTTTGGCAATTTTTCTTTTTGGTGTGTGATCTGTTTTCTCCTTTTGAAAAATAGTTCTCATCTCCTCCTCACTAATTCTATCATAATTTTCTGTTTCATGTTCGACACCTTCAAAAGAAACATGTTTAAGTTTACTAGATTGACCCACCTTAGTGACTCTTGGTTGATCCTCTCTTTGTACTGTTGCAGTGTCATGAGCTATTGCTCTTTGCTTCAATCTCCTTTCCTCTGCTTTGTCTTTGTGGAAAGTTTTGATCACATCCATAACATTTGGTACCAACATATAAATACCATCAAACATGTTTGAAAGATCCGGAACAAAATCCTATGAAACAAAATAAAACATGTCAATGATCAATAATTTATAAAAAATTAAATCATCCTTACAATAATGCATAGAGGAAATAAAAATAAGCATACTTACAATGTTATTTGCAATGTTGTTTTCTATTTCTTCAGAAAATTTTGAAGTTATTTCATCTGTGTCGTACTTGAGGATTGATAGACGATATCTAACCTTCTCATGTTTCTGAGCCTTCCTTGCAAGAACATAAATAGTGTTTGTATTCGGGACCATACATATGTCTCGTACTCTGCCCATCACATTATATTCCTCATTTAAGTCAATCAAACCACAAAACAGATAGATGTGTATATCAGCCTCCGTTTCACTGTCTTCAAGATACCATGAGAAATTGGTTTTATCTATTTCCTCGGCGTTCTTCCAATCAGAAATAAGCTTTAATGAACCTTGTGCCCCACTTGCTTGACTTTTATTAGTGTCTGCAACAATATCCTTATTGCGTCCAACAGTGTCCATAGTGCGTCCAGCTGCAACTTTAGATTTGGGAGTTGTATCCATAGTGCGTCGAGCTGCAGCTGTAGATTTGGGAGCTGCTGCCCTAGGTGTAGAAACATTCAAAAAAATCTTTTTTGATGCCATTTTCCTGATAATATATATATATATATATGTTAATGGAAAAATATTGCGGATAAAATAAATTTAATAAACAAAATTTATTTCTAAAACTAAATAGTTTGAAATTAAAGCAGTAAAATTAACTATAAAAATTTTCATTTAAAAACAAAATATTATAAATCATATGTATATATATCTATATAATATGTTTTGAATATATTTTATAAAAAATTTAAAAATGTGTTTAAATTGTATAAAATAATTTAAAAAAAATAAACTAGTATTTTCAAACTTCAGTTTTTGTTTAATATTTAAAAAAAAACAAAAAAGTTACTAACTATTTATAACAAATGTTATAATATTATATAATTTTTTATTTTTTTAATTGTATTGTTATATAGTTTTTTTTTAATTAATTTATATTGTTATATTAAAACAAATGTTTTTTTTTAATTTATTATATTGTATTTTTTTTTTAATTATATAATGTTTAAAAACAAAACATAATTGTTGTTTAATGATTTTTTTTTTTTTGATATATATATATATATATATATATATATATATTTGTTATATTTTGAAATTTTTAACAATTATTATTTAACAATGTTTTTATTATATTATATAACAATTTTTTTTTTATATTTATATATAACAATGTTTCTATGAACTTTTAATTGTTTTATTAAAACAAATTATTTAAAAAAAAAAATTTAAAAAAAAAATTAAAGAACAAAATAAAATTAAAAAATGTTTTCTTAAAACAAATTATTAAAAAAATATATATATTTAAAAAAAAATTTAAAAACAAAATTAAAAAAAAAAAAAACCAAAATTAAAAAAAAATTGTTAAAACAAATTTAAAAAAAAAGCAATTTAAAAAACAAAAAAAATAAATAAAATTAAAAAATTAAAAAAATTAAAAAATTAAAAAATTAAAAAAAAAAAAACCAAAATTAAAAAAAATTATTGTTAAAACAAATTTAAAAAAAAAACAATTTAAAAAACAAAATTGCAGAAATTAAAAAAAAAAAAATTAAAAAAAATTAAAAAAAAAACATTTAAAATTTTTTTAAAAAATTGAATCGGCCTGCCCGTTGGGTGCCGGGGCTAGCCAGGCGGCGCCACGGGGGCGGCCCAGCCCGCCTCTGGCACCCCCCTTGGCCGAGGGCCAATTCCGGGAATCGGCCCTCGACGAGCACAGGCCCGCCTGTTGGGCGCCACCAGGCCAGCCCCGGCGCCCAACGGGCGGCCGCACGCATTTTTTTTGTTATTTTTTATTTTTTTTATTTATTTTTAAATTTTTAATTTTTTTTTTAAATTTTTATTTTGTTTTTTAATTTCGATTTTTAATTTTTTTTTTTGTTTTTTAATTTCGATTTTTAATATATATATTTTTTATATAATATAATTATTAAAACATTATTTATTAATTAAAAAAATGTTAAAAATATCAAAATATAACAAATTTTAAAATTAAAAAAAAAACAATTTATTAAATCACAATAATGTTTGGTTTTTAAAAATCATATAATTTAAAAAAAAAAAAAAAACAATATAATAAATTATAAATAAATAAATAAAAACATTTGTTTTAATATAACAATATAATTTTAAAAAAAAAACTATATCACAATACAATTAAGAAAGATATATATATAACAAAACAATAAAGAAAAAAAAAAATTAAAGATTTAAAATTAAAAAAATAAAACAAAGATTTAAAATTAAAAAAATAAAATAGAATAGAATATAAAATAAAAAAATTCTCAAATAAAAAAAAAAATTTAAATAATGAAATCACTCATATATTTATGATAAAAAAAAATAAAAATAAAAAATGTTATAATATTACTTTTTGTTTTATGTGCATGGTCATTTTATAGATTTTTATGTCTAAATGAACCTGTAAATCTTTAAAAAGAAAAAAAATCTAAATTTTTTGTTCTTAAAACCCTAAAAAATTTAGTTTTTTTTGCATTTTCTTCACTAAATAAATATTAAAAAATCAAGGTTTTTGAACCTAAGAACCTTAAAAAAGTAGTTTGTGGACACAAAAAAACTATAAAAAAACAAATTTTTCCCAAAATCGTCTCTAAATTGACAGAATAGAAGGAAAACTAACCTTTGAAATGAAAAAAGCTGTTGTCACCAATGCCAACACAACGCCTCCTCAAAATTATGAATAGCAACACAATGCCTCCAATGCCAATGCAATGCCTTCACGAAGTTACCAATGCCAATGCAACACCTTCACAAAATTACCAATAGCGACACAATGCTTCCAATGCCAATGCAATGCCTCCATGAAGTTACTAATGCCAACGCAACACCTCCAGAAATTTGCTCTAACAAATACCAGAAAACTTGATGTGATGTGATGAATAGAAACAATCATTCATTTTAAATAGCGTATATTGTCTGATTGGTTTACTGTTTAACGAATGTGGGATTAAAATTTCAAATTTAAAATATTTACATTTAGTTTATTATAGTTCATACTATAGTTAAAATACTTATTATTTGCATGTAATTATCATAATTAATATTTTATTTAATATTTACATGTACTGAATGTTGAATAATTCAAATATTATCTCAGATTAAAAATTAAAATATGAAATACTTACATGTAGCTAATTATATTTAATATTATAGATAAAATAGTTAATATTTGCATTTAGTTATCATAGTTAATATTTAAATGTTTACATGTAGTCAATCTTAAACCATTCAAATAAGAAAATTATTTTAGTTTCGAAGACATGCATGAAAGGAATATTTTGTGGATATTTTGAATAGAAAGTATGGTAAAATATTTGAAGACCAACAGTTTATTAATAAATTTTAAAATATATTTTAAATGAATATAACGTAAGTTTAAAATTTAAAATTTAAAATATTTACATGTAGTCATTATAGTTAAAATAGTTAATATTTGCATGTAGGTATTATAGTAATATTATAGTTAATACTTACATCTAGTCAATGTTAAATCATTCAAATAAAAACATTATTTTAGTTTGGAAGGCATCCATGATAGAAATATTTTGTGGATATTTTGAATATAAATATCGGTAAAATATTTCAACATAAACAGTTTATTAAAAAAAATGTTAAATACATTTTTTGATTAATATTTGTACCAAATATATGAAATGAAAAATTTGGAGGGAAAAATTTTCGCGAACTTTTTTGGAGGGAAATTTTTTCGCGAATTTTTTAGGAGGGAAAATTTGGAGGGAAATTTTCAGTCTTTAAGCTATATATTGTAAGTGGGAGAGGAATTTGTATCATTCAACTTATTCTTGTTGAAAGCCATGGTTTCTTCTGATAGCGAAGTTTTTCTTTCTAGAACATCAACATCTTCGTCACGCAACAACTCTATTCAGAGTTATGAATATAACGGGAGTTCGTTCACCATGAATAGAGATTCAAAAAATCGACTTGGTTGTTATCCTAAAGATGATGAGAACAAAATTGATGAGGTGCAGCAAAATGAAATTTCTGTAAATCGAGCGCCAGTTATACCACTTACTCTTAATCCTAAGGATTATGAAAGCA
Organism: Pinus albicaulis; assembly: GCA_034641835.2. Classification (NCBI taxonomy): domain Eukaryota; kingdom Viridiplantae; phylum Streptophyta; class Pinopsida; order Pinales; family Pinaceae; genus Pinus; species Pinus albicaulis. The sequence goes on along the minus strand of CM076582.1, from coordinate 660,977,114 downwards.
ATAGTGATGAAGGGCATGATGAAGAAATTCCAAAGTCAAAAGTTTCACTTCGTCCTAATCCCAAGGATTATGAGGACACCATTGATAAAGAGGGAGATGAAGAATATCCACTTCAGCTTAATCCTAAGGATTATGTGAGAACAACAAATGAAGAGGGTAATGAAGAATCTGTAGAGTCAAAATATCCACTCTGTCCTAATCTTGAGGAGTATGCCAGCACCACTGATGAAAAGGGGGATGTAAAATTTCCAGAGTCAAAATATCAAATTCGTCCTAATCGTAAGGATTATGTGAGCACCACTGATGAAGAGGGGAATGATAATGTTTCAGAGTCAAAGCATCCACTTCGTCCCAATCATAAGGATTATGCTAGCACCACTGATGAAGAGGGAAATGAAAATTTTACAACGTCAAAATTTCCACTCCGTCCTAATCCTAAGGATTATGCAAGCACCACTGATGAAGAGGGAGACGAAAAAATTCCAGAGTCAAATTTTCCACTTCGTCTTAATCCTAAGGATTATGTCAACACCACAGATGAAGAGGGGAATGAAGAATTTGCAAAGTCAAAATATGCACTTCGTCCTAATCCTAAGGATTATGTCAGCACCACTGAGGAAGAGGGGAATGAAGAATTTGCAGCGTCAAAATATCCACTTCTTCCTAATCCTAAGGATTATGCTAGCACCACTGATGAAGACAGAGATGAATTTCCAAAGCTAAAATTTTCACTTCATCCTAATCATAACGATTATAATTTAACCACTGATGAAGGGGGGGATGAAGAATTTCCAATAAATATAGATTCAAGGCATTCACTTATTCATAATCCTAACGATTATGAGAGCTTCAGTGAGGAAGGGGAGGGGCAGGATGAAGAAATTATAGTGAATACAAATTCAAAGCTTCCACTTATGCATAATCCCAAGGATTATGAGAGCACCACTGAGGAAGGGGAGGATGAAGAGTTTCTTGCAAATGATAATTTTAGAGGCACAGATCTGAATATTGCATTTTCTCCAAGTGACCATTTCAAAGACACTCATGGTGATGAAGAATTGAATCTTCCCAGGGAAGAATTTGAAAGCATGGGTCAAGATGGTGAAGAATTTCTTTTGAGTCAGGGTTACAAAAATGCCGATGATTCTTGCGAAATGTTTTCTTCAACTGATGATGGTAAAGAAAATTTTCCACGCAATGATGTTGATGAATTTCTTAACTATGTTGAGGATGATGATAGTGGGGATAATATTTCTCCTAATGGTGATGAAACTACTTTTACAAAGGATGATGGAATGATGAAGCCGTTGCAAGCAAATATTGCAACTAGGAGTAGGATTAGACCTTTTCATATCAATCCAAAGAATTCCAGTTATACAAGGGCGAGGACAAAATATCTCACGACAAAAAGTTCTGTCGTTCATTTGATTTCAAGTGAATGTTGTCGAAGGGATTGCTTGAAAAATATGGATTTCAACTTTGCTTTGGAGAAAAGGAAAACATATATGTCAATGAATAAAAGCATGCAAAATTCATATTTAGTGGGATGCATGCAATCTACACTAGCGGGTTATGATTATCATATTGGGAATGTATTGCTTTGCAGAAAGGCGTTCAAAATGTTGTATTCAATTGGTAATTGTCGTTTGTCAAGAATCCAGGATAGATTGGAAAAGGATCCCACATATTATTCAGAAGCACGTTATAAATGAGAGGTGGGGTCGTTTGCAAATACTGCTAAGACATGGATGAAAGACTTCTTTTCAAATCATGGAGAGTGTATGCCAAATAAAGACACAATACATATTCCAGATAATTTCTCGAGACGAGAAATATTCATGTTATACAAAGATTATGCAGAAGATGCTGAAGGAATTGGTAATTTTATTACATATTCTTATTTTACTAGGATATGGAAAACTGAATTCAACAATGTTCGTATTCCTAAGAATACAAGGATGGGGATTTGCAGCACATGTGCTTCTCTTAAAGCAAAAAGAGATAAATGTCAAGGGTCAGAAAGAGGTATGTGTTCAAAACATTGTTTTTAAAAATTTGATACTTATCAACTATGAAAATATATTTATTCATATGTTTCTTTTATTTAATGTACATATTCCGTTGTCAAAGAACTTCAAGACCATCGCAATCAGCAAACAAGTGAAAGACAAAAGTTGTATAAACATCGAAAGAAGTGTTATGATCATCCAAATAAATATCTGGGATTGATAATTGATGGTATGGACCAAAAGAAAACACTTCTTCCACATTTTGTCAGCACGCCAAAAAAATTACAGGAGGAAAATTTCATTCAGTTTCACTTCGTTGGTTGTATGGTATTTAATGAGAAGATGTTTCCAAGATTTTTCTTCACAACTCCAAATATTCACAATGATGAAAATCTGACCATAACTATAATCCATGATGTGGTTACTCATTGGTCTGGGATTCTTCCTGAAGTTTTGTATTTACAATTAGACAACACAAGTCGTGAGAACAAAAATCAAGTTCTTTTTGGGTATCTAAACATGCTAGTTGAATTGGGGATTTTTAAAAAGATAAAGGTTGGTTTCCTTCTTGTTGGGCATACTCATGATCATATTGATCAAATGTTCAGTCGTTTTTCAATAACATTGAGGAGGAAAGGTGTTGGGAGCCTGCCATCATTAATTGAATGTATTAAGAAATCGTACATTCCAGAGCCTGTTTTTCATGTGTTGGAAGAAACTATTGACATGCAAAGGTTTATTTTTGGATCGCATGGTGAGGAGAAATGCATTGAACAACTTAACGACATTAGCTTCCAACATCAATTTCGTATCAAAAAAATTGATGGGATAACACTTATATGGGGCAAGAAGTATTCAACTATTGAAGAATGGGGACCATCATCGGGTTTAGCATTTTTGAAGTTCATTCCAGAGCGTCCAATGTTTTCATCAAAGATATTGTTATTACAGTCAGTTTCCGAACTCCATAATGCACGAAGGCAGAAGAGAGACATAAATTATTTTGAATGTCTAGAGGAAATTAAAAGGTGTATTAGAGATACATATGAATACTTCGATGTTGCTGATTCAGTTTGGTGGGAGTCTTTTTTCAGTAATCAAAGTGATATGATTTCAAGATCAGTAAATGGGGATACGCTTTTGAAGACTCCTTTTTTTGGCCACAAAATATGCCAAATGAACATGAACATCAGGAAACACACAATGTTGAACAACAACAGCCTCAAGCTATTATTAATTCCCCACAGGTAGAGGAAAGAGAAATCTATATTGGTTCTAGAAGATCACGTGCACAATGTGAAGCCATGGAATACCTTTACAGGGGTTCTGTGCGGGATCTTAAGGAGGGTTGCATGATAGCAGTGTTAGCAGATGAAGATCCACTTGGCTATCCATTCTGGATTGCCAAGGTTATAAAGGTCATTAATGAAAATGAAGAGATTACAGCTGTTGATGTACATTGGTATGCTACAAGTACCCACCCTTTCAATGGTGTGTACAAGCCAGAGATGGTAGTGGAAAAAAGAATTGGCAGAAAGAGAAAAAGAAAGGGCACAAATATAAATCGTCGCCGCACAGATGTCTTAAAATTGGAGGATGTTGACATACTTGTGTATGACTTCAATTTGAAAAAGAGAGAAACTCTTCGGTTGCAGACCATAAATATTTTGAAGAAATTGCTACCAGAACAATTACTGTTGAGATGGGAATCTGCAGAATGTAGACACAGATCTACAAGAATTTTGAACTCTGAAATGGTGGGCATGGATGTTGACTCAGATGGAGCACTAGTTGAGGAAAGAGAAGAATATGGATCATCTTCATCTGCATCGAGCCATTCATCTGAAGATGTAGGTTATGATGGTGTGCCAGAACCTATGGTTGATTTTGAATAACTATCTAAGACACTTTTATGTAATTGATGTTTGCATGGTAACTTGAAATAAAATTTTTGACTTCCATCTCATTTTTCATGAAGTTCTGAGACATTTCTATGTTTGTTGGATTATATGTTTTAATTATGAAGAATTCATTTATTTAGAATATCGACAATGTAACAATGAATTAAAAAAATAATTTATGTTATATTCAATGTACCAATGTTGATATTTTAATTATAAGTAAAATAGAAAATAGAAACTAATGTTGAATTTTTAGATTATGCAGTGATATTACCATGATATTATGTATTGTTACCATTTGGTATAAGATACTTTTAAAAGTTTTAATAATTATATGTGTCATTGAAACATAACACTTTGTTTTGATGCTTGATTTTTAGGTTTTGGTTGAAATTATATTTAAATTTGTCTTATGCTAAGATTTGAAAAAAGATAAGTTCTTATCCTTTAAAATTAAAATTACTCTTACTTGTTTCTGTTCAATGATAATTTTTTCATTTACTTGTTCATTTTTTTAAATTGTTAAGTCTTATAATTTATCCATAATTTCATTGTTCAAGTATGTTGAACACTTAAGATTGAAAAAATTAGATTTACAACTTTTCATTAAGGTTTTTATGCGCTACCAAATTTTATCTTTAAGGTTATGGTTGATAATAATTACAATTTTGGGGTTGTTTAAAGTCAAGATATTTTATGTTTAACAACATGGATGAAAATTGTTTGAAATGATAAGCCCTTCAGACATGTATTTGTTTATCTTTAACATCATCTATCAAAAATGTCAGAAATTTACGATTTTAAAAAATGTCCTAATATGTTGTCTTTAATTCCATTGTTACAAGTGTCAAAATTATGACACAATATTTTTTTTCGTTATTCCAACATCAACTGGTTTTGTTTTGAGGGTGTTTTTTCAATCCTTTTTTCAACAAACAATTTTGTTTTTAGCATAATTTTATAAAATGTTGAAAATTGACCTTCAAAAAAAACCAAGTGCGTTCTGGAAGACACTTTTTTTTTGGGGGGTGTTTTTTCATGTTTTTTGAGACTTTTTAGGCTAGAGTTCCCGTTTTGAGGTCAAGTTACCTATTTGATCAGTAACAGTATTATAGTCACTAAATGTGTATTTAGGGGTATTATTTCTCACCAAGTAGGTCCAGTAGATTACTGATTTTGAATTCCTTTGGTTGTCCATCATTTGTAAAGGAAAGGAGAATATGTCTTATAGATAAAATAGAAACAAATATACTAAAACAAAGGAATATTTGAATATTCCTTTTGTAGAAAACTTCATGAATTTCTCATGAATTGAATCTGCCAGAAATTCATTGTAATTGAAGATGAGAGAAGGCTTTTCATTTGTTGAGAAGACTGACAGAAAACAAATTATAACCTCATCAACCCATTGATCATAATATTAACCTAATAGGTATTCAACAATCTATAATATCCCAAATTGGGAATAGACAGTAATACAAGGCAACACAAGATTAAAACTACAAAAAATAGAAGCATGCTTGAAAAAAATTGCAAGTAAACAAGAACCGCTGAGTCATTTTATCAATATTTCTGAAATGATGGATAAGTAAAAATAGTGCTCAGAAGGATATCATCGTGGCCTATTCTAGGCAGGCTCAAATAGTCACTCTTTCCCTCCTCATGAATTTTTCTCCTTTACTGCTCTGTGTGGCTCCTGCTCTACGATGTCCTACTGTAAATGTTGCTACTAGCTGGAAAGGGACTGAAAAAAGGGGTTGTGCTTCTGCTCAGAAAAATATAGGACTTGGACACCGGAATCTCCTCCAAAACCCCAGAATAAGTCGCATCCACCTCTATGTTATCCTATTGTAAATGTTGCCACTTCCTACTGGAAATGGACTGAAAAAAGGGTACGCTATGTTGCTCAGAAAAATCCAGGACTTGGATACTGGACTCTCCTCCAAAAACCCAGAATAACCTATGAAGAATTTCCGGAAAGGCTAAACCTAGAAAATCACCCTCTTGGGATGGGCACACACTTTTGCTAGGTACACTGGCCTCTGAACTAAACGGATGCAAATAATGGCTTCCAAAAACCCAAGAATCTCTGTTATGGAAGGGTCGATCCCCTCAAAATACTCTGGATTTAAATATCTCAACCTTCCTCCTCTCCCAGAGCTGCTCTCCTCCTTTAATGCGTAATCGCCTGAGTGACTACGTTGCCTTGGGAATAACTGCGTATTTTTGGTGTTGAAATGATGATGTTTCTCAAAAAAACTAAAGGTAGGACTCCTCTCCTGATTGGGCACTCGAATTCCCCAGAGGACAAGGTTGGGATCTCCACTCGAAGACACCCGTGTGCTAAACAACACTGGAAGACTTGGCTAAACAGCTCAAGTGTGCTCTAGTCTAGATAGACAGAAATTTTGAAGATGTATGAATGAATGAGAATGACTACCCTCATCCCATTTTTATGATATTGTGCCTCCAATGTTCCCGTGGGCCCATTGGTGATACATTTTCCCTCTTCCACGTTGTCCCTACACTTCTTTACACTTCATGTCCCCATGCTGCCACTGCGGTGCCTGTCCCCACGTTGTGTATGTGCTGAATAAGCTACCACCTCTCCTGCACCGTCACTTGGCCTCATGGGCCCCACCTTTCCTTTTAATTATATTGCCTTAGTGACTTTAGGAAAGTGATTTTATTCCAAGGTTGGGTTATGGGTCCCTTCACCCCTTTATTTCCTATTGAACTTTAGAAACACAAAATTTATCAAAAGTTAATATTCCAATTAGTTGTCTACTAATATGGAATATTATATTCCTCCTCGCCAAAATATTTCTTGTCCTCAAGCAACTGCAAGGATGAATGTTGCATGATCTTTTCACCCTCCCAAGTGAAATCCTCATCTGGAAGGTTCCTCCATCTGATCAGATATTCCTTGACTGTCATGCTCCTCAGCTGTCTCTCCTAAGTGTCTAGAATGGCCTCCAGTTGTAGCACCAAATTCCCTTCATCATATGTAGGTGGGAGCTCCATAGTTGCAGTCACATTCTACCCAAGAGATTTCTTCAAACATGAGACATGAAAAATGTTGTGGATCTGGCTCTTGATTGGTAGCTCTAGCTCATATTCTACCTCAAAAACTCATCTGATCACCATGTACGGTCCATAGAAGCAGGGCTTGAGCTTCTCAACTCCTTTCTGCTTTAGCGTGGACTCTTTGTATGGCTGAATATGGAGGTAATCAACCTCAAATTTTCTCTATGATGCCTATGTCTGCATATAATTTCTGTTGGTTTGTGTTGTAACCAGGTTGTCCTTGAGAACCCAGAGTATGTCTTGGCTCTCTTGGATCCAATATTTGGCCCTTGGTGCCTTGCTAGCTCCAAACATCACATAAAAAAAAGTTATAGAATTATAACCATACAAAGCATAAAATGGAGACATACCAATCGACATATGGAATGTCGTGTTGTAGCAGTACTCCCCCAGGTGAAGCCAACGCATCTAAGCCTTTTTCTGCCCTGTGACATAGTTTCTAAAGTAGCCCTCTAGCCACTTGTTCACTATATTTTTCTGTCCATCTGTCTATGGTTGATAACTGGTACTGGATGTCAAATCAGTACCCACCAAACGCAATAGCTCCTGCCAAAATTCGCCCATGAACCAGTTGTCCCAGTCACTAACTATGGTCTTTGGAAGAACATGGAGTCTAAAAAAATCCGGAAAAACAACTTGACCACCTGTGAAGTAGTGTACCGTGTGGAGATGGAAAAGAAATTTTCATACTTTTTCAGTCGATAAACAACTACAAAGATGAAATCCATGGAGATTCTCTTCCATTTCCCTTCCAGAATGAGAAGCGACTGTAGCAAACTTGTGGGGTGGTTAAAATCCCCTTTGATCCTACGACAAAATTTGCACTCCCTGACATGCCAAAGTACTTCCTCCTTGAGGCCCTTCCATGAGAACCTCTCCTTGATGACCCTGTAGGTTTTAATGAATCCCTAATGGCTTAAACGTGGTGAGTCGTGGGCTGCACGCAAGATCTTCTCCCTGAGCTGGCAGTTTCCTATCAAGAAAATTAGATCCTGCTAATAGATAACCTCATCCATCGCCTGATACCTGTCATCTACTACCTGCCATCTAATTCATCAAAAGAAAAGTAGTCCTTGGAGTACTCCACCAGTAGCTAGGAACTCCAATCTGCATCAAGACTCATCAAGGATAGCACTGCCGGTCTCTGTGACAAATCATATGCCACCACACTATTCTTACCCTTGACATACTCAATGTCAAAATCATATTCATGGATCTTTCTGACCCATTTTTTTCGTCTCTCCTACAATTTCTTCTGCTCAAGGAATAAATTAAGACTGTTGTGGTTATTCCTCACCTGGAACCTGTTCCCCACCAGATATTTCCTGAACTTGGCCAATGCATGCATGATGGCAACATCTCTTTGTTGTATATGGGGTAGAGTCTCTCATGTGGCAGTAGCTTCCGATGCTCAAAAGCTATCGAATGACCCCCCTGCATCAATACTATGCCCACTCCCTCTCCTGAAACATCACACTCCAACACAAAGGGTTGCGTGAAGTCAGGAAATGTCGACACCAGGAAACTTCTCATCACCTCCTTGAGCCTATCAAAGGTCCTCTGCATAGCATCTATCCAATTGAAATCCCTCTTCTTGGTGAGATCTGTGAGGGGTGCTGCAAGATGTGAAAACCCCTTGGCAAACTTCTAGTAGTAGGTGCAGATGCCTACAAACCCCCAGCGCTCTATAACGTTCTTCGATTCCCGCTAATCCTATATGGACTAGATCTTCTCCTCATGGACCCTCACTCCATCCACTCCGATGATATGTCCTAAATAGAGCATCTCTATAAGAAAAAATTCACACTTGGACAACTTGGCATAGAAAAATTTCTCCTCCAAGATACATAGTACAAACTTAATTTGCTGCAAATGTTCCTCCCATGTACGACTGTAGATGATAATGTCATCAAAAAATACCATCAAAAACTTTCTCAACTAACCACGGAAGATGTGGTTCATACAAGACTAGAAGGTGGTTAGATCATTGGTTAGCCCAAAGGGCATCACCAAAAACTCAAAGTTGCCATAGTGGCATCTGAACGTAGTCTTGGGGACATCCTAGTCCCTCACCTTGATCTGATGGTACCCCGACCTCAAATCGATCTTGGAGAATAAATTCACTCCCCTCAACTCATCAATCCTAAGGATGGGGTAACAACTCTTCATGGCTTTCTTGTTCAATTCCCTATAGTCTATGCACATCCACAATGTGTCGTCCTTCTTCTTCACTAGGACCAATGAAGAAGCAAAGGGACTAGTGTTGGGCCTGATGTGTCCTAATTCAAATGGATCATGTATGGCCCTCTCAATCTCACCCCTATAGGCTTTATGGTTCCTGTAGGGTATGGTTATTACTTCCTAGATCCCCTGCTCCAGCTCAATAGTATGCTCAAACCCTTGGTCTAGTGGTTTCCCCAGTGGTATGTCCCTGAAAACCATGGAGTAATGATCCAAGATTGCCTACACATCGGGAACCATCGACGGACCTGAAACTCCTGCCTCTGAGATACACAACTCCACTGTCCACTCTATTTTTCCCTTCCAGAAATTTGTCTCCTTCCGGTGTGCAAATATTTTTTGGGGAGGATATGTGTGCATGCCTCTGATCATCACATGCTTCCTGCTCTTCTTATTCGTACAATCCATCTCCAAAGTCTCCCAATATATAGTGACCTTCCCAAGTGTGATAAGCCAATTCATACCCAATACCACATTGGTATCTGGAATATTGACCACAAAAAAGTTATATGTCACTATGTATTTCCCCATGGTCACTGCTAATGCCATAACATACCACATGCACCACATGGTGTTGGCACCTGGAACCAACATGGAGAACCCATCAAAGCCCTCTGTCGGTATGCTCCTCCTTAGGACTAGTTGGGAATTGATGAATTTGTGTGTGGCCCGGGTGTCCACTAGTACTGAGGCACGCTGCCCCTAGACTATGCCTCGAACTTTCAGCATTAAGTACTTGGGAACTCCCTGCAAGATCCAAGGACTCCTCCGGTATATGAAAACACTACTCCTCCTACTGTTGGGGGAGGTGGTAGTGGATGATCTCCTCCTGGTGCACCGGTGCTGGCATATCCCTCAAACTCCTCATATGCCTCTTCTTCTCCCTCACTGTCAGAGAATACCTCAATGTAATGTGCCTTTCCCGCAGCACAACGATGAATCGATTCCCATGGATCCTGGAAAGTGAATCACAACTTCCTCCATCTAAATTCTTTTTGGGTATCTTCATCCAAAGGCCCTCAGCCCTGGTTCCCTCTCAGGGGTGGAGCTCTCATATCTTTCCCCCTCTGCTGGAATTTTGGTTTGTGAGGAAAAGGATCTCTCGTTCTCGGCATGGAATCCTACAAGTCCCTAGTCCTCCTTACTGTGTCCTACAACGTAGTAGGACTAGTGGATCTGACTAGCCCACACAAAGGTTCCACTAATCTGTAAATAAGCATATACACTCTCCTAGCCATAGAAATATTTGGAACCATGACTGAGAGCTTCAAGAACTTAGAAATGTAAGTTTCTGGGTTCCCTGTCTGTTTGAGCTTGTTCATCTCAACAAACTTTTCCTCCCGGTCCTTCCGATCAAATATTTCAACCAACCTTCGAGTGACCTCCACATAGGTTTTCACCCCTGCGTGACCCAGCATATACATCCCATGGAACCCCCAATCATGGGCTTCTCTCTCAGGGTGCAGCGATGCCACATTGATGGCCTCTACTTCCGCCATTTGGTTCAGCTGAAAGTAAATGTCAAACTTCTTCACCCAAGCCTTTATCGAACACTTTGATGATCCATCATAGGTAGGAAATAAAAATCTGCCCATAATACATTGTAGGTCACTACCCTATGTGTACCCTCCTCCTCTATTTTGGCTGTGTGGTTTGCTATTTTTTTCAGCTGGAAAAATTCGTTGAAGGCGAGAGCATCTCCAAACTTGGGCCCATATGATTGATATTATGCAAAATACTCCTCGTAGTGAGCCACCTTTGGCTTTTGGGATCCTCCCGTTCTCGCTCCTAAAGTTAGGAATGCGGACATAGTGGAACATGGGGGAGTGTTTAGGACTAACTACTACGCAACGTTGTGCTCTAGTATGTGGTGAGAAGTACTAGACCCTTCTCCATTGTGAAATTCCCTTGGAATTTCCCGCTTTCTATTCTCTCTGGAAAAGTTTTGTCCCATCTCTTCTATTTTCTTGGAAAGCTCTTGTACTGATTTTAAGAGGAGGTTACCAAACTCCTTCTCTTCATCTCTTTCTTCTTCCATTGGTGCCTTCCCCTTGTCTTCCTCCACCAAAAGGATGTCCTCTTGATCAAGTGTGAATTCGAGCCTATGCTCTCTTCTCCTGTACCTCTGCTTCAAGTATGTAATGTACTCTCTATCTTCGGGTGTCATGGACCAATTTCTCCATAGGATGAGCCAAGTCTATGAGCTCTGATACCACTGTAATATTCCAAATTGGTAATATACAGTAATATAAGGCAACAAGAGACTAAAACTAAAACAAATAGAAGTGTGCATGAAAAACACTACAAATAAACCAGAATTTCTGAGCCATTTTATCAATATTTATGAAATGAGGGATAAGTACAAATAGTTCTCAGAAGGATATCACCTTGTCCTACTCTAGGCAGGCTGAAATGGTCACTCTTTCTCTCCTCAGAAAGTCTGCTACTCTACTGCTCTACATGGATCCTCCTCTATGTTATCCTGTTGGAAATACTGCCACTTTCTACTGGAAATGGACTGCAAAATGGGGACATTATGTTGCTCAGAAAAATCCAGAACTTGGATACTGGACTCTCCTCTAACAACCCAGAATAACCTGCGAAGTATTTCCGGAAAGGTTGAACCTAGAAAATCACCCTCTTGGGATGGGTACACACTTCTGCTAGCTACACTGGCCTCTGAACTAAATGAATATAAATAATGGCTTCCAACTACCCAAGAAACTCTGCTATGGAATGGATAATCCCCTTACAAGATTCTAGACTGAAATATCTCAACCTTCCTCCTCTCCCGGAGCTGCTCTCCTCCTTGACTGTGTAATCCCTAGAGTGATTACATTGCCATGGGAATAACTATGTATTCCTGGTGCTAAACTGATGATGTTGCTCAAAAATGCTGAAGGTAGGACTCCTCTTCTGAGTGGGCACTTGAATTCCCCCAAGAATGAGGTTGGGATCTCCTCTTAGAGACACCTGTGTGCCAAAGAGCACTTGCAAACGCAATTAAACAGCTCAAGCGTGCTCTGGTCTAAATAGACAGAAATTATGAAAATGTATGAATGTGTTGGCATGTGTTGTCATTGATGGCAACTTAGTTGATGAAATGAGATGATTGGCAATATAATGCAGAGTGTTGTCCTTGATGGCAACCTATCTGATGAAGTTGTACTTGATGAACTTGTTAATGATGTAAATATGATGTATCTACAATCAGTACAGAAGTTGCAGGAGAAAGAATCTACAGTATGTGCAAGAAGAATGTCAAACAAGGTATGTAACGAAGAATACGCGAGTTTGTTTAGGAGAAGTCGCGTATGCACGCAGAAAAGTTCGTGCCAAGTCACATATGCCTAATTGCTCTCTAAATTTATAAAACCAAGGGTTACTACCATGGTATTGACCCATTGTATTGAGCGCTGGATTGTCTATTTGATCTCGTCCAGGAATACCATTGGAAGTAATGTGGTTTTGACCCATGGTATTGAAAAAGGCTAAATCTATATAAGGAGAAGAATTTCATTGTGCAAAGGGTGTGTGTGTCTGGGCTTTAATGAATACTTCACTCTGAAGTATATCTGCATGGTTGAACTCTACTCTAAATTGATAGATCTGAATCTATGATGCATCTATGAACATAATGAAGGTTCAAGATCTCTAGATCTTGAAATGGTGAATCTCTTGGATGATTTGAATTGAAGTGATGAAGACCTGGCGCAAATCTGTTGAAGAAGTTGAAGAAATCTGGGTAAGTTCAAAGATCTGGTCTGATTTGCAAAATTTATCTTTTATAGATCTATACGCAGGTTCATTTCGTGAAAAGAGCGTGTATACGCGGCTCTATTCAGACAAAAGCGTGTATGGGTTGTTAGGGTTTTTCTGACAAATTGCACAAATGTATACGCGGGTTCACTTCAGTAAGGGCGCGTGTATACGCGAGTCTGTTTAAAAAAAAGCGCGTATGATATTTTAATTGCTGGTTGCTCAGAAGATAATTGAGGTTCTGCATATCTGTTCTGAAGTCTGGGCTGTCTCTGATATTCTGGTTACAGAGGTATCACTATTCTGTTTGATGAAATGAGAAAAGGATGCTTGTTGACAAGTGAAGGATTGTGGTGAAGCTATTTGATCCAGTTTGAAAATTGATGAAACGTGGTATGCAGTGGATCTGAGGGTTGAAGCCTTCAGTCTAAAAGTAGAAGCTTTCTGCCAGTAGAGGCTGGTGCAAATATTAGGGGGTTGTAGCTCCCTTTCAGGAGAGGCTGGTAAACGAGAGAAGGTTGTAGCCTTCTGCAGGTGGGTGCCTGCGTGCTGGTATGAGTCTGCGCCAGTTACATGATTGTAAGATGTTTTCTTTATATAATAAATATTGAAGACTGAGACAACGGCAGCGGTGGTTTTCTCCCGAATTGGGTTTCCACCTTAAATCCTGGTGTTCATGTGTGTTGATGATATGTGATGCTTTATTCTGTTCTTACTGCACCTGTTTACTGCTTTCTTAACTTCTGATGAATGAATAAAGCACTGATCTAAGTTAAGAATTAACTGCTTATTTGTATCTCTGTGCATACGCGAGTTTCCTTCTGGTTATCTGCGTATATACGCGAGTTCTGTTCAGGAAACTAGTGTATGGGTTTAAAAGCAAGAAAAATAAATAAGTTTTCTAAATACTGATTCAACCCCCCCTCTCAGTATTTTCCCAACAATTGGTATCGGAGCCAGGTCCTTCTTAAAAGGCTTAACCGCTAGAAGGAAGTTCAAGCAAGATGAGAAATCAAGAGGGAACAACATCCATCAAGCCTCCGCTCTTCAACGGAAGTAATCTAATCTTCTGGAAAATAAGGATGAGGTCCTATCTTCAGTCTATGGGAGCAGATATATGGGCCATTGTTGAACAAGGATATCAATATCCAGCCACTGTACCAATGGATGCAACAGAAAAGAAGAATTATGAAACAAATGCAAAGGCAGTCAATGCTCTATTAAGGAGTCTAACTAAATCAGAATTTTTCAAGGTCATGCAGCTGAATACAGCAAAGGAAATATGGGACAAAATCATTCTAAGTTATGAAGGTGATGCAAAGGTAAAAAGTGCAAAACTCCAAACTCTCAGAATTGAATATGAAAAGTTAAGAATGCATAGTGATGAAAGTATTGCTAGTTTCTTTCTACATCTTGATGAAATTGTAAATTGTATGAGAAATATGGGAGAAACAATAGCAGAATCTACTTTGGTTGAGAAAATCTTGAGATCACTAACGGCAAAATTTGAGTCAAAAGTTTCTTCTCTTGAAGAAAAATAGGATCTTCAAAACCTTACTGTGGTGCAACTTCATGGCATTCTAACTGCTTATGAAATGAGAAGAGGAGGACCATCTGAAGTCAAAGAAGCCATATTTAGAGCTTCTACAAAAGGTAAAGAAGTACAAGAAGTAGAAGGATCAGGATATGTTTCAGAAGAAGAGGAGGCAAACTTTGTAAAGAAACTTCAACTTGGTACAGGACGATTTAGAGGTAAGCTTCCTTTCAAATGCTTTAATTGTGGAAGAGTTGGTCACTATGCTGCCAAGTGTCCTTACAAAGAAACACCTGCTAAAGGAAAGGAAGTAGCAAGAAGAAATAAGAACCGATCTAGCACTAGAAAAAGTTACTATACTCACGAAGATAGTGATGGGTTATCTGATAGTGAGGAAGAAGGTGAACAAGATCTTAGACTTCTTATGGATTTTGAAAATGAATCTAAATAAGAAAGGGATACTTTTATGGATGCTCTAGAGGACAATGATTTTCTTAATGAAAACAATCAACTCAAAATATGCTTAGAAGAAAGTAAAATAATCATAGAGACTCTGAAAAATCAGATTGAAGAAGAGAAAAAGCACAATGAAAAATTAGAATGTGAAGTGGTAAGTCTAAGAAAAGAACTTGAGAGAGTAAATACTTTGAACCTTAGATTTGCTAAAGGATCTGAAACCTTGGATGAAATTATCAAGGTACAACGTTCTCCTCTTATAAAGACAGGTCTTGGATATACCGGAGAATCTTCTCAAGCTTCAGCACCAAACTATCTAAAACCAGCTACAACTGGTCTACAACATTCTGCCACTCAGCAAAGGGATAAAGACTTCTCACAGGTAAAGCATGATCAGCTCAAGTCAAGGAACTTCAACTCAAATACTCCTCAAAGGAACACCAACCAGCAGGTAAATTAAAATAGAAGATTTCATGATCACAGAAATTTCTACTTCAATGGACAATGTTTCTCATGTCACAATTTTGGTCATAAAGTTGTTCAATGTGTTGCATATAAAACTATCATGACAAGAGAAGCAAGAAAGAAAAGGACTGATATTGGAACAAAGAAGAATACCTATAACAACTTTTCTCCTCTCCAAAAGGAAGCTGAATGTGCTTATTGAAATAACTTTGGCCATGAAGAATCTGAATGCAGGAGCAAAGTCCAACCAAAAGAACATGTTCCTTCAAGCACCAAAGTATGGAAAAAGAAGGATTTACAAGTTGAAAATTGTGGCATAGCTTTATTTGCAGAAGGTGAAGAAAATCAATTGTACATTGATAGTGGATGCTCAAAACACATGACAGGTGACAAGAACAAACTTCTTACATATAGTGCTCTAGAAAAAGAAAAGAATGTTACTTTTGGAAATGATACACCTGCCGTTATTAAAGGAAAAGGGTCTGTTTTCTTAAAAGAAAAAGTGAAATCCAATAATGTCATGTATGTGGATGGATTAAAACATAACTTGTTAAGTGTAAGTCAAATGTGTGACCAAGGAACTGAAGTTTTCTTCAGTTCAAAAGAATGTGTGGTACGTGATATTGATACAGGTAAAACAATTATAAAAGGAAACAGAACTCCAAGTAACCTGTATGTATTGAAGAACTGCAAAGAACAATGTTACTTGAGCAAATCTTCAGAAAATTGGCTATGGCATAGAAGGTTGGGGCAACTGAGCTTCTCTCAAATCAACAAGTCAAGCAGACTTAAAGTTGTTCGTGGTCTTCCTAATATTACTCTTCCTGAAAATATCATATGTAAATCTTGCCAATTCGGTAAGCAGACCAGAGTGCAATTTAATGCCAAGGAAGGATCATCAAGTGGGCCTCTTGAACTTGTTCATACAGATATATGTGGACCTATGAGGAAAAATTCACCACGTGGTGAAGAATACTATATCTTATTTATTGATGATTTCTCTAGAATGTGTTGGATTGGGCTGCTTAAACACAAAGATGAAGCATTTGAGAAATTTCAGATATTCAAAGCTCTGGTTGAAAATGAATTAGATCTAAAAATCAAATGTCTTAGATATGATCGAGGAGGTGAATATACATCAAATGAATTTCTTTAATTTTGTGAACAACATGGCATAAAAAGACAGTTTTCTGTAGCAGGCACTCCACAACAGAATGGTGTAGTAGAAAGAATGAATAGAATAGTTCAACAAATGGCTAGAGCCATGCTTGATGATTACGGAACACCTGACACATTTTGGGGAGAAGCAGCTCATACAACGGTAAATATTCTCAACAAGGCACATGTTCGTGTAAATAGTGACAAAATGCCATATGAACTCTGGTATGGTAATCCTCCCACTGTGAAGCATTTTAAAGTTTTTGGGAGCAAATTTTTTATCAAAAATAATGATGAAAATCTTGGAAAGTTTGAACCAAGAGCAAATGAAGGTATACTTCTTGGTTATTCCTCTCAAAGTAAAGCATATAAATGTTACAATAGAAGACTTCGAAATATTGTTGAATGTATTGATGTTGTTATTGATGAGTCTCCTGCAGCTCCAAAAGAAGAAAAACAAACAACAAATGAAGGTGATGATGACGTATATCCTTCTACATCAAATAGAAATGATACAGATAGTGAACCCAATGAAGAATCTGGAGATGATTTATCTGAGAAAGCTCCATCCAGATATGTTCAAAAGAACCATCCAGAATCTCAAATTTTGGGTGACAAGGGATCAGGTGTACAAACAAGAAGGACTCTTGTGGGATCCTCTAGATATTTGGCATTTCTATCCACTGTTGAACCACACAATGTCAATCAAGCTAGCAAAGATGAATGTTGGATTCAAGCCATGAATGAAGAGCTTGATCAAATTGAAAAGAATCACACTTGGGAGTTAGTTCCAAGACCACATGATAAAAATGTCATTGGAACTAAATGGGTATTCAAAAACAAGTTAAATGAAAATGGGGATGTTGTAAGAAACAAAGCTAGACTTGTTTGCAAGGGGTACACTCAACAAGAAGGTATAGACTTTGAAGAAACTTTTGCTCCTGTAGCTAGACTTGAAGCTATAAGAATGTTTCTTGCCTTCTCAAGCTTTCAACAAATAAAATTTTATCAAATGGATGTTAAATATGCTTTTCTCAATGGTGATCTAGAAGAAGAGGTTTATATAGAACAACCAGAAGGATTCATTTTGGGAAATGATATAAATCTTGTTTGTAGACTTAAAAAGGCTCTATATGGTCTCAAAAAAGCTCCAAGGGCATGGTATTATCGTCTTGACAAATATCTTCATCAACAAGGATTTACAAAGGGGTCTGCTGATAGCAACTTATACACAAAAATTGAAAATGATAAATTATTGATTGTGATTGTATATGTTGATGATATCATCTTTGGAAGTAATGAAGAATCTATGAGTCAGAAATTTGCTTCTGTTATGCAGCAAGAATTTGAAATGTCTTTACTTTGGGAACTAACATTCTTCCTTGGCTTGCAAGTACATCAAACGACATATGGTATATTCTTATCACAAGAAAAATACCTTAAGCAAATTCTGAAGAAGTATGGCTTGGAAGAATGCAAACCTGTAAGTACACCAATGATAACCGGATGTAATCTCAGTTCTCATGATGATTCTCCCACGGTGAATCAACCAGAATACATATCTATGATTGGAAGTCTACTCTATCTCACTGGGACTAGACCAGACATTATGCATGCAGTTGGGATTGTTGGGCGATTCCAAGCTAATCCAAAAGATTCTCACCTTCAGGCTGTTAAAATAATATTCAAATATATACAAGGAACTCAAGACTTCGGACTATGGTATCCAAAGAATGCTGATCTTACTCTTCATGCTTACACTGATGCAGATTGGGCTGGAAATGTTGATGATCGAAAAAGCACTAGTGGTGGTGCATTCTATATGGGGCCCCGATTAGTATCTTGGTTCAGCAAGAAGAAAAATTCTATTGCTTTATCTACAGCAGAAGTAGAATATGTGGCTGCCGCATCTTGTTGCACTCAACTCCTTTGGATGATGCAAACCTTGCAAGATTTTCAAATCAAATGTACACCTCCTATCTCCATTATGTGTGATAATACAAGTGCCATCAGTATCTCAAAGAATCCTGTTATGCATTCAAATACCAAGCACATTCCCATCAAGTATCACTTCTTACGTGAACAAGTGCTTGAACAAAAGGTGAAGTTGGAGTATGTTCCCTCCAAAGAACAAGTTGCTGATATATTTACCAAACCTCTGCCCAGGGAAGCGTTCGAATATCTCAGACAGAAGCTGGGTGTTGTCTCTGCCTCTCAGAAGTTCAGCTCTGATTAAATTCAGAAGATTACAGTGGATACGCGGGTTTCCTTAAAGACAGTCGCGTATATACGTGAGTTTATCCTCAGAAAGCTGCGTATTGCTGACCATTTTTTAGTGGGGTCAGCACTGTTTAGCACAACTGCAGTGATGTTTGATATCTCTGATACTGTATGGTATCTCTGGTGATGTTTTATCTCTTCTATTCTTGATTCATTCTCTGAAATTGGGTGAAGATGCCTTGATGATCTTCTGTTGAAAGTGTTTAAGATGCACAAGCTAAGAGGGAGATGAAGGAATAAACTGATGTACAGGTTCAGGGGGAGCATTAGCCTTGCTGAGTATTATGCATTGGGCATTGTGATTCTGAAATATGATCACTTTCTTGAAGTCCTTTTTGGTTTTGATTATAAAAGGTCATATTTGTAATTTGATGTAAAGGTCATGTTGAGATCAATGATGTAAATTTGTAATATTCAGTCATGTACGGACTTGTTCAAATTTGTAAACCCACTTGGTTGGGTAGTTGAGTCAAAATGTGTAAACCCACTTGTTTGGGTGTTTGTGTCACATATGTAAATCCACTTGGCTAGATCATTGATGTAAGTATGAGTCCTTGGTCTTAGAGTCATGTACTTTATTGAAAATTATGGTTGAAGTTTCAGCATGAACTTAGGGGGAGCATGGCAACTTCAGTACACATCAGATCTACAACACTCTTGCACTTCGTGATGGTTCTGATCCACCCTTCGCCCTTGATGTCAAAGAGGGAGAATGACATGGTTTTTGAATAGGGGGATATTGATCAAACACCATCATGGTTGCCATCAAGTCCAAAGGGGGAGATTGTTCGCATGTGTTGTCCTTGATGGCAACTTAGTTGATGAAATGAGATGATTGGCAATATAATGCAGAGTGTTGTCCTTGATGGAAACCTATCTGATGAAGTTGTACTTGATGAACTTATTAATGATGTAAATCTGATGTATCTACAATCAGTACAGAAGTTGCAGAAGAAATAATCTACAGTATGTGCAAGAATAATGTCAAACAAGGTATGTAACGAAGCATACGCGGGTTTGTTTAGGAGAAGTTGCGTATGCACGCGGAAAAGATCGTGCCAAGTCGCGTATGCCTAATTGCGCTCTAAATTTATAAAACCAGGGGTTACTACCATGGTATTGACCCATTGTATTGAGCGCTGGATTGTCTATTTGATCCCGTCCAGGAATACCATTGGAAGTAATGTGGTTTTGACTCATGGTATTGAAAAGGGCTAAATCTATATAAGGAGAAGAATTTAATTGTGCAAAAGGTGTGGGCGTCTGGGCTTTAATGAATACTTCACTCTGAATTATATCTGCATGGTTGAACTCTGCTCTTAATTGATAGATCTGAACCTATGATGCATCTATGAACATAATGAAGGTTCAAGATCTCTAGATCTTGAAATGGTGAATCTCTTGGATGATCTGAAATGAAGTGATGAAGACCTGGCGCAAATCTGTTGAAGAAGTTGAAGAAATCTGGGTAAGTTCATAGATCCGGTCTGATCTGCAAAATTTATCTTTTATAGATCTATACGCATGTTCGTTTCGTGAAAAGCTCGTGTATATGCGGCTCTATTCAGACAAAAGCGTGTATGAGTTGTTAGGGTTTTTCTAATAAATTGCACAAATGTATACGCGGGTTCACTTCATTAAGGGTGCGTGTATACGCGGGTCTGTGTAAAGAAAAGTGCGTATGATATTTAAATTGCTGGTTGCTCAGAAGATAATTGAGGTGCTGCATAACTGTTCTGAAGTCTGGGCTGTCTCTGATATTCTGGTTACAGTGGTATCACTGTTCTGTTTGATGAAATGAGAAAAGGATGATTGGTGACAAGTGAAGGATTGTGTTGAAGCTGTTTGATCCAGTTTGAAAATTGATGAAACGTGGTCTGCAGTGGATCTGAGGGTTGAAGCCTTCAGTCTGAAAGTAGAAGCTTTCTAACAGTAGAGGCTGGTGCAAATATCAGGGGGTTGCAGCTCCCTTCCAGGAGAGGCTAGTAAACGAGAGAAGGTTGTAGCCTTCTGCAGGGGGTTGCCTTCGTACTGGTATGAGTCTGCGCCAGTACATGATTGTAAGATGTTTTCTTTATATAATAAATATTGAAGACTGAGACGACGGCAGCGGTGGTTTTCTCCCGAATTGGGTTTCCACCTTAAATCCTGGTGTTCATGTGTGTTGATGATATGTGATGCTTTATTCTATTCTTACTGCACCTGTTTACTGCTTTCTTAACTTCTGATGAATGAATAAAGCACTGATGTAAGTTAAGAATTAACTGCTTATTTGTATCTCTGTGCATACGCGAGTTTCCTTCTGGTTATCTGCGTATATACGCGAGTTCTATTCAGGAAAGTAGCGTATGGGTTTAAAAGCAAGAAAAATAAATAAGTTTTCTAAATACTGATTCACTCCCCCCCTCTCAGTATTTTCCCAACAGAATGAATGAGAATAACTTCCCTCATCCCCTTTTTATGTTATTGAGCCTCCAACATTCCGTTGGGCCCACTGGTTCTGCGCTGTCCCTCTAACATGTTGTCCCTATGCTACTTTGCACTGTCTGTCCCCAAGCTGCCACTACGCTGCCTGCCCCCACGCTGACTAAGCTTCCACCTCTCCTACACCGTCACTTGGCCTCATGGGCCCCACCTTTCCTTTTAATTATATTTCCTTACTGACTTTAGGAAATTGATTTTATTCCAATGTTGGGTTATGGGTCCCTTGACCCCTTTATTTCCTATTGAAATTTAGAAAAACAAAATTTAACAAAAAATAATATTCCAATTAGTTGTCTTCTAGTTTGGAATATTACACAATATATATAATATGCTTGGTCATCTCTAGAAACATGGATGATTGATAGGGTGGATATTTTTTAGGTAATTGAACATTTTCTGGTAATAAGATTTCAAAATTCCTATTTCTTAGGGGGAAATCAGGATTCTTATAGATGTCCATGAGGGATTCTGGAGAAAATGGATGCAGGGGTTCATGGGTTTGCACTTTCATCATGTGACTGATTGGCTCAGCAGTGATGGTGAACAAGACTTCCTTATTTGGATAAACTACTTCCCTTTGACTTGAGATATACCTAAACTAACACCACAACAAAACCATTGAAATATAAACTAAGGGAGAGACAGATTCCATAGGTTTAATTCGTCACTTAAATCCAAGAACTTATTCTTTAAAAATTGTGGATTTCGAAGAGATAAAACTTGTTATTGGTTTCAACAACTTTGTAGTTCTAGTCAACTAATGGTTGATGTTACAGGTTGATGGAAGGAGGAAGCATGGGGTTTTCTATGTTTTTGGATTTATTATTTGAATACATGATTGGAGAGGAATAATGAAAATATTGAAATTACCTAGAGATAAACTTGATTTCCCTTTGTTGTATGAAAGATGCAGTAACGTCTTCAATTTAACTTTTTGTTGTAAAAGTGCTTTGCTTCTATGACTAGTTGCAATGGTTTAACCTACAAGTGGATATAGTAGTAGAAGGAATGGATAGAATGGTGTGACAATTGGTTAATATGATAAAAAATGGAAACCTTTCTCTTTGGTGTAATATAACTTGATATTTTTTTACCCGTTGTGGAGAAGCAGGAGAAATTAATGTGAAACAGATAATTTGTAGTGGGAAAAAATTTTATTTCTCATATACTGACACTTGGCAGAGAGGGAGTGGAAGTTATAAATTGGTGGGAGGAGGTATTAACGACTTTATTGGGATGAATCGAGTGAATTTCTAAGGGGGGCGAGAGTACTTAGTGGTTTTGGTGCAAGGAGGTGCAGAGTGTATGATGGATGGGCACACGATGTCGATGGTTTTGAGGTCCTTGCTTTTTGCACCCCCCCATTGACTAAATGTCAGATGGGCTCGGGGGGTGCGGAGTGGACTATTGGCTGTTGATTTTATTTCAACATTGATCGCGACCATCTAATTTTCAAGTCTTTTAACGGAAAGTGACAAAAGGTATTGTTGAGTTTCTTTATTCAATAAACTTGATTATTCAATAATAATTACATTTAGCTTTGATCAAATGTAATTAAACTAATCAACAAGGCGGCATTTAAATTGCCATGCCACTATTTTGGGATTTTGATATATATATATATATATATATATATATATATATTTCATTTGTTCCTTTTTTACAATATAAGTTTTTATTTCTATTTCTATTTTTTTTCTAAAAAAATATCTAACTTATCAAAACCAATTATTTCACAACACCTGGAATAATTCCTCTCGTCTATCTAAAATCTGCCCCTGACACCCCCATCCCATGTGACCCCCATATGAAAGTGCAATGCTTTGTCGCCTCATTTATCTATGCCACAAGGCGAAACTGTGGAGTCTGTGCATGTAAATAATATTCAAGAGGCTTGTCTTCAGTGCGCCTCGACACCAAATCTAGGACCATATAATCTGTGTAGTATAATACCTGGTACCATGGACGTTAATTAGGCCCATCTCCTGCTTCTTCCACGAATTCAAGTGACAAGACACAACATTAATACCACCTCCTCTATGCTTATTGAAAATAACGCAATGGGAAAGGGCAGCGAGGTGTATTAAATACACCACCACCACCCCAAGCCTTGCGTGGCTACTAGGAGCCACGTGCCTCCAAACTGTGCTAAGTGTCACCCGCATCTAGGGACATTCTATCTGTTCTTACATACAAGTATATAAATACATTTTATTTTAAAAAAATTGTTTACATCAATAGTTTATTAGTTTGAATTAAGAAATTTTATTCTAACTCTCCATATTATATTTTTACTTGTTTCAAAATATAATTAAAATTATAGCATCCATATGACTTAAATTGTTGGTAAAAAAACCACTAGTTACTTTGGACATTCTTATACACTCCATTAGTTAAACTCATTTACCTAAAGTTATTTCCCAACATAGTTATGAAATTCCTTGCATAAATTTAGGGTAGGAGGAATTATTAAATATGGTTAAGAAAACTGAATGTATTTATTCTAGAAAATATCAATTTTATATATGTTAAGGTGTCCTTAGAACAAGAAGAGCATGATTAAACCTTCATTTGGGAGTGTAGAGCTTAAGGACAAGTTGAACCTAGATGGATCAAAATACCTCTAGGCTCGGACTTAGATGGATCTTGGTTGGTTAACTTAAAATGAATGGATATATAGATATATATATATATGAGCTAGTGTTGATATTTGAAGAGAGATATAAATGTTAATACTAAATTTGTTAAAATAAATAATACATAAATAAAGGAAGAGTATGAAGTATAACCAATTTGTACTGTAAGATATTACCATAGCCTTCAACGTACTTTTCAAATTAGCAGGACAATAGCAGGATCATATCAAATTTATTGATCTGATCTTCTGAAGGACAATAAATTAGCTTGATGACGTACTTTTCCATGAGTGTTCTGATGTGATGATACTTTATGTCCACGTTATTTTTCTTGGAATAAAAATTTGTCTTCTTGGCCAGCTTTATGGCTGACTAGATGTTGATGAATAAATATGTAGCTTCTGCTTGAGGAATGCCTAAGTCTTGCAAAACTCTGTGCAACCAAAAAATTTCACATGCCACTTCCCATGTTGATATGTATTGTTCTTCTATTGAAGAAGTGGCCATTGTAGCTTCCTTCTTGTGGCTCCAAGATACTACAGCTGGCCCCATGTTTGTTAAATAACCTGAGGTTGATCCTCGATCATTAATACTTCCAGCAAAGTCGGAATTTGAAAATCCTAAGTACGAAGTTTTTAGTACCTTTATAAAGAAGACCAAAATATTTTGTTCCTTGGATATATCGAAGAACTCTTTTGGTTGCATTCCAGTAAGTATCTCGTGGTTCCTGCATAAAGCGTGAAAGAATATTGACTGCATAAGATAGATCTGGTCGAGTGGTTTTCAAATAAATCAGGTTTCCAATCAACTGTCTATAAGTAGCGTTGTCCACCATTTCCCCCCCCCCCCCCTTCAAATTTTGAAAGTGTCAAGTTTTGTTCCATGGGGGTAAGAACGGGCTTGAAATCTTGCATTCCAAATCGGTGAAGAACTTTTGCGACATACTTACTCTGAGAAATGAAAATATGATGTGGACGTTGGAATACTTCAACTCCAAGATAGTAGTGACTCTAAGCCCAAATCTCTCATCTTAAAACCTGCATGTAACTCATTTTTCACCTGTACAATATGATCATAATTTTTTCCAGTGATGATCAAATCATCCACATACATAACAATAATCGCCATATTTTTACCTCGTTGGCATACATACAAGGTACCATCAGATTCACTTCGTTGAAAGCCAACTTTTCGAAGGTATTCGTCCATTTTGGCATAACAAGCTCACGAAGCTTGTTTTAATCCATAAAGGGCCTTGATAAATGTTCAAACTTTATGTTCCTACCCTTCAATCTCAAAACCTGGTGGTTGTGTCATATACACATATTCCTGTAAATCTCCGCTGAGGAAATCAATTTTTACATCCATCTGTTGAACTTTCCATCCTTTCTGAGTTGTTAATGCAAGTGTTAATCGGATGGTGTTCCATTTAGCTATAGGAGCAAAGGTTTCCTCATAATAAATACCTTCCTGCTATGCAAAACCCTTAGAAACAAGTCTTTCTCTGTACTTTTTGATGTCTTTATTTTTCTTATACTTAATTCGGTAAACCCATTTTCATCTGATAGGTTTAACATTTTGAGGAAAATCAACAAGTTTCCAAGCGTTGTTGTCTAGAACTGCCTAATATTCTTCAACCATATCTTGTTTCCATTATTTATGGTTTATTGTCTCTTTGTATGTAGAGTTTTCAGTAAAATCATTTGTTATCAAGGAAAAATTTCCTTCATTTCTGTGTGACCCCTGTGTTCCTGTTTTATTTTTCTCATCGGGCCTTACATATTTCAAAAATTGAACAACCCATTTTGGAAGTTGATGTTCACTTGTTTGAGATTCTGAAAAATCACAATCATTGTAAAGAGGATTGATGTAAATAGATGTCCATTCATCAACTACAGATTTTGGGGGCAGAGAATCACTATTAGAAAAACTGCTTCTACTAGGAGGTTATGATGAACTGCCAGAAGACCCAGATGGTGCTGGTGAACTAGATTCACTAGATGAATCATCTTCAGATGAAGGAAAATAAATTTTATACCAATTTTTTGAATTTGGTTGACTTTACATATTTCCCTTCCTTTTATCCCCTTTATTTTCCAAATTTTGAAGAAGACTTTCTATTTTTGTGGCACTATTTCTCTCAGTTTTAAAAATCACATCCCTGCTGATAATAAATTTTCCATTGGAAAAAATTTTGTACCCTTTCTTCTCATCTAAATACCCAATCATTTTTCATTTCAAACTTCGTGATTCAAGCTTAGTTCGTGTATATTTTGGAACTAAGGCATAACACACTCATCCAAAAACCCTGAGGTGTTTAACTCTAGGTTTGAGACCAAACCATGCTTCATAGGGTGTAATTCCATCTAAATAAGAAGTTGGAGATTTGTTCCTTAAGTAGACAACTGTATGGATTGCTTCTGCCCAATATATAGCACTTAAATTTTTGAAAGTTAGCATCAACCTTGACATTCCTAACAAGGTGCGATTCACTCTTTCGACCATTCCATTTTTTTGTGGAGTGTAGATATTTGTAAGATGTAGTTTTATCCCACTTCCCCTACAATACATTTGGAATTCATTAGAAGTGAATTCCCTTCCATTGTATGTTCTAAGAGTTCTAATATTCTCTTTGACTTCATTCTCAATAAGTTGGCGAAAAGTTATAAAATTTTCAAATGGTTCTGACTTTTTCTTCAAAAAATAAACCCAAGTCATCTTGCTAAAATCATCAACAAAGAGTAAGAAATATATGTATCCTCCTAGCGAATTTTTTAAGGGTCCAAAACTTTCACCGTGAACCAATTGCAAACGTCTATTTTCACGCCAAGAACTCGTTGGAAAATTCTGTCGACTTTGTTTCCCGTAAATTCAAGCTTCACATTTTTCATTTTCTTTCTTGAAGCCTGGAAGTCCTTTAAGCATTCCCTGTTTTTGTAGTTGAGAGAGGCTTTCAAAATTTAGATGTCAATATATTACATGCCACAATCTGATTGGTGAAATATTTGTACTTTTTGTCCCTGCAAAGTAAGAATTCCTTGGAATAATTGTCCCTTTCATCATTAACAATTTTCCATTTTCATATCTTGTCATCATTGTTTTCATATTCTGTTTGATTGAGTTGATTTTAACTAAGTCATCATCCACAACAGCGTGATGTATTGCTTGTCGAATCGTAAATAAAGGCAACAAATTATTCTTAAGGGTTGGTACATACCATAAATTTGAAATCAATTTTTCTCCAATGCCAGGAAGATAGACTTTAACTACACCTTTTCTATATGGAGTATGTTTTTATCATCAACAAAAAAGATTGGATTCATATAGCATTGTTGTAAATTCCAAAAGAATTCACATCGAAAATGCATGTGTTGTCTTGCTCCTGTATCTAAGATCCAAGCATATTCATAATCACTTTTAAGATACGTGGAGACTTGTAACACCATTTATTATGAACTTTGAAATATAGTGAAGACATATTCTCAACTATCATCTTCTTGGGCATTAGAAAACTGAGTTGTGTTTTGATGAAACTTTGGAATTTTTTCAATGGAATTTGGACAATATTTTGCATAATGTCCAACTCTGTTACATCTTCTACAAACAACTTGTCTTAAATATTTGCCTCTTCCTTGATTTTTTCCTCTACCTCTTCTTTGACCTCTACTTTGACTTTGTCCTTTGCCTGGAATTTTTCTTCTTCCTTGATTTTTTCCTCTACCTTGACTTTTTCCTCTGCCTTGAAAGTTTCCTCTACATGAATTATTTCCTCCCTTAAAGTCGTTTCATTTTCTTTGGCTTCTACCATGACCTTGTCCACTATGTGTTGTTGGGTTTTGATTGAAGTGTCCTCTTCCTCTACCTCTATAAATATCATAGGATTTACTTGTGCTTGCTTATGTGAAGAAGACATCTTCTCCAATCTGTTTCTTCTTCCCAAAAATTTTATCATGTTGAGCTAGCATATTACTTATATCATATAAATTTAACTTCTCTAACTTTCCAGTAAATTATAAGGTTTTGATGCAGGAGCATCCTGCTCAAAAAATTATTGTATTTTGGTTGACTTAGGAGTCTAACGTTTCTTAAGGAATTTAATTTATTAATGGGATTTTTGTATATTTTTAACTAATTTGAGTGAGAAATATGTGTGTGATTTTTTTAATGTAAATATTCTCAAATAATTGAGAATACAAGATATATTAGACTTTTTAAGGTTTCATGAATATCTTAGGGATTAGGAGATCCTAGAATAGAGATTTAGTTGAGTTAAAAGTGGATTTAGAGGATTTTTAGGACTTTTGTTGAGATCTTCAAGGGATCATTAAGATATTTTAGGAACTAGTTGAGAGATCTATGGAGAATATCATGGATCTAGAATGATCCATAACTATGTAAATTCTCCTTTAATTGTAAGCCTACGGGCATGAACAGGGCGTGAGATTGAGTGTGAGGAGAGGCCAAGCATGAGGCCAAGTTCTCTGTAAATATTTATTTTATTTATTAATTAATTATTTCTTGAGTATTTTGGTGAATACTTATGGTGTGGATTAATTGATTTATGTTGTGTGTTTGTTAATTAAAGTAAGTACAATCCCTATGGCCGAGGTATCACTTTTGTATGAGAGAACAAAAAATATTTATGGTTCAAGGCATATGTTGAGTGGTGGCATGGTGAAAATCTGCATGAAGTTGCATGTATTGATCGTAGAATCAACAAAGGTCGTGAGCTGGTGTGAGCTGGTGAAAGATGTGAGTTTCCAGTATAAATTTTGCGCAGTGGTCCAATGGAGAAGTTGTTATTTTGGAGCAAAAAACCTAGATTGGGCATTGATTTGTGAATCGATTGGGCATTCACTCGAGGTGTAGGAAAAATAAGTGAAAATTGGAAACATTTAATAATACGCTAAGACTCTGTGACCAAGTTTTCTGGAACAATGTTGTATGGTGCATGATTTTCTTCAATTCGGTGGGTGGTTTTGGAGAGATATACCTATAGATGATGTGTGGTTGTGATCAGTTGTTTTTTAGAGAGAATTATTTGAAGAGCTTTCAGAGTGAATTTTTTTTAGAACTATTTGCAGAGCTATTGGAGATCACTGCAGTTGCAGATTTGTGGAGAATTACATTGTAAAGTGTGGAGTCAGAATTATATTGTTCCTTCCATATTTGTCAATTTTTTCTTTGGGAGAGGTCGTCAAGTGCATATGAAGTCATTCTATTGTAACTACGGGAAGCAACACATTACGGTTCCATCTGCTCGCAGTGTCGAAGCTTGGTGTAGCCTGTTCATGCTTGCAACCCACAACGATATGAGAAAGGAAAGTTCATTTTTAATGGTATTGAGCCTCTGGAAATGTATAGGGACTGCTATATGCCATCATTTTTGGTACCAGAATGTTCATTTGTTTGTGGACCGATGTGTGAGAGTTGATTTCTATTGAAAAATTTTGTTTCGGATATGTATTCTTTTGTGCATGTAACTAGCAGCATCCAAGATCTTCCTCTCTGTACCCATGGGCGACCGATCGAAGCTATTTTTAATTTTCTTTAGAGCTGTTGGATCATTTTTGTGCATCTTCGAGGTAGAAAACTGCAATGATGAATTATCGAGGTAGCCCACGTGATACATGAGCCATCAACGTCTACAGAGAGTAAGAAACAAAAATCGAAGCATCAAGACACCTTCCACTATTTTATCTTTGTTTTGATCAAGTTTGCAATGGATTTTGACAAGAAAATTTACGTCATGCCCATAAAATTATGTATACTTCTATGATTTGTGATATGGATGTGTTGCTAATGGTGGGTGATTGGTTTCGAGGGAAAATAAAAATAAAAATCATCTGAGAGCATAGCTGTTGCGAAGCCTTGAAGGAAAAATTCTACAATTTTTCAAATGAATGCACAATATTTTAAGTGAGCGAGTGGAATTTGAGTAAATGAGTTGCTATTTTGGAGATTGGGCAAGTAGCGGTCCACTCTGAAGTGGGCAGTAAATTCCATTTCTGGAAAAAAATATTTGGTTGTGTCAATGGCACGATGTAGTATACTATCCAAACCTTCACTACCACGTCGCCTTCAAGAAGTGGATCGTAGAATATTTGTATTGATAGAGCATATATTTATGAGATTTATAATTCTCTCTCAAATTCGTGTTAATTTTCCATATCAAGCCATTATCAAAAATTGGAGTAGAGCCATATTGTATGAGGGAAATTATTTATTTTGAAAGCACTGTAGTAGAATGGAAATTCCGTGTAATTTTTCTCACGTCTGTGTGGAATTTAGTGCATTTAAATTTTACATGAGTTGTGGATTCCATGCCAAAGAATTGTATAAAATATCCAAGTCCGCCCTCTATCCAAGTTCTATTGTAGCGTGAAGCAGCCTAGTGGGTTGAAAACATACATAAGTAGCCTTGCATGAAGAAGCTTTTCATGGAGTAGTCGTGTCATTTGAAAAGGCTAGAGTAGGAAGAAACTTTCAGAGAATCAGAGGTGCAAAAGAAGCGTAACAGAAAAGAAGAGGAACCAGATTTGAAATTTGATTGAGGTAAATATTGTTCTTTTTTTATTGAATTTGGAAGACTGATGATTGCATGATTTAAGCTTGAAGAAACAGTTAATAGAGATGGAAGGAAAATCTACTTTGAGATAAATTCTATCATATTTTCGTTAAAGACAGATTGAGAATATTGTTCTGAGGTGTACAGAGCAATGATGACTGCAATAGTAAAAGTATAATCAACAGAAGAGGAAATTGCAGCATCAACATATGCAACAGATATTTGATAGCGAGGTATGGTATTCTTGTTAATTATTGATGAAATTTTGATTACAAGTAACAGTAAGAGGGTATTTTAATGATTGTAGCCCGAACAATAAATTTTTGATGATGATGAACCTATCTGACTAAAGGTTGGAAGAAAGGAGAGAGGTGACTGAGTTCAAAAGAGCAGAGAAGCTCTAGAAGGTTCAAGAGAGTGAACCAAGAGAGAGAATACCCAGGAAGATATTGAGCTTAGAGAGAAATATTGATAGGGTATTTAGTAGCAAAGGAGAATTGCAGATCACCAAGATGAGCATGGATGAGCTCATGAGAGAAATGATCATGGAGGATCATAGAAAAGGTTCAAATAATTTCCATAAAGGTAAGATGAGTAATGAAGAGTGTGAGATAAGTCTTGCAGTGATGAGAGCACAGTTGTATATACTACAGGAATGGCTACAAAAGAAAAATAATGAACATCAAAGACATGGATGGAGAATGAGGAAATGGGTCAAATGGAACCTATTGCAAAAGAAATGGAACGGCAAGCTCATAAACAAGTTCAAAGAACTTTAACAAAGACATAGTACTCTGTTGGAGAAGGAGAAACTCAAAGGAAATGAGTCACAACAAAGAGGATTTGTTGAAACCCAGAAAGTCCATTGTGAAAGATTAGTTCTTGAAGCATCAAATGAGGTTGAGAGGTCTTGTATTTTTAAAAATGATAGCTTGTTTTTGTATGCAAGTGGAGTACCAAATGATGAGGTTTTTGCCAAGAAGGAGAAGAAAACTATGACAACTAATGACCATAACAAAGATCCAAAAATAAATTATGGTCAAGAAGAAGTTCTATGTGAACCTAAAGGAAATTGGGATGATTGTTTTTCATTCCATGAAGTTGAGTTTTCAGCTCAATTAGAGAAGGAAACATAGGTCAAGGATGATCACATATGTGAAATAGAACAAAGAATAATCTTTGGAGAAGATGACAAAGACGTTGGAAGAGATTTGATGCTTGAAACATCAAATGAGGCTAGAAAGCCTTATATTTTAAAATATGATAATTTTTGTAAATAATTTTTCATAGGTGCAGGAAAATAAACTACAGCTGAGATGAAGAAAGAGGGAGAGGAAGAAGAAAAAAATCTTAAATTTTTTCTAAGCACAGATGAAGTCAAACATTCAGATACTATGCTTGAGAGGAATGATGCTCAAATAGATTTGCTGGAAAGGTTGCTGGAAGAATTTGAGTTAAAGAAAGAACCTCAGGTAAACAATGTAAGTTTTACATCTAATTATTTTGAAGAAGAAATGAATTTTTCAGAAGAATGTTTAGAGAGAAATGCAGATTAGGAAGACTCAGTTAAGGAAAAGAAGTGGATTGCAGAACCACAAAGCAGTGGTACAAATGAAGATAATTTGCACAAAATTATGAGCAGCAATAATTTTAAAATTGTTTTAAATCACCAGGGAAGAATACATTATAATGTCTTAAATTTTTATGAAATGAAGTATGATGAAGAGGAAAATAATAATTTTGAAATTATTATAAGTAATTTTCAACAAAATGATGATTATTTAAATGTTTAAATCGATAAAATAAAGAATTTGATGTTGAAAGTGCCCAACAAAAGGTACATGAATGTGAAGGCGATAAACAACAGCAGAAATAAAGTGATGATAATAGAATTGATTAGCAGGATGAAAGAAAGGCTACAACATAAAATTTGGAGACCAAGACAAAAAAATATGACATGTACAAAAATGCAACAGCATGAAGAAGAAATATTGAAGGACCAGTAGCAAAACAAAGTTTGGGATCCTGGAGATAGCAAGTTATTAAGACTTGTAGTTGTCACATTACTACATAAAAGTGACAAACCTCATACACAGAAGTCTATGAATTTATTTTTCTACTTTGGGAGTCAGATGTAGGAGCATCCTGCTCGAAAAATCATTATATTTTGGATGACTTAGGGGGTCTAATGTTTCATAAGGAATTTAATTTATTAATGGGAATTTTGTATATTTTAAATAATTTGAGTGAGAAATATGTGTGTGAGGTTTTTAATTTAAATATTCTCAAATAATTGAGAATACGACAGATATTACACTTGTTAATATTTCATGAATATCTTAGGGATTAGGAGATCCTAGAATAGAGATTTAGTTGAGTTAAAAGTGGATTTAGAGGATTTTTAGGATTGTTGTTGATATCTTCAAGGGATCATTAAGAGATTTTAGGAACTAGTTGAGAGATCTATGGAGAATATCATGGAACTAGAAATATCCATAACTATGTAAATGTTCCTATAATTTCAAGCCTACAGACATGAATAGGGCATGAGTGTGGGTGTGAGGAGAGGCCAAGCATGAGGCCAAGTTCTCTGTAAATATTTATTTATTTATTAATTAATTATTTGTTGAGTATTTTGTGAATACTTATGGTGTGGATTTATTTATTTATGTTGTGTGTTTTTTTAATTGAATTAAGTGAAGGCCCTATGGTCGAGCTATAATTTTTGTAAGAGAGCACATAAAATATTTATGGTGCAAGGCATATGTTGAGTGGTGGCGTGCTGAAAATCTGCGTGAAGGTGCATGTATTTATGGCAGAATCAACAAATGTTGTGAGCTGGTGTGAGCTGGTGAAAGACGTGAGTCTCTAGTATAAAGTTTGCGCAGTGGTCCAGTGGAGAAGTTGTTATGTTGGAGAAAAAAACCTAGATTGGGCATTGATTTGTGAATCGATTGGGTGTTCACTCGAGGTGTAGGCAAAATAAGTGAGAATCAGAAACATTTATTAATACGCTAAGACTGTGTGTTCATGTTTTCTGGAACAACATTGTATGGTGCACGATTTTTTTCAATTCGGTGTGTGGGTTTGGAGAGATATTCCTAGAAAATGTGTGGTTGTGATCAGTTTTTGTTTAGAGAGCACTATTTGAAGATCTTTTAGAGTGCATTGTTTTTAGAACTGTTTATAGAGCTATTGGAGAGCACTGCAATTGCAGATCTGTGGAGAATCACATTGTAAAGTGTGGAGTTGGAATTCTATTGTTCCTTCCATATTTGTCGATTTTGTCTTTAGGAGAGTTCATAAAGTGCATATGAAGTCATTCGAGTGTAAATGTGGGAAGAAACACATCGTGGTTCCATCTTCTCACAGCATCAAAGCTTGGTGCAGCTTATTCGTGCTTGCAGCCCCACAACGATATGCGAAATGAAAGTGCATTTTTAATGGTATCGAGCCTCTGGAAATGTATAGGGGCTGCTAGATGCCATCAGGTTTCCAAAAAATGTGTGTATGAGGAATGAAATCTGACAATTAGAATTGTAGTCATGAAACTATCATCTACTACTGGAAATCCAACGTTTACTATTTCCTACTTAATGATTTTAATCCTTGAAATATATTCAAGAAAATATCCTCCTTTATTCAATTTCGGGTGGATAAATTTTGATTGAAGATCAACATTTTTTTATTCGGGTTGTGTATCAAACAAATCTTTAAAATTTCGCAAAGCAGAACATGCATCAGAGGCATTTTCAATATGAATATACATCTCATCATTAATTGAAGATTTGATTAGAGCTAGTGCCTTGGCATTTTTAATTTCCCATTTTGCAAGTAAAGTTGCATCCGTGGGATTATTTGGCTTAACATCTCCATCACATATACGTTTCTGGAGTTCATTATAAATTATAGTGCATTCTATGTGGCATTTCCATGTCTTGTATGTTTTTGTGCCTTCATGTTTGTTAGAATTGGAAAACAAATTTATCAACTTGGACATTTTAGAGTTGAATTTATGTACCAAAAAAAAACCAAGCACCAAAAAATAAAGATGAGAAACACACCATACACAAAATGCCACAAAAAAAGATCCATCGGGGCTTGACCTTGAGCCCCGTATAGTCGCTGGAGGAGAAAAAATGAGTGAGATTTGCACTTGGCTCTAGTTAAATTTTCTAAAAAATTTACAATGAAACTTTCAAAATTTGAGTACTTGTAATGCTCTTACAAACTGGTGTCAAAAGAATGTTCTCACCCCCTCAAAGTAAAAAATACTTTTAGTTACAATATCACTCTAAACTTCTAGATTGATACAATTATACTTTATCTCTCCAAATAAAATATTACAAAAAATAGAATCTCCTTATTACTCCAAAAATTACAAAATTTACCACTCCAAACACTTACAAATAACCCCTCACACCTTATTATACCAAAGTAACTCCTTATTATTCCAAATTACAAGATTTATTGATATCTTATTTATACTATGATAAATATTCAACCCAAATAAATTACTTTACTTATCACTCCAAATTGAAACTTAAAGAAAATCATTTTTTTTTGAAATCCCCTATTTTAAAATGAATTAACTTTTATGAAGCACAGATATGGCTCAAATAGCTACATCAATTCAGTGATAGCAGAACGTATGCACTCTGTTGAATGGACATAAAACATATGCTACAGGATTCATATGCAACAACAATAATGTCGGATGTAGCTCGTTGTGTTCGCTCACATTGGTAGTGGTATACGCTGGCTGAATGTTGGCTTTCCTCACTTACGCTGGTGACTGACCCGTCCACTTGAAATATCATCCGAAAAAATCCATGGTAATCTCGGATTTTTTTACCAAGGGATTACCAAACATAAAAGCTTTATTCAATAGCGAGCAAGGGATTACCAAATAGAAAAGCTTTATTCAATAGCGAGGAAGAGATGCAGCGAGAAAATTCCAAGAAGAAGAAGCATATTGCGATGGATGGAGGATTCAAAATTGAAAATCTCGTAGCTTTACGAAAAATCAAAAGAAATACCTTTGGTCTTAGTAAGGAGGAGTAGTTTTCCAAATTGAAGGTTTTTTTTCCTGTCCACCATTATGATCTGTGAGTTGGTGACAAGAAATGCTGGTCGATTTTGATGCAGAGAATAAATACACCAGCAAGCATGTTGTGGTTAGTGGTTCACAAGTTCGACAAACTACAAACCCTTCATCAGGAGCTGCTCTGTGAAGGTGAAGGAAAAGGTGTAGTGAACTGATGGTGAAAATGATTGCAAGAATAAGTATACATTTTTTAGCCAAATTTATGAAGTCAAGAGAAGTTTGGGCCAAAATTTGGGCAGAATAGGGTGACAGCTGGGTTTTGAAAAGAATTATGTTTTGAGATATAAACTCTCAAAAAAGGAAGTTGGAATTTTTCCATTTGAAGCTGGCAGATTGAAAAATAAGAGGAACGCTAGAAAATCATGAGAATCAATTGCATTGAACGCAGGCACTGATACTGCTTCAGAGGTGTGCCCACTTCAAAAGTGCTATTGAAACTCTTTCAATGAGGGCCTAAAAAAAACTCTATTTACAGCAATTAACCACAATCTCCAGATTTTAATAATTTTCAGAATTTAAAAATATATTGATCACTTTACAAATTAAAAAAAAAAATGATTCGGATTTATGCAGGAAAGCAACAAAATACATAAATAACCATAAACATATAAATACAATGGAAATAAGGCTTCATTTCATTAATATCAAATCACAGAAATATTCTTACAAACATGATGGAAATAAAATAGCTAGGGTTTTGGAAACAAATCTCTGAGAAGAGATGTGGCGGCTACAGACATCTGAACTGTGTTACAATGAGGCTCGAGGGCCTATTTATTATGGAGAAACAATGGAGAACTCTAAATGTCCAAAAACCTAACCTAGGAGATGAAGCACCAAAAATATGGGCCCCATTTGGGTAAATTGGTGTTTCAACTTCTCAAGGACGTAACTTTGGCATACTATCTCCGTCTGGGGCTTCAAAATGGCTCCGGAAGTTCAAGACCCAAAAAACTACTAAAAATAGTAAGTTGTGAAAAAACTGAAAGAGACAATGGTGGGGCCCCAAGTGGAATAGGCGGGTGGCCACCAATATCCACCTGGATCATTCCTCCCCCCTTAGGAAGTAATGGTCCCCATTGCATTGAGTTCCTCCATGAGATCAAGAAACTTCTGTTGAACTTGGTCCCTTGTGAACTACTTGCCTTGGTGCAGGAGTTCGCCAGCTTTGACAACCGGATACAGTTGGATCTTCTGTCGACGAGTGTTCTTGATTTACATGTCCATGATACAGTCTATGGTGGCCTGTTTCATACAATCTGAGTTTAACTCTTTTGGTGTGAGTTATTCTGCAATGTTATAGTTGTCCAATAGAGGTGGGAAGTAGGGACGAAGGTGGTCTACATTGAATACTGAGCTCGCAGGCATTGTTCCCTACAACCTTGGTAATGTTGTATGGCCCATATCGGAGCAGGAGAATCTTGCAGTGGGGTCCAATGAGGTGCTCCTTCTGCAAATGTAGCCACACCTTTTCGCCCA
The DNA here is from genome assembly GCA_034641835.2 of Pinus albicaulis. Lineage (NCBI taxonomy): Eukaryota > Viridiplantae > Streptophyta > Pinopsida > Pinales > Pinaceae > Pinus > Pinus albicaulis. Next base: position 660,939,950 of record CM076582.1, on the reverse strand, counting down.
CCTGGAAATTGTGTGGCACCCAATGTTGATCATGTCGTTGCGTGTACTTAGCATTGGCTTTGTCCAATATGTCATGAACCTGTTGGTGGATGTACTGAATGTGCTTAATGAAGTTGTTTGATTTGCCAACTTCGGACTGGACATGAGCAGAATCGGCTTGAGTAGCTGCAAATGGCATGGCTACGTCAATGGGACATAGTGGTTGGAATCCCAAGCCCACCTGAAAGGGGCTATGGCTGGTTGAGCTGTGGAGAGCTTGGTTATAACTGTGTTGTACATAGGAAAGGCTCTCATCCCATGTATGTGGATGCTTTGAATTTTACATGTGTAGAATGTGTACAATCATCCTATTGACGACCTTTGTCTGGCCATCAGTTTGGGGATGGAAAGTTGTGAACTTGGTGAGCTTGGTGTCCAAAATTTACCAGAGGCTAGACCAAAATGTGCTCAGGAACTTGCTGTCGTGATCTGATATGATAGACTATGGGATCCCAAAGTGCACCCACACTCGTTCAAAGAATAGTTTAGCAGTGCCTTATGTTGTGATATTCTTCTTGCAAGATGCCATAATGGCCATCTTTGAGAATCTGTCGACGACCACGAAAACACAGTCATTTCCATGCTTAGTATAAGGAAGGCCTCACATGTAATCCATGGAGATGGATTCCCAAGGTCGAATAGGGGTAGGTAGCGGAGTATAGAGCCCTTGCTTCTTCATGGTTGGTTTGGAAATGATGCAAGCAGTGCAAGATCTGATGCACTTCCCGACATCTTGTCGAAGGTTCGGCCAATAGAAATACTTCTACAGTACTGCCACTGTTTTCTCGACCCAAAATTCCTAGCAACTCAATTGTAGTGCGCTTCCCATATCATCTTGGCATGTTCGCTTGAAGGAACATAAAGGTGTTCGAGGTGACATAATAGTGCATCTTGGAGGTGAAAATTTGGAACTTGCATACCCCCCAAGAGTGCCTTGTATGTGTAGCTGAATTCTGGATCACTCTTGTAGAGAAGTGGCCAATCAAAAGTCTCATGCCCACAAGATTTAGGAACGGTGGTTATGGCCACGATCGATGGTCGGCTGAGGCAGTCTACAACATTATTGGTGCTACCCTTCTTGTACTTGATGTTCAAATGAAATTGTTGAAGATATGTGGACCACTTCTAATGGAAATTGTTCTGCAACTTCCCTTGTGTTTGTATGAACTGCAGGGGTCGGTGGTCCGTGTGGATGATTGTCTCCTTCCCCAAAATGTAATGCTTCCATTGTCGACAAGCCTGCACAATGGAATACATTTCTTTGTCATAAGTGGGATACTTTCGAACTGTGTCGGAAAATATCTCACTATGATATGCCACTGGATGCCCCTGTTGAGTAAGAACTACCCCAATAGCATAGTTAGAGGCATCTGTCTCGATCTCAAATGGTTATTGCAAGTCTGGTAATGTGAGAACTAGGGCAGAACGGAGGCGATGTTTCAATTATACGAATTCCTTCTGTTGAGATTCCGACCAACGTAATTTTTCTTTCACTCCTCCCTCAGTGACTTGACTCAAGGGCCAAGTGGTATGAGAGAATCCCAACATGAACCTGCGGTAGAAATTAGTAAGACCCAAAAAGTTGTGAAGCTCTGTTAGGGTGGTTGGGGCTGGCCAATCCCAAAAGACTTGGTTCTTGGCTGGATCCACATGCACCCCCATTTCATCAATAATGTATCCCAGATATTGAACCTGGGTCATGCCAAAAGTGCACTTCTCCAAATTGGCACACAACTTGTGTTGCTGTAGTGTTTGGAGGACTTCTTGGATGTGGTGGAGGTGTTCTTTCCCAAGTCTAGCTGAAGATCAGAATGTCATCCAAGTATACCACTACAAATGAGTTGGTGAATGGACGTAAGATATCATCCATCAACCTCATGAAGGTTTCGGGAGCATTTTTCAATCTGAAAGGCATGATGAGCCATTTGAAAAGGCCCTCCTTGGCTTTGAAGGCAATCTTCCACACATCAGAGTGTTCGATTGGTACCTGGTGATACCCAGACTTCAAGTCGATCTTGCTAAAATATTTTTCCCCTTTGATTTGGTCCAGAAGGTCATCCATTTGTGGTATCGGATACCTATTCTGGACAGTGATCTTGTTCAGCACCCGATAATCAATACAGAATCTCCAAGTCCCATCCTTCTTTTGTACCAACATGATCGAGCTCCCACAAGGTGATGAACTTGGCCATATGTGACCTTTCTACAACAACTCTTGAATCTGCCTCTTGATTTCATCATTTTCTAGAATAGAGCACCTATAGATCGGTCCATTGGGTAGTGGCGCACCTGGGGTCAGGTCAATGGGGTGATTGACCTAACAGTGTAGAGGCACCCTTGTGGGTGAGGTGAATATTTCCCCGTACTCATCCACAACCTTGTCCATTTGTTATTTTCGTGTAGAGGAGCCATGTCTGGAAGTCGTGGCCATAATATTCTTCTTTCCCTGGGGGCGGATCATCAAGAAAACAAATTTCCTGTTTTGGGAAATGAGCTTACTACATTGTTTTGAAGTAACCAAAGAGATAGTGGGAGTCGGTGGTACCTCTGGTATCCTGTACAATTTATTTCCCAAAGTAACAATAACAGCATAAGGCCAGGACTCATACACAACATGTCACTTCAAAAAGTATGGTTGGCCTAATAATACATCAAAAACATCAATAGGATCAATGTCACACAATACCTCATCCGTGAAGGGCTTGATGCTATAGGGAAGGTGGCACTACTGGCTGACGCGAAGATCCCGTCCTTGGTGAAGCCACCCGATGGTGTATAGTTGTGGGTGTGTTGTGGTCGTAAAGCCAAACTGCTTCACGACATCTGCTAAAATGAGGTTCTTTTGGCTCCCATTGTCGACAATGAACCGTAGCAGGGAACCCTTTATCCACATCTGGGACTGGAAGAGACGACGTGCCTCCTCTGGATCTTCTGGTTCCTCCTTCTAGATCTTCGTAGTGGCAACAGTGGCATTGGGCTCCGCATCAGTAATCTGCTTCCCTTTGTCATTCACCATATCAGGTTCTAATTCAGAGTCGGAGCATGCATATGATTCATAAGCCCTCATCTCGGACACTAGCGACTGCTTGGCCCGACACTCACTTGTGTTGTGAGTGGAGCTCTTATTGAACTCACACCACTTTTCCGTGTCCTTCTTTGGCTTCGCAGTGTTGTTCTTTGCTTGTGTCTTTGGCAGGTTGTCTTGGGCCACCATGCCTTGGCTTTTTCCTTTTTTCTGCAGTTTGGGGGCACCTTTCCCTTGCTTTTGATTTGTAGATCCAAAGTCTCGCTTCTTCTGTTTGAATTTCTGCTCAATCTTGGCAGCATACCGGTATGTCGTACCAAGTGAGGAGATGTCGAGGAACTCCATTTCCTCCTGAATGTTTCTGTGCAGAAAATCGCGAGACTTTAGCACCAAATGTTTCTCTGAATCTTTAATACTCAACTTTGTGCATAGGGTATGGAACAAATTCGTTAGCTCATGCACATCTTGATCCCTTTGTTGCCGCAACATGGTCCATTGTATGTACTTTTCCTCATCTCTCCCCATGAGATAATATTGTTCCTTGATGGCATCTCGGAAAGAATTCCAAGTGGGTATGTTTGAGAACAAAGAGGGTTCTGTCCCGTCCTTTTTCTCACAGTAGGTTTCCCACCAGTCCTTGACATGGGGGGTAGCTTTGAGGAGTGAAAAAATAATCTTCTCCCAGTTGGAAAAGTCATGAACCGAGAAATATCCTTTTAATAGATTCAACCATCTATCTACGGAATCTGCATCTATTTGACTCTCAAATATGGGAATGTCAAAGTTTACTTGTACCTTAAAGGGAGTCGCACCTCCAGAGTGGCTACTGGATGCAGATGCGCCACCGATGGGCAGTCGTTGAAGGATCTGGGAAAATTTATCCATCATCACGTTCCTTTGTTTTTCGAGGGCCTCCTAGAGCAATATTTTGATAGGATTTCCTGCTCCCTCATCTTTCTTTTCGTCCCCCATAGGCGTCTATCGGGGTTTGCAAGGCTAATCATAAAAAGGTTCCACCAGATCAAGCCCTAACTCCTTATACTTCGACCTCGTCAGGGACATGCAAAGAAGGATCGAGAAAAATCAGACCTCTCTAATACCACTGATCCAGATTTATGCAGAAACGCAACAGAATTCATTAATGACCATAAAAATAGAAATACAATGGAAATAAGGCTTCATTTCATTAATATCAAATCACAAAAATATGCTTACAAACATTATGGAAATAAAATAGCTAGGGTGTTGGAAGCGAATCTCTGAGAAGAGATGTGGTGGCTACAAACCTCTGAACTGTGTTACAATGAGGCTCGAGGGCCTATTTATTATGGAGAACTCTAAATGTCCAAAAACCTAACCCTAGGAGATGAACCGCCAAAACTATGGGCCCCGTTTGGGTAAATTGGTGTTTCAACTTCCTGGGGACATAACTTCAACATACTATCTCCGTTTGGGGCTTCAAAACGGCTCTGGAAGTTCAGGGCCCGAAAAACTGCTAAAAATAGTAAGTTGTGAAAAAACTGAAAGAGACAATGGTGGGACCCCAAGTGGAATAGGCGGGTGGCCACCAATATCCACCTCGATCAAAAATTTATTTTAAAAGGCTACAAAAATTGCATGCATACCCATACCCATCTCTTGGTAGAAAGTTTTCCAAAATCCTGGAGAGCTGAAAACTCCTTGTTCACACTAGTTGCATTACTGAAGCTCTAATACTACAGTAATGGCAGAAGTGTCCTCAGACACACAAATTTATAAATGAGGAAAATAAATTACATAATAAATTCGCCAGAATTTACACACAAACTCAAACACTCTTGCATGAATGAGCTCTATATAACCTAAATTTCCTAACCTATTTTAGTTATGGATCACTTATTCAATAAACAAGTGTCCATTTACATTAAATGTTATTCTAACAAATCTACTAACTATTTTCCTAAATTAAAACTTAAAATAAGACAATTTTCTAAATGTCATATCTTTTACAACAAATTTCTATTTCTAAATATCTCCAATATTTAATTACATCTTCTAAATAATTAAATATTATATCCTAACTTTTGAACTACAAATTATGTATTTTAGATCATCGAACCAAACATTAAAAAAAAAAATTACACATACAAAGCTTCATAATTCAAATAAATCACATGCCAACTATATATATATATAAAACCTTCACTTGTACATTCCAATTTACAAAAGAAAATACTTCAAAATATATATATATATATACACAACATTACCCATTAAGTTTTATTTACTTAGCTCACTCAGCTCTATGACATGCTTTCCATTTATAAATTCCCTTAGTTTCCTTAATAGGTCCCTTGAGCATAATCAATTTTTGAATGTAACACAATGATTGAGTGGAAGCATTAAAGGTAATGAGGAGGCTAGAATTTTCTTTTTAAATTTTTATCTAAATGTTATTTCTTATTTTAATAACACTTATAAAATTTAGTATTACCAATTTAAAATTTAGTATTACAAGTTTCTCAGCCATGCTGTTTTATCACAATTAGTTTCTACGTGTCAATTTTCTCATATCCACTTCTCTTGGATTTCTATTCTTTGACACTATTAGTTTATCCTCATAAGTTAAAATTTTAAGAAAACACTACTGTCTAAGTGTCAAATGTTTGAAGTTGAACTCTGTAAAAAGTTGATTGGTCCAAATTGCACATAGATTCATCCTATAGCTTGATATGAAATTCAAAAATTCGGTTATGAGACCTTTACAAGGTTAACGCACGTTAAATTCATCATAGGTTTGGAAAATTATTCAAGTCATTCATAGGTATAATATCATATTCATTCACGATTCAAACCCTTTAAGCTATTAATTTTAAGATGTTACAAATTTATATTGAAATGGTATAAACAATTAGCTAAGAAATGCATGCTTATGTAATCCCATCAAACACCTACAAATCCCATTGCTAAACATATAAATTATATACTAATTTTTTAAGCATAATGTGAAATGTTCACTCACAGCTTCCTTAGGACTATATGAAAAATCATTATCATGTAAAGCATTAGATGAAATATATCCCTTAACAAAGATAAATCACATGAGAGACATTAAAAAAGAAATCCATATGATCATGCAACTATATATATAGCCATGGAATGGTTACTCATTTCTAACCAGTTCATTTTTCCCTTCTTATTTTTTGGTTGGCCTCTCAATAAATCAAATCAGTAGTTTATCTTACTCTTAACCATTTGTTGCATATGTATCTTGAGGCACATGTCATAACCAATTGATTTAAAATTTCTCTGACTTCCTTTCAACTCTTTCATCTTCCTTTTGGTAATCATTGATCCATATATATTTGTTTTTTCTCATTTCCATTTTACGAGTTTTATCTCTAACAACCATTAAAGGTTGTGGGGTGTTTTATAGATATGACTTAAAGAAAAAATAAACTTGTTTTCATTAGTTTATTAATATCAATAATATACCAACATTATTTATCAATAAATCGGAAGGGAAAATGAGGAAGACAAATTAATGTTTGAGAAGACTGATCATTAAAATTTTATGTAAGCTAAGACAAAAGGCACAAAGCAATACAAAGAGGAATCTTTAACAATCACTACACAAATTGGGGCCAAGTTCACTGGGTTGTTAATTAAGATTAATGAAAGAGCATAGCAAAGAGTCCAAAAGAGGTCAAGTTGGTGGCTTCAAGCTTAAGGAGGCTTAATTAAAGCTAATAAATTTGATAAACCTGTTGATCCAAAAATTTAATAAAAAGGAATAAAATTCAAGCCTATGTACTTGAAAATCCTCTCTTTAGACCATGACTAGAGGTTTATAACGATAGCTTTAGCACTCACATCCAAGATTGCAAGAGTCATTTGTGTTGAATTCAAGAAGTTTACACATTGAAGTCATAAATTACAAATTCCAACACTTCAACTGTTTAGAACATTATAATAAATCACAAACATATTAAAAATTGATGTCATACATATCACTCAATATCATGTATTGTGGAAAACATACCTAATGTTATCTCCTAAGGACACCACTTGAGCGAGCTAGTGTAGGGGGTGTTTAGATTGGTAGCCCATAAATATCGATTGTTTTAACGATTCAAAAGTATAATTTGATATGTATTAATAGGTATATAGTTTATTAGTGGGACCTATCTTTAGAGAGTCACTACATGCTCATTCTCAAACCTTGATTGAGGAAAAAAATGTTATAATTGTCCCCCCCCACAACCCTCGCTTAGTAGTTTCCTCTTGTTGGTATTATGGATGAATTATAGTGTCTAAATTTTTATACAAGTTCGAAGCTATGTTAGATTTGGGTGCTCTATTGGAGAAAATACAAGAAACCTATGATATGACCAACTTAATTATGCTTTAGGGTCTAAAATCTAGATTGTGGATCTTTTGAACCTTGGATATCATAAAAATATCAAATTTTCCAATTTTTCCGAGAATAATATTTCCCATATTTAGCTTGAGCTAGCAAATTGTTATTTAGAGTGATAAAAGCGAGTGTCGTCTCACCATTTTTTGTTTATTTTAAATATCCCCAAATATACAAACCTTTCATCTAATTTTATCCAATTGTCTCACTTGACTTAGATTTACCTCATTCTTCATGTTTGAGGTCTTCACGACGAAGTCTATTGTGAAGAGGGGGTGTATGTATTTCTTCACTCTAGTTTTTTGACCTTGATATGACATTATCCTTGATACACTATTCTTTGGGGACCTTAGTATGAGGATCCATATATTTGAATCTTACTATGAGTGGATGTGATAATAATTGTTTTTCCAGTCTAATTTTATGATAATAATATTTTTTTGAACTCAGCCATGGTAAACACACGAGACATAAAAGGCATGAGAAAGATAAGACATGAGTTTCATTATAATTCATAAAGATGCATATATATATATTACATTAGGTGACCCTTGGTTTCACATTCTAAGTGGTCTCTTGGACTCCTTTTTTCCATTCGCCTTCCACACATACCCATAGAGGATTGAGTTTCCAACATTCCCCCCCTTAATCTGAAGGGGTATGTGTGAGTCCAAGAATAGAGTTGTAATAAAAAATGGCATGGAAAAATTTAGGCTAAATGAGCTCTCTGAAATGTTGGCATAAATAGGTGGTTTAAGGATTACCATCAACACTAGAACACTTAGTGTAGTACCTGAAACTCTTCCAAATCTAGAAAGAAGATGAGGCCTTCCACTAGAGGAAGCACTCCTCATATTTTTAAGAGGGAGACCTTCAACCTAAAATAAGGGAGGTCTACAACCTGTGATGGTTTAAGGATGACCACCAACACTGGAATGCTTAATGCATTTCCTGGAACTCTTCCAGAACTGACAAGAAGCTGAAGTCTTCTATTAGAGGAAGTGTCATGAATTCTTTGAAGAGGAAGAATATCAACCTCGCATAGATGGTTTAAGGCTGACCATCAACCAAAGGCATGCTCATGGGCATATGTGTCTTAGACTACAACTCTGAATCTGGAATGACAGGTTGTGGCTTAGGCTCGCTTGAACTACTATGTCTCGGGCGACAAATATGAATATGGAATGACAAGTTGTGGCTCAGGCTCGCTTGAACTACTGTGTCTCTAGCTACATATCTTAATCTGGAATGAGATATTGTGGCTCAGTGGTTGAATAGGGTCTCTTAAAGCTGCGAATTTTGTCCATTTTTATATATTTTTGTAATATTTAGTCTAACACAGGGGTTTTGGGGTGGGTCAAAGCCCCTAATGCATTGTAATGGGTCAAGGGTAGACCAAGAGTCCGCAAACCATGGTTTCCGAACCATTGGATGCGTAGGCTAAATTGGTATAACTAGATAAGCCTTTTTGAGTCATAATTAAGGAAAGATAGAGATTGATGATAGTTGCGAATTGTTAAATTTATTTGGGTTGCTAGGTTAAGGACTCCTGCTAGCTGTGTGCACAGGCTGCGTTGGATTGTCTTGGGTTTGTAGGCTAATATATGTGAATCTGGTTAGAGTACCTCTGCGTTATATGAGTTTATGTATTACTTTTGATGCGAACTGTTGAATCTGTTACACTTACTATTGGTTATCCATTTTTTCTATGGATCTGTCTTTATTATAATACAGAGTATTATTGTGAACTATTGTCATGAATTTATGATATTACATGTGATAGTGTTGATGGGGAAGTGCTAATTAGATCTATGAATGATAGTAGCTCTGTTAATTGTGGACTATACTGATTAGTGAACCTGCGAATAGATATGTTTTATAACTACGAGAGTATCCTTGTTCCTGTTATATGAATCTATGATCTGTCGATTACTGTGATTATAGTTTCTGTATTGGTAGCTTGGTATTACGCACGTGGATGCAAAGGTATTTAGTAGCTATGAGCTCTGCGATATAAGTCTGTAACTAGATCTGTTAAATACAAAGCTGATAAGTTGGGAACATAGCTCTGCTTGACTTACCTGCTCTCTCTCAGGGTGCGAAAACCTAGTTCCAGCACCCTCCCGTACTGCTTCAGATGAGACTTTGACCTGCGCAAGCGGATCACTGTCGAAAGGGTCAGTAGTATAGGGGTTTGTTTTCAAACCTTAACTTCCAAACCCGGGTCAAGACCCCTCGAGCCAACACTCAGGCTCGCTTGATGTGGCTTTGAAGCTTGTAGATGACCATCATTTCCCCCCCTATCAGGTACAAGGTGAGATGATGGAAAAAAATCAACTGCAAGATTGTTCAATATTCTAGAACAAGTTATGACATATGACTTAAACATCTTCTTACCTGTTGATGGCCATTTCCAATAAGTGATCCATCCAAGAAGAATCTTTGTTCTTGCAGGAGGCTTTTTTCTGAAGCATCTGTCTGAATAATGAGTGTTCCAACCACAGTGCTTTCATGGGTGAAGATCGAAACAATGATCTTTCATATGGCAAACTCAGTCATAGTGTTGGCATTTTACAATATGTTGTTGCTGTTGTGGAAGAGGAGCAGAATGTAGAACAGTTATAGGTGGTCTATCATGAATAAATATGGCACTCTCATATTTTATGGGCTTGGAGTAGTCCAGAATATGAAAGGAAAACTCCTTGTCATATCAAATACCTATTATGTGCTTGTTATGGACAAGCTCTTCCCAAGGTATGATGATGGGCTTGGAAAGTGCAGTCTGGATTTTTGCTTCTACATGAAAATCTGCTCTTGAACTGGGAATTGAATGTGAACCAGCCTCAACCTCACTTGTTGGTTTTTGATGGATGTTTGGTTCAACCTTGAACAATTTAGAATGATAGATCTGTTGAAGATCTACTTGTTGGAGCTGAGACTCAAGCTGCAAAAAGTCAATCTTTTCTTTTGTCTTTTACAGACATATTTGAATATCATAAATAGTGTCCTTGCTGATGTTTACCATCCCATCCACAGTGGGTTGTATCAAAGTATTTAACATCTCTAATATATCATCAATTTTGGTCATTTTCTGAGAAAAATAAAGACTCTAGTGAAAGCTATAAGAGGAAAAACAAACCCCGGATATTAAAGAGAATCAACTATCTCAACATTATTTATTTATTTTTATCTTTATTTTTATTTTTTTCAATATAATGACCACTTTATGGTCTCTCCATTTCTTACAACAACACTCTTACAAGGAAAAAGCAAACCCATTTCCTAAATTTCAACATGAAACAACCACCCACCTAAGGCTTGTCAAAATGTTAAGGTAAAAAACCACATAAACCATCATCTAATCTGTAATGATATACAAATTAAGACTAAGCAGGGCCATTTTTTGCAATCTGCGGGATTAAGTTGGACCCTTTGAGTGGGACACTGTGGAACAATCTTGTGATTTTTTATTTTTTTGGTATAAGGCTCCTCCTCTGTCTTTGGCGTAAGGTAGTCATGCTTCCTGGATGATGTCACCTTCTTCCTAATTACAAATCTATTATTTCGAAATATTTCAAGGTTACATAGAGAATCAAAAAAATACCTGCTTGTAGATTAAAAACCATCAAAACACAAACCCTGTGCTTAAAATGACAACATATTTGTTTTCATATGCCAACAAAGACTAGGAACCAAGGGCGGGTATACCAACACCCCGATTCCTATCAAGATTGAATGAAGAAAATTGCGCACAATCAAAACATAGAGAATCAAAAAAATACCTGCTTGTAGATTAAAAACCATCAAAACACAAACCCTGTGCTTAAAATGACAACATATTTGTTTTCATATGCCAACAAAGACTAGGAACCAAGGGCGGGTATACCAACACCCCGATTCCTATCAAGATTGAATGAAGAAAATTGCGCACAATCAAATTGAGATAATTTGGAAAGCATATGTGGCACAAATTCCTAAAATACCGAACACTTTTTCAAGCAAAAGCGTTGACAAGGAATGATTCGTTGGAATACATCTCCAAGAACTGAACCACTAGAGAACGTGCGCTTTAGAATTTCCTTGTAAAGGAATAAAACCTCAGCCGAGTCAACAATGAAGTATTTTGATTGTGAGACCTTCTAGTGATTTCGTGCAGAGGATTGGCATAAGCTTCACTTGGATTCGATGGGACAAGCTCATGTATAACAGTTTTCTTTGCATGTAGAGTTTTAATCACAGTTTTCAATGTATTCAAATAAAAAATAAAGAGTACCATTTAACACCAATACTTCTCCAACTCAACGCACAAATGAACCTGTTTTCGCTCCTAGATATAGTCTTGAGTTGCAGGAGAATAGTGCCTAGGACATCTTAAAAAGCAAGAGGTCATTTAGGTTTTCTTCCTTCTCTTTGACAAGGACCTCCTGGGTATTGAATGGATGGAATTGTTTTGATATGTGGTTCTAGATAAAAAGGAGACTCGAGTAATAACTGTGAACTTTTATTGTGAGATAAAAGGCTTACTCAGAATGGGCCTGTGGCTGTAATGAAATTCGATTTGCTGCAAATAGGGTCGAATTTGGAATCAACGAACAATCCTTAAAGTTAATTGGAATAGAAACCACAAATAATTAGGATGGTAAGTTAGAGTGAGGCGGGCTTACAAAGGTATAAGAATCCACCCTTCAGAAACTTAAGAAGTGTTGGAACACCTAATCCTACATGGGTAGGTGTGGAATACGAAAAGTCACAATGGAGTCCAAGTGACCTTGGAATATGAAACCAACAGTCACACCATTGTACTATAAATGCACATATTTGTATAATGGAAAATAAGAGAGCCTCACGCTTATCTTTCATTGTGTGTTGAGTGTCTTGTGTGTGTGTTTATTCTTCTCATACACCATGTGTGTGTTTTAACATGGTGTTTAACATGGAATCAGAGCGGGCGATTGTTGGCCCTGCTCCAAATTGAGTGAGCCATTTGTGTTTATGGCTTGTGCATATTTGCAAAATTCTTGACATTTTTGCAGCACTCAGGGATTTCTGCAGCAGTCTTTTTGCCGCATTCAAAAATTGGCAGCATTCAGGCATTGGCTATGAATAAACGCAGCACTACCCATCTGAAGGTTTTCATTCTAATTTTCTCTGCAATTTCTGCTCATTAAAATATGCAATTTGAAGAGTTGTTGGATACTATTTATATTGGGTTTCTGAGAGAAAAATTTATGAGTTTTTCATTGAAAAATCTCTGCAAGTTTCTGGGTTTTTAATGGAAAAGATTTCTGAATACTGTTAAATTCTGCAATGGACTAGATTGTTGTATATTTAAAAAAAATATACTATTGTTTTAAATTCTTTGGTCTCAGTATTACTCCTCTGCTGCTGGAAGAAAATCTACTTTTTTTGCTGCTATATCGCCCTATGTAATATTCTGAAAATTCTGGATTTTTTGGTGAAAATTTCTAAGCTTCTGGACTGCATTTCTTCTATTGCTGGGCTATTGGAAAATTTTCTAGAAACTCTCCATTCCTGCTCTACATTTGGAAAAATTTTGCATTTCTCCTACTTTCCTCTCTGTTGTTTGAAAAAAAAAAAATATATATATATATATATAATAATAATAATAATAATAATAAATTCCTGAACCACATCTCTCCCACCAGCCCGTGCCTCACCCATTTCTGCAATCACAATCTGCCCTCAACACATAAGCACGCACTCCCCCTTACCCGTCCCTCCGCCTTACTCACTCGACCCTCTCAAACTCTGGCCCAACCCACAGCTATTCCAACCATCTAACACACAGCCAGCTCCTGCACGGCATCTCACCTCACCCTACACTCCTGCGTCCCCAATTCCTCACCTTATAATGCTCCCTTATCAACATAACGCTCCAACGCTACACTCCTGTGCGGCATCTCACCTCACCCTATGCTCATGCGCTCACATCATTGCATCCGCCCCCATCCCTTGCGTATACCACCGAGCCCTACGCCCTCCCTCTCCATAACGGCTCCCCACGCGCTATCCTCTACCCAACCCCACCCCCTCACAGCGCTCAACCTGCCCCTCGCTGCAGACCCAACCCTCACCTCTCTCGCTCACACTCGATCCTACGCGCACCATTCTCCATTCCCCTCGCTATCACTCAACCCCACGGCTCTTGGCCGTCCCTCCCCCTTACAAGACGCCGCTCCCCCCACTCCTTTCCAGCCCTTGTATTTTTTTTAATTAACTTTTATCATAAACTTCCATAGAATACTCCCCCCCCCCCCCCTTTATAATACCTTTCCTTTTTAATTTAGTTTTTTTTTTAATTTTTAAATTTAAAAAAAAAAAAAAAATAATAATAATAATAATAATAAAATTCCCTTAGTTGCCCCTCTCCCCTCTCCTCCCTAATTTTAATCCCTTTTTCATTTTTTTAATAAATTTCCTTCCCATTTTAAATCCCCCTCCCAATTTTTTAATTAATTTATTTTTTAATTAATTTTTGATTAATTAAAAAAAAAAAAACCAGCAGAGAGAGAGGAAGAGCAGAGAGAGAATATAAACAGCAGAAATGAAGGAAATGACATATCAGTAAATGGACAGTATACATAGAGAAAATTGCAGATTTGACATTGTGTGATTTGTGGCATTGACATAAGGGTGAATTTTATGAAGAAATTGACATTTGAAGACAAGTTTTCCATCATTCAAAACAACTCTTCGAAGAAGAAAATTCAGCAGCCATAAAAATATTCTTGCACGTGTTTTCAGCTACACCTTTACAAATATTTTGCAGAGATATGTATTGAACTAACATTTTATTTTGAGTGGAATTTGCCTCTTCATTCATAGTTGGAATCAGTGAATTTGAGTTGTTGATGTAAGTCATTGTTGATTTCCCTCCATCATTTGAGGAGCATATTTTGTACTTTGAGATTTCCATAGTTGGAAATTCTTTGGAGTCATTTGTATTTGTTGTTGAATCACATTGTAAACGGGTGCATTTTCGGTTGAAGCCAACACCCTTTCATTTTTTGAGCCTAAGTTGTTGAAAATGGCTAAAATCAATGAGGCAATAGATTTTTTGAATAACCTCATTCATTCAAATGTTGATGATGTGATAAAAATGAGTAAGAATTCTCTTTTTAATATTCAAAGTTCTTTGCAAGATGCACAAGAAAAGATTGAGTTTTTGAAGTTGGAAACTCAGCTTCAGCAAGACGAACTTCAACAAAAGAGTCACCATTCTGAACCTGTTTCTGTTCAGAAGATTGAGATTGACTCCCATCAGTAGCAAGAAGATAAAGTTTCAATTGATTCACATTCAGTTCCTTGTACTAGAGCAGATGTACATGCAGATGCAGCAGCTCAGCCTGCACTTCCTAAGCCCATCATCAGACCTTGGGAAGAGCTTTTCCACAACAAGCATAGAACTGGTCTTGGATATGACAAGGATGTTTCCTTTCATATTCCAGACTACACAAAGCCTATCATATTTCAGAGTGCTAGATTCATGTATGACAGTTCACCTGCAGCTGTTTCAGATCCTGTTCCACAACAACAACAGATTGAAAAATGACAACACTGTGATCGAGTTGGCCATATGAAAGATCACTGTTTTGAACTTCATCCATGTAAGCATTGTGGTCGACACACTCATTCTTCACACAGATGCTTTAGACATAAGCCTCCTGCAAGAACCAAGATTCATATTGGATGGATCGCTTCTTGGCAATGGGCATCAGCAGCCAAGAAGATGTTTAAGTCGCATGTCAGAACATGTTCACGAATATTGAGAAAACTTGCAGTTGAGTTTTCGCCATCATCTCACCTTGTCCCTGACAGGGGGGAAAATGGTGGTCATGTACAAGCTTCGACGACAGATCAAGCGAGCCTGAGCCACAATCTCTCATTCCATGTTCAGAGTTGTAGCCAGCAGTTCAAGCGAGCCTGAGCTACAATTCATCATTCTGGATTCAGAGATGTAGCCAGAGACACGGATGCCCATGAGCATGCCTCCGGTTGGTGGAAAACCTTAAACCATCATATTTGGTTGATGGACAACCTAAAACCATCACAGGTAGTAGACCTCCCTTCTTTTAGGTCGAAGGTCTCCCTTTCATATATGAAGAACACTTCCTCTAGCAGAAGCCTTCAGCTTAGCAGCCTTCAGCTTCTTGCCAGCTTTGGTTGAGTTCCAGAAAATGCTTCAAGCATTCCAGAGTTGTTGGTAATCCTAAAACCATCACAGGTAATAGACCTCCCTTATTTTAGGTTGAAGGTCTCCCTTTTTTATGAGGAACAATTCCTCTAGCAAAAGCTTTCAGCTTCTTGCCAGTTTTGGAAGAGTTCCGGGAACTGCAACAAGTATTGCGTTCCAGTGTTTGTGGTCATCCTAAAACCACCTCTTTTTTCCAACATTTCATAGAGTTGATTCAGCCCAAGTGCTGTCATGTATACTTTGCAAATTTGTATTACAACTCTTTTCTTGGACTCACACATACCCCTTCGGATTAAGGGGGGATGTTGAAACACCTAATCCTACATGGGTAGGTGTGGAATGCGAAAAGTCACAATGGAGTCCAAGTGACCTTGGAATATGAAACCAAGAGTCACACCATTGTACTATAAATGTACATCTTTGTATAATGGAAAATAAGAGAGCCTCACGCTTATATTTCATTGTGTGTTGAGTGTCTTGTGTGTGTGTTTATTCTTCTCATACACCATGTGTGTGTTTTAACATGGTGCTTAACAAGAAGAAAGCGGTTGAGATAAGAATTTTGGAACAGAAATCATGCACCGAGCCTAATTAAGGTAGTATTATAGACCATGGTACGAGTATCATTCAAGATAAATTCATAAATAACCTAAAGACCAACCACATTCCGAAAGCGTGATAATAGGAAGGAAAATATGATGGAACAGAGCAACAAATGAAACCAAACAGAATAGAGACATACATATTGTTCATAAGTCCAGTAGTCATCCATTCTTGCAATAAAAATTCATTATATTGTTTCTTATAAACGGCTCTTCAGATATACATTAAGAGCAAATCTCAAAACTACAAAATGTGTCACGTAGACTATACACTTCAAACTTCCAAAGAATTCAAAACCTTTACTTTTTCTGCGAGTTGGCCTTTTATAGTTGTCACATGGGTAGTGTGGCTAGATATTTCTTCAAACAAGATATTCCATACTAATATTACAATTTACCATCTAAATAAAAAATGATGCGGTGTAACGGCATCACATCTGAATCAGTATTGTCTGACACAGAATATAACTACAAAATAATATAAACATAAAATGCAGATAGTGTGTAGGGTGAAATCGAGATTTCACCCGATTTTACATTACATGGAAATTAAAAATAAAAAATAAAAACAAAGGTTGCATGGACCTGATCATGATGTCAATTAGTTGGTATGAAAATGAGTGCCCAAGCCTTTTGAGTGGAGTGATCGGACTGAAGATGTGGAGGAGCCATATTGACGAGGCAGCAGAGGTGGAAATCACTGTGAAGTAGAGGAAACTGGAGGATTCACGTATTCATAACACTTTTTCCATATAATTTCTTCGGGTAGATGTGCTGTGTGTAGGATTTGAACATAGACAGCAGTTGTGTAAGTTCTGTATAATCCAGGCAGACAAAAAATAATTTCTTGACCTAAGTGAGAAGGAATAATTCCTTATGTAGTGCAATTACCAAGGTATATGCCTTTAGCTGGGAGGTCTTCTCTAAATTTATGTCTGCCCTGCACTTTATCTCTGACATTTTTTAATCATAAGCGATTAGGGGAAGCAGTGCGCCTGACTGCTGGTCTCGACATAGTGGGAGGCCAGCTTTTACAAACTTGCGCCATTCCTGATCAAATCTCTCCACTCCCTTTGACACCAGCGCTAAAAACCCCAACATTTTGATGTGTGCATCCTCTTTCTCGATCATCTTACTGGCCTCCATGATAGTCCTGAAATGTTCGATCATTCCCTGGGTGCTCAATTATTCATACAAGAGCTCATTGAAATACCTGACATATTTCTTTGCTATTGCTACCTTCTCTTCTCCTTCCCTGCGACCAACCTCCAGTTGTGCCTTATACTTGTGAATAGCAATATTCTTGTCGTTGGTCAGAACGAGAAGCTCCCAATGCTGCTTGACCTCTCTTATGATCTCTCCCTAGACCATTTTCCTTGATTCTATCAACGACATGTTACTTTTAAGTTGTTATTTAAAGTCTTTGATAGACTTCTCATGTCCCTGGGCTTCTTGCAGAGGTTCTCTACCTCTTTCTGTAGGGATGAAACCGTATTTTGATTCTCTGCGTATACAACCTTGGCCTCGTTTAGGAGCCGATGGGTAGTGTGTGTTTCATCTTCTGACATTCTCAGATCTGCCAAAGCCTGGGTTAGTTGTTTCGAAGCACTCTGAGGATCTTCTGGTACAAGAACTACACATGTATGCTCACCCCACTTAAGTTGTAGCTCTGACAACCTCTTATTTAGCCCAGTGATTTCCTTATCCTTTTGAGAAATATCCTTCTCCCTTTGAGCAAGGGAATCACTGAGGACTATTTTTTCCCTTTCCACCTGGGTAAGTTCCTCAGTCTGAATATGTTCAGAATGAGGGTTATTCAATTTTCGCCTCAATTCTTATACCTCCAAATTTGATTTGGTGATAAGGGACTGCAATGCTAAATTGGCATCAACTCCCTTCCCTCTTATCATTTTTCTGCAGTTCTCCTATTGAGTAGCAAGAACTTTAGCGCTAGCCATTTCCCTTTGTTGGGTGATCTTCATTTGATTCAATTTCCGTTCGGTCCTCTGTAGGGCGACTGTATGTTTTACTACCTCAGTCCATAGCATGTCCCCTTATACACTGGTGCAAATCTAACTTATCCAGCAGGGGAATCGAACCCAGATTTAGAATTATTTCTAGAGCTCTATATTGGGATCCCAGAGGTATGGGATGCATGTATGAATGTTGGATGTCCAATATGAGTTGCTCTTTATCCATTTCTAGGATTGAAGAGGGCCTGGTACGATATTTATCTACGAATTGAGAAAGTTTGGCCCTCAGCCTCTCTCTTGCGGACTTGATCCTGGCCTCAATCTGCTCCTTTGCATCATATTTTCCCAATGTGACCACTCGTGAAAGCTCTGAGGAGGCTGAAGATGAGGTGGAATCAAAGGAGAGTAGGAAGCCTGGTTTGTCTTTATCAGGACCTCTGAGCAAGAAGACCTCGTCGTCAGAAAATTCAGTGTCTAGGTCCTTTGTCCCTTCAGTTCTCTGCTTTTTACTGGGTTGTGCTTCCTCATCCTCCTCCATGAACCCTTGACTACCCAAGGGGTCTCCCTGTTCCTGACCTTCTGCCTCAGCGAGAACATTATCTCCCTTTCCTTCAGCAACTGAGGATTCAGCCTCCAACTATGTATCCAAAGGCCACGTATCAAAGTTAGCTTTCCATTCAATAAGAGGCCTAGGTTCATGCGCATATGTTGTTGATTTAATCTTCTTCTTCCTGCTTATGAGGAACCCTGTAGGATCATAGTGCCAGACATATCCCTGCAGGAAATTCATCTCCCGCAACATCCTTTCTGCAGTGGAGAGGGCATGCCTTGAATTAATGGTGAAAGGGCCTACAGAGTTTGGTAGTTTGAAGATGTATCCCTTTTTCACGGGCATGAAGTGGGCTTGGTGGGAACTTAATACCTGATGGATGAAATTGAGGGTGAAAATCCTCATGGACGGGAACACTAGCAGGCGATAAGGACGTACTTCAACAACATAGACCCTAATCTTGGTGTGGTCTTTGAACATGCACCAATCACCTGTGCAATCCGTTTCACTGAACTGGAGCCAATCCTTTTACTCAGGAAAAATTTTGGGTAGGGAGTTGTCGTGTATGCTAGCATAGGCTATGGACATGAAATTGGTAACGAATTTTGCATACGCCTTCCCCTCTAGATTTTGGTAAACTTCTGGAGTCCACTCAAAGAATGATTTGGGTTGGGTGTTTCTCTTGGAGAACCTGTTCAGGCCTAGGCCTTCAAAGTTATCCGCATTCTCGAATAGGAATAAGTAGAAAACCAGGGAGAAAGATTTGAAAGAATAGAAGGAAGACATTTCTTGGAACTGGGCTTTGATGGCCACGGCTAGAAAGGTGGGGATATCCAAGAGAATCTCAACCTGCATCATGAGCCAAAGAAACCCTAAACCCACCTTAGTCACCATTTCTACGTCTTCAAACCCCATCATTCCCGATATGATCACTAAAATAGGTTGTATAGTGCTACGAAATAAGGAAAACAGAATAGACTTTGTGTGAGGGAAAGCTAATAGGCATGATTTGGAGATGAGATCGAGGAATCCACTCTGTGTTTCTAAGGGCTGATTCGAGAAATGGCAGGAGAGAGTGATTTCTGTGAACTCAACACAATCTTGGGCAGGAAGAAAAAATAGGGAATTTCTGATAAGTTGGGGAGTAATCTCAAGAATATTGGTCCCCCGAGCGAAAAGGAAGATGTCCTTTCACTCAATGTAAGCTTCCCCAATCCAGACGATGAACTCCAGGAATGGATGTCTCGTTAGGGTAATTTTATAATAAAGACCTGATTCAACGACTCTAAATATACCTTCGCCCCTTCGCTGAAAGTCGAAGAGCTCAGCTCTAGTGCAGGCTACGTTGAAGGGATAGACCAGGTCGCAGATTTGGGTGTGAGAATCTGTGAGGGGTTCAGGTCCAGGAGAAGTCCTAACCTCGCGGGGCTAAGGGGTTTCAAGTGCGGAGAATTTCATTTTTTCCATGATAATTTGAATAAACAGTAAAAGGTAAAAATGAAAGGGACATGACCAAATACCTGAAATAGTAGTGAGGTAGCAAGGGAAAGTGATGTGGGAGTGAAAAGCATCCAATACTTAAGTTTTTACCTACCTGACAGACAGAAATACCAATAAATAACCAGTAGATTCACACAGCCAAGAGTAAAACTCGCTATGGAAATAGGGTTTTACTGATTACCATGGAGGGGCAACACATGTAGGGCTAGCTTCATGAGGACACCGACAGTGGGACACTTGGCACATGGTGGTTGGCCAACAACAGTCAGGTAGGTGGGGGCCATGTTCCAGGCAACATGGGTAGTGGCCTTTGTACCCCCTACCGGACTTACCTTACCATAGAACATACCTACGCCATTTGTTTAGCTTGGTGGGCCCCTTTGACCTTCGGCAGGGTGGAAGGAGGCCTTCATCCCTTTGACCTCCCACCACAGAAGCACTCTAATTGGCCGCGGGGAGGGATGACGTCACCTCCTCCGGCAGGTCGGCTTCGGCCACCTTTGCTCCCTTCTTATGCCGACGAAACGACCATTCTCTGATCTTTTCTATGTCGTCGGTGTTTGGTGAGTGGCTTCGCCGCTAACCTGTGCACGCGATGGCTTTGGGTGGAGGAGTAATCAACGTCGATATCCTATTCATCCCATATGCTCACCTGATCACCGCACTTGTTTTTTTCAAGCTCATCTGATAACTTTGTTGTTCCCCATCCTTTGAACCTATGCTTTTTCTTTTTCTTTGCACAACCGCTCCTTTTATTTTAATGGTGAGACCACAAGCCAACATTGGCTCCACTTGGGGATGGCACACTCGTTATCGAGGGTATCGAAAATTTCGCAGACTTCTTTCTTGTGTACTTGTTAATATACTCAGGGAAAAAAAACTTCAAGTGCTTCTGGAAAAGAGTAAAATGTAAATGCATGCGAAAATAAACAATGATATAAGTACAGTATGAAGGATATATACAATGGGCCCTTGTGGACACTATCAATACTGAAAGTAAGCCTTGAGGAATTTCCCATTGACGGGAATTTCAATTAGGTCCCCTTCCAAATATTCCAAAATGAAGGTGTTGTTGCTCTTGACTTCTTCCCCCTTGAAATGTCTGAACCAGAGTGGATAGAACTTTCCATGTTTACCTTTGTCTGCTTGTCTAACATCCCATCGCAGCACTAGGTCCTCTGATTATATCTCCTTATCCTTTGCTCGATGGTCAAATAGGCTTTTCATCTTTTCCTGATACTAAGTCCTCCAACCTGATGTTTACCTGGGCTCGTGTTTCATCCAGTTCTACCAGCTCATTCATCCTCCTAGTGAGGTCATTTGGTTCCTCTTCACTTTCTTGCAAAAATATGGCCATAGGTAAACCAAGTTGAATGGGGAAAACCGTTGCTCGACCATACACCAGCTCGTAGGGGGACTTTTCGGTGGATCTTTTGCTTGTAATGTGATTTTCCCAAAGTGAAAATTTTAGCTGGGAGTCCCAATTCTTTTGATTCTCACTTATGGTATTTTTTAGAATTCTCACCAAAGTCTTGTTGGATGACTCGGCCAACCCATTCCCCTATGAATAATAAGCCATGGAATGTCCCAGAGTGATATTATACTGTTGACAAAAGTTTACAAACTTGGCAGACTTAAAGACCTGGGCATTATCAGTGATGATTTTAACTGGGCACCCAAACCTAGCTATTATATTTTCCTCCATTAATTTAATCACCAACCCATCTGTGGCATTTTTTGTAGGCACAACTTCGACCCACTTGGTGATGTAGTTAGTGGCAGTGAGAATCCAACAATGTTCTTTACTGGAGACCGGGTGGATTTCCCCGATAAAATCGATACCCCATTGTTTGAACGACTCTTCGACATGTATCGGGATCAATAGTAGTGGCACAATTTTTTTGTTTTTCTACAAAAGTTTTCAATTTTTCACATGCTCGGACATGAGCATGTACATGTCCAAATAGCCGTGGCTAGAAAAAACCTGGTCTCGGGATTTTGTGAGCCATAGACTGCCAGCTATAATGTCCACCACATACACCTTCATGAAACTCATCCATCACCTCGTCCACCTCTTGCTCTGTTAGACATAGTAGCAGAATTCCAGACGGATCCCTCCAATATAGCTATCCATTTTCCATGGAGTACTTCTGCGACCTTAATCTTAGGGTGTGGTACTTAGATTTTTCTAAACTGGGAGGACACCTCAGAGTAAGAAGGTATTCCACCACATCCTTATACCATGCAGACAGAAGGTATTTTACATGATTTCTTTGCGTTGAGGTTTCTATTCCAGGCTGTACTTATGTACCTTCTGATGCTTCGCCCCCTTCCATGGACAGATTTATATCCAAGGCCTAGCAATTGGATTCTAATAGGATTTTAGCCAACCCTTATCCTTTAATGAGCTTAGTGGGTCTGATTTCCAATTCATATTCATAGATTTTGGCAATCCACTTTCCCCTCTTCCCTTCACTGTCTCCTTGTATTAGAATGTCTTTCAGTGATGCTATGGGGACGTAGGCAGTTATGGCCGACAACAATACATATATACGAAAAGCCTCTAATGATTTGACCAGGGCATAGGCCTGCTTTTCCAAGACATTATACTTTAATTATGCATCACGAAGGACCTGACTGAAAAATGCAATAAGTTTTTTGTGCCCGTCTTCGTTCTTTTGTAACAGTACTGTAGCTACTATGTGAGGGGAGGCAAAAGAAAATATCATGAAAGGCTTACTATAATCAGGGCTTGCCATTACTAGAGCTTTAGCAAAATCCTGTTTGATTCTGTCGAAAGAGGCCCTTGATTGGGGGGTCCATTTTACTTTGTTATTTTTCTTGAGCATATTAGCAATATGTCGGATAATCTCAGTATAATTGGGAATGAACCTTCTCAGGAAAATTATTCTCCCCAAGAATACCTGGATTTCCTTTTTATTCCACAGAATGGAAATTTTGTTGATCACTTCTACCCTTTTCGGGTCAATTTTCACTCCCTCATTAGTTACTATGTGTCCCAAGAGCTTCCCTTCCTCCAGAGAGAACATGGACTTTTGGGAGTTCAACGACAGACTGTACCTGCAGCACTTCTCGAAGGTTCGACGAAGATGTTCAATATGCTCAGCATCATCCTTTGAGAACATAGTGATATCTTCCAGATAAATCACTACGAACTTATCTTTCTCTCCTACGAAAGAAATATCCATTACACGTTGAAAGGTGGCACCAACATTGATTAGACCGAATGGCATCCGGGCATACATGAAGGTCCCACATGGTGTGGTGAATGATATTTTCTTTTGATATTTGGGGAGAACTGCCACCTAATTATATCTATAGAATCCATCCATCATAGACATGAGGGAGGATCCCACCACCTTTTGCAAAATGTGGTCCATCTTTGGGAGAGGGTAATTGTCTTTGAGTGAAGGCCTGTTGAGATTTTGAAAGCCCACACAAAATATTATTTTTCCATTCTTCTTCCTCACCAAGACCAAGTTGGCCACCCACTTCGAATATCTCAGGGGAACAATGGTTTTAGCCCGCAACAAATTTTTAATCTCTTTCTCAATCGTTGGGAGCAACAATGGATTGATCTACCTCAGTTTATGCTTATGAGGCTTGGCGTCTGCTTTGAGAGGTATCTTGTGTTGTATGACATAAATGTCGAAAGTCTTCAAATCCTGGTATGACCAGGCAAAGACATATTTATATGCTTGGAACAACTGGATATATTTTTCTTGATATTCCTCAAGAACTCCCCGGGACAGCTTTACCACCTACGGGTATTCCTCCGTCCTGATATTTATGTCATTTACATGCTCATCCTAAGTCATCTTACTGGGGTTGATCAGGATGTCATTTTTATCAAACAACCTTTCCAAGGGAACGAGGCCTCTGGGAATGATGTTCCCTTTTAGGTTCAACACGCGATGCCTGGCCAATGTCTCCTCCCACTTGATCTATGGTTGATCACTGGGCTCTTCATCCACTACATCAATCATCAAATTAGATAATTCACCAACCATCTCCATGAAGTGCTTAACTTGATATTCATCCTTGAAGACCTGCTAGTGCTTCACATTATCTAGGATGGAAGGGAAATATCACACCTCAAACTCATACTTGAGCAAAGGATTTTGTGGCGGGCAGAAATTGCAGGCTGCATCAACGAGCAAGTCGACCGTCTGTTTCTTGTCTCTCGACATGAACAGTATGTTGAAATCCAATAAAAAATCTTCCATCAGGTTCCATACCTCATTTATATAAGCTCTGAGCCATGGATGTTTATTTTGGCACTAATTTCTGACTTGTATCACTACTATTTTTGAGTCCTCGAAAAATATCAGGCTTTGGATATTCATATTTCATGTTGTATGTAGTCCTAGTAGCAAGGCTACATATTTGGCCACATTTTTTTTGGCTTCTAATATAGTTTGAAAGAGAGAGGGACCAAACATCCTTCGGCTAATCTCAAGAGCACACCAGCTCCATTCCCTTCTCACAAATTGGCCCCGTCAAAATGCAGAGTCCATATCTCGTCCTCATCTTTACTCATGGGTTCCTTCTGTTTTATAGGGCGGACTTTAGCTTCCTGCATAAAATATTCATCTTCTTCGAATATGAGACAAGAAAATTCGCCTTCCTTACCATATACTTGGGAGTTCATGGATCCATCATCTTTGGTAACCATCTTCACGAACCTAGATTCACGGTATAGCCTTCTTTCCTCCCCTTCGAATACTGGGATAGTAGCGTAGGTGAGATCAATCTTAATTGACCCGCCAATATTTGATCCTCAAGATCTAGACAACAACATCCTGAATCGGGCTGGGATATCAGCTACCACGATATACATCACCATGCTCTTAGCTGGGATCTGGGCTAGATTTACACCAGATATTTTATCATGCCCATGCACTTTACCCTCTTGGAGTCAAACAAATACAAATATTTATATGGTCGGGTAATTTTTAGCCCCAATTTCTCCATGAAAGACAACGGAAGTAGGTTGTGTGAAGCCCCAGAAGCTAGCATGCAGTTGTGTAGCAGCAGGTCATGAATGATGAGAGATACATAGAATGGGAGTGTTTCTAAGTCCAAATCTTCTACATGAGGGCCAAATACTAGCATGGGTATTTCTTCCTGGAGATCGAGAATGTCAGGGAGAGGGCCTACGCCATGGGGGAGCATGAATGGAGATACTTGAGCTTTATATGAAGGTTGTATTAAAATTTCGACTAGAGGAACTGGGATTTTGACCTTTTCTAACTATTTTTGGAGGTTGTAGATTGCAGGGTTCTTTTCTATAATGACCTCCTTATGTTGCTCTTTAGTGTGGACGAGTAATTTTGAGGCTGTACCCGAAGCCTTGTGATTTGGAGGGGGATCAGGAACTAGCTTTGCGGAGGAAGATGCAGTGGCTTTATGGTGCACAGGCTCTTCTATGGGCTTTTTCCCTTTATGGACAGAATTTGGAGGGGTCTTCTCTTTTGGTGTGGATTCTTCATCTTGCTCTTGTATTAGGGTCCTCTTTCTAGAAGATATGAGGTCATACTTATTATGGAGTTGTGCTTGCATAAATTCCACAAATTGCCTGCAGTAATCATCAATATCTTGATCTTCTGGCGAAGCTTCTTTCTCTTCTATCTCCTCCTATAGAGTAAGCTCCCCCTCTTCATCTTCTGAGTAAGAAAGGAATTGATCCTCCTGAAAATCAGGAGCTTCCTCAGTTTTTTCTTCCACTTGCCCTTCTAAATATAGAGGAGGCTGGATGTGATCCTGCTGCTCCTTTATATCCCGATGTAATATTTGCAGAGGTAGTTTCCGGTAATGTGAATTGAAACCTCGATTAGGAGCCATCTAGTTGGGTCAAGGAGAGGAATTCTTAGCCTCCAACTCAAGCTTCACCAGTTCTTTGGAGAGGTTTTTGATCATCTTGTTCATCTCTTCGATCTTATACTCTGATGCTTCTCTTTCTTGATTAGAGGAAGAAGCCTCCTCCTTACCCCTTCTTCTAGTCTCATGCTCTTTTCTTCCTTCGGATTTTCCCATAGAAGCAAACTTTGCTTCTACCTCTAGAGAATCAGTCTAGATCTAATCTAGGGATGCAAATTTTCTTTCTCTCAAGGTGAATTCGAAATCAAACTCAAATTCTCCAGCAAAAACCACTTTGGACATTTTTTTGAGGAGGATTTATTTCAGTCGATATATTATTGTACAGCTTATTGAATCTTTTTATAAATTTTGTTACATCTTCATTGTGTTTCTTCTTCAGGGCATTGAACTCTATGAGGATGTAACCGTGATCCCTCTTTTCTCCCCATTTTTTAGTAAAAGAAATTTTTGTTTCCTCCCAAGTGGTGATCGTGTTGTTAGAAAGATATTTAAACCACTTTCGGGCTTCTCCATCAAAGGACTGGACAAAAAGCCTCAGCACTACATCCAAGTGTTCCACATTGACATTTTTAGCGAAAGCACAGAAGTCCTCAATATGCTTCTGGGCAGAAGTACTATCTTCCCCGGTGAACTGAGCCAAGAGCTTTGGGTAGTCTTGAGGCATATCATTTAAAACTTGATTCAAGGCCAATGGAGCATATTTGTTAATAAGGAAGCCCAGCACAACCATGAGGGGCAGTAGTGGGGGATTCTGAGGGGGATTCTGGTGGATTACAATAGGTATATGATGAGAGGGGATTTGTATATTTACGTGAGATGAGTTCTGGAGTATGGTAACTTCTTTTGCTTCCTCGGCCTCTGGGGTGGGACACAAAGGAGGCAAAGAGGTATTTACTGATCGGGCTTCGTCTTTTATCTCAGAACTGGCTAAAGAAGATTTTTCTAGTAGATATTCAAGTACTTGAGCCGTAGAGCCAGGGCCATAGACTTCAGCTTTACGAGATGAGGACGGAGAATCTTCTAACAAGAATGAGGGTATTTCAGCTTGGACAGGTTGCTTTTCTTTCCAAATTCTCTTGAATATAATTTTTTTGGGATTAGATACAGACGGGGTTCTCAACTAAGAGGTATCTAACCTTAGATGTGGCTTGGTGTAAGCCAAGATTGCAGCTGATTTAGATTTAGAAAATAGTGGAGTCGCCAAGGTGAGGGTTGTGAAACTCTCAACCCTTCGTGCTCACCTGATTGAAAGGTGAAAATAATATCATATTCCAGGGAAAATATTTTCAACTTCGTTCCCTGGTAACGGGGCCAAAAAGATGTAATATGTCACACCTAGAGACAGTCTTGAGTTGCAGGAGACCGGTGCCTAGGACATCTTAAAAAGAAGGAGGTCATCTAAGTTTTATTCATGCTCTTTGACAGGGACCTCTTGGTTATTAAATGGATGCAATTGTTTTGATATGTGGTTCTGGATAACAAGAAGTGCTGAGTAATAACTGTGAAATTTGATTGTGAGAGAAAAGGCTTACTCAGAATGGGCCTGTGGCTGTAATGAAATTCAATTTGTTGCAAATAGGGCCAGATGTGGAATCAACGAACAACCCTTAAAGTCAATTGGAATAGAAACCACAAATAATTAGGATGGTAAGTCAGAGTGAGGCGGGCTTACAAAGGTATAAGTATCCACCCTTCAAAGACTTAAGAAGAAAGTTGTTGAGATAAGAATTTTGGAATAGAAACCATGCACCGAGCCTAATTAACGTAGTATTATAGACCATGGTATGATTATCATTCAAGATAAATTCATAAATAATCTATAGACCACCCACATTCTGAAAGCATGATAACAGGAAGGAAAATATGATGGAATAGAGAAATAAATGAAACCAAACACAATAGAGACATACATATTATTCATAAGTCTAGTAGGAATCCATTCTTGCAACAAAAAGTTGTTATATTGTTTCTTCAAAACGACTCTTCAGATATAAATTAAGAGAAAATCTCAAAACTACAAAATGTGTCATGCAAACTATACGCTTCAAACTTCCAGAGAACTAAAAACCTTTACTTTGTCTGTGAGTTGGCCTTTTATAGTTGTTACATGGGCAGCGTGGCCAGATATTTCTTCAAACAAAATATTCCCTGCTGATATTACAGTTTCCCATCTAAATAAAAAATATGCGGTGTAACGACATCACATCTGAATCAGTATTTTTCGACACATGCTATAAAAAAAACATAAAATGCAGATAGTGCATACGGTGAAACTAAGATTTCACCTGATTTTACATTACATGGATATTGAAAATCAAAGATAACAAAAAAAGGTCGCATGAGCTTGATCATGATGTCCATTAGTTGGTACAATGAGGAGTGTATGAGCCTTCTAAGTGGCATGATCGGACTGAAGACGTGGAGGAGCCATGCTGACGAGACAACGGGGGTGGAAATCGCTATGAATTAGAGGAAACTGAAGGATTCACGTATTCATAGCACCTTTTCCATAGAATTTCTCTGGGTAGCTGTGTTGTGATGTAGGATTCGAACATAGACTACAGTTGTGTAAGCTCTGTATAATCTAGGCGGACATCAAACAATTTCTTGACCTGAGCGAGAAGGAAGAATTCCTTACACATTGTAGTTACTAAGGTATCTACCTTTATTTAGGAGGTCTTTTATAATGTTATGTCTACCCTGCACTTGATCTCTGACATTTTATGATCATAAGCGATTAGGGGAAGTAGTGCGCCTGACTATTGGTCCCAAAATGGCAGGAGGCCAGCTTCTACCAACTTGTACCATTCCTGATCGAATCTCTCCACTCCCTTTGACACCAGTGCTAAAAATCCCAGCGTTTTCATGCATGTGTCCTCTTTCTCGATCATCTTACTGACCTCCATGATAGTCCTGAAATGGTTGACCACTCCCTGGGTTCTCAATTCTTCAAACGAGAGTTCGTTGAGACACCTAACATATTTCTTTGTTGTTGTTGCCTTTTCTTCTCCTTCCGTACGACCAACCTCTAGTTGTGCCTTATACTCATGAATAGAAATCTTCTTGTCATTGGTCAAAACGAGGAGCTCCCAATGCTGCTTGACCTCTGTTATGATATCTCCCTAGACTATTTTCCTTGCTTCTATCAACTACATGTTACCTTTAAGTTGTGCTTTCAAGTCTTTGATAGACTTCTCATGTCCCAAGGCTTCCTTGTGAAGGTTATCTACCTCTTTCTATAGGGACAAAACCATCTTTAGATTCTTTGTGTATGCATCCTTGGCCTCATCTAGGAGTCGACGAGTAGTGCATGTTTCATCTTTTGACATTCTCATATCTTCTAGAGCCTTGGTTAGTTGTTCTGGAGCACTCTATGGATCTTCTGGTACAGGAAATACGCATGTGTGCTCACCCCACTTAAGTTTTAGCTCTAACAACCTCTTATTTAGCCCAGTGATTTCCTTATCCTTTTGAGAAATCTCTTCCTCCCTTTGAGTGAGGGAATAATTGAGGATTGTTTTTTCCCTTTCCACTTGGGCAAGTTCCTCAATATAAATATGTTAAAAATGAGAGATATTCAATTTTCGCCTCAATTCTTGTACCTCCAAATCTAATTTGGTGAGAAGGGACTGCAATGCTGAATTGGCATCAACTCCCTTCCCTCTTATCATTTTTCTACATTTCTCCAGCTAAGAAGCAACAACTTTAGTGCTAGCCCTTTCCCTTTTTTGGGTGATCTTAATTTGAGTCAATTTCCTTTCGGTCCTCTGTAGGGTGACCATATGTTTTACTACCTCATTCCGTAGCATGTCCCCGATACACTGGTGCAAATCTAACTTATTCGGCAGGGGAATGGAGCCCAAATTTAGAATTATTTCTATAGCTCTATATTGGGATCTCGGAGGTACGAGATGCATTTTTGAATATTGGATGGCCAATATGAGTTGCTCTTTATCCATGTCCAGGACTAAAGAGAGCCTGGTATGATGTTTATCTATGAACTGAGAAAGTTTGACCCTCATCCTCTCTCTCGCATACTTGTTCTTGGTCTCAATCTGCTCCTTTGCATCATATTTTCACAATGTGACCACCTGTGAAATATCTAGGTGGGTTGAAGATGAGGTGGAATCAAAGGAAAGTAGGAAACGTGGTTTGTCTTTGTCAATACCTCTAAGCAAGGAGACCTCGTCATCATAAAATTCAGTGTCTAGGTCCTCTGGCACTTCATTTCTCTGCTTTTTACTGGGGTGTGCTTCCTCATCCTCATCCATGAACCCTTGACTACCCATGGGGTCTCCTTGTTCCTGCCCTTCTACCTCAGTGAGCACATTATCTCCTTTTCCTTTAGTATCTAAGGATTCAGCCTCCATTTGTGTATCCAAAGGCCACATATCAAAGTTAGCTTTCCATTCAATAAGAAGCCTAGGTTCATGCACATATGTTATTGATTTAATCTTCCTCTTCCTTCTTGTGAGGAGCCCCTTAAGATCATAGTGCTAGACATCTCCCTGAGGGAAATTCATCTCCAACAACATCCTTTCCATAGTGGATAGGGCATGCCTTTAATTAATGGTGAAAGGGCCTATAGAGTTTGGGAGTTTGAAGATGTATCCCATTTTTGCAGGCACAAAGTGGGCTTTGTCAGCCATTAAGACCTGACGGATGAACTTGAAGGCGAAAATCCTCATGGACAGGAACAATGGCAGGTGATACGGAGGTACTTTAGCACCATAGACCCTGATCTCGGTGTGGTCTTCGAATAGGTACCAATCACCTGTGCAATTCATTTCAATGAACTGGAGAAAATCCTTTTGCTCAGGAAAAATTCTGGGTGGGGAGCTGTCGTGTATGATAGCATAGGCTATGGACATGAAATCGGTAACGAATTTTGCATAACTCTTCCCCTCTATATTTTTGTGAATTGCTAAAGTCCACTCAAAAACCGATTTGGGTTGGGAATTTTTCCTGGAGAACCTATTCAGACCTAGGCCTTCAAACTTATCTGCATGCTCAAATAGGAATAAGTCGAAAACCAGGGAGAAATATTTGAATGAACAGAAGGAAGACATGTCTTGGAACTAGGCTATGATGGCCAAGGCTGGAAAGGTGGGGATATCCAAAAGGATCTTAACCTACATCATGAGCCAAAGAAACCCTAAACCCACCTTAGTCACCATTTCTGCGTCTTCAAACCCAAGCATTCCCGATACGACCGCTAAAATAGGTTGTATAGTGATAGGGAATGAGGACAATGGAATAGACTCTGTGTGAAAGAAAACTAATAGGCGTAATTCAGAGATGATATCGATGAATCCACTCTGTTTTTCTAAGGGCTAATTCGAGAAATGGTAGGAGAGAGTGATTTCTGTGAACTCGACACTGTCCTAGGTGGGAGGAAAAAATAGGGATTTTCTGATAAGTTGGGGAGTAATCTCAAGAATCTTAGTCCCCCAAGCAGAAAGGAAGATGTCCTTGCACTCAATGTAAGTGTTATCACCAAAATAGGACCCTGATGGGCTTTTGATCAGACTGCCTCAGTGTAACTATTTCAAACCAATATTTTAGCTGAGGCTTAGCCTCCTCAGCCTCAGAGGACTCTCTCAAGGATTTATGATATTGATTAATGATAATATAGATGGCTAACTCTATCTTGGTTTTGTGTGTTTATAGGTTGAAAGATGAAGGCTTGCTACCATTGGGCTATTTAGTCAACAAATCAGTAGATTCAGTGGCAAGGTTTCTAGACATGGAAGCTGAGGAAAATGGGGTTTTTAAACAAAGATAATTCACTCAATAACATAGGTCAACACAATAATTCCATTACTAAAGGAATTCATAGAACATGATTGTGAATTTTGAATAATAGCAATGAAATTTACTGCTAGGGTTTCAAAGGTAGTTTACTCACAAGATACAGGAAAAACACAGTCATCCCATTACTAAAGGAAGTCAAAGCACATGATTTTGAATTATGAGTAATAGAAATGAGATCTACCCCATGAGAATCTCAGGTCTGTCAAGAAGAAAATGTTTCTGCATTACTGCTCACAGTCAATTACATAAACCAACAGCTTTTGCCAAAAAGTCTCCAACCCCTTGCTAATTTGACCTCTTGCTTCATATATAGCTTTTAAAATATTGTATTCTATGATCCCTCATCAAAAGAATTTGAATTTCTATTATTGACACCTATTCTACTCCTAAAACAGACTCTTAATTACAACTGACAGCTAACTGTCTCTTTTATAAGTCCTAATACAAATAGGACTAAAACTACTAAAACATGTTTCAACAACCTTATATAAACCATTAATGCTTCTTTTGACAACTACAAACTCATGAGGTCCAATTTGGTGATGCCTCCAACCTTGTTATGAACCCTGTTGTTCCATGACCTAACTACCCTAAAAACCAGGAAAATTGTTTTCTGCAATTATGCCTTTACCTTCATTAATGATCTTCTGTTGATCAGCGGTTGTCATTGATGTCAACCCAAGCAGCACCAGGGGCTAACCCAATATTGCATGGGAATTTTGACCTACCAAATTAATATATTCTGGGTCAATAATTCTTTTTATGGTTTCTACTTGTCGAGATGTTTCCATTGATATATGGCACGACATGTAATTCTTCACGGTTTGAGAGATATTCATGTTTGAAGTTTGTACCCCCAGTTAGTGGGCTAAAACCCCATGGGGTTGGGGCATGGGTCATTGAAAAGTCATAATTAATATTTTTTAAGCTCCTAAGATCCCTCCCACGTTCACTTGTTGAATCCCCTCTCAACTTAAGCATTCATATAAATTGTGATCTTCATTTCCTCCTTATGCATGGGATTTGGCCATCTGAAACAGGTCATCCTGGATTTTTCGCTCTAAATTATTTTCTACGAAGGCTCAGAAGCTAAAATTTTTATGAGGTGAAGCCTAAATCCTGAGGAAGCTGCGGTAAAAATTTCAGATCAAGTTGCACAATACTTTTGGAGATATGATCTGTGGAAGTAAGGGTTTTTGCAGGCTCCTGAAATTCATCTCAAAGAAGTGACCTTGGTAAAATCGTCATAACTCTCTCTCTGAGTATCGGATTAGAATTCTGTAAAACGTGTTAGATATTTCACAGTCTATAGTTTTTTCTATATCAATTTTAGAGGCAAATTAAGAAACAATGACATGTGGCATGTCGTACAAGTGTGCTCTGCTGAAACAGTCCATAATTAGGGTAGTGTGAGAAATTGGTTATAACTCTCTCTTGAAGAATCCAAATTGGGTCGGACCTATGGCATTGGAAATATGGCTCATGGGACTACTACAGGACCAAAAATTAGATATTGAAGATCTGAAATAACAGAGATACACCAAATTCAATATCGAGCTCCTACAAGGAAAAAAAAAAGCTAGATCATGTGTTGTCAAGGGTTGCAAAGGACTAGACTTTCCATGCTAGAAAAGAAAAGCAAGGTGCAGAAGAGGGTAACATGAAAAGAGAAGCAACCAAGGTGCATAACAACAGCAATAATTTCATCATATGAAGTCTTCAAGTGGGCAGCACTGCATACAATCATTGTAAAGGTATCATTGTACTTAGTCATTCTAAATACATTATTGTACAAATTGTACTAGTGTCTATCTACCAAGGGTTGAAGAGGTAGTGTGGGGAGGTCTAGGATCATCATTAGGTGGTTGTGTCAAAGTTGGGGTTATGGTCTAGTATATCTTCTTCTTCTACATCATTCTATATCATTGTAAAGTGGACCATTTTCCCTGGTACGGGAGTCCATTCTTCTTTTAATATTCTATAGGGTGCTAGGGTGGTGCTAGGGTGAGTTGTAGCTCATTAGGTGTTGGGGAATCCATTCAGTGACTACTGAAGAATCTTAGGCGTTGGAGCGTCCATCCAGTGGGAGCTGGAGAAGAATGATTTTCTAGATTCTAGGAAGTTGGAGCTTTATTTTCAATTGGAGTTGAAAATAATTATTAGAAAAGCATTAGGTGGTTTTTGTCCCGGAGTGGGTTTCCACCTTAAAAACTGTGTGCATTTGTGTTCCTCTTGTTTTCTGCTATCATTGTACAAACACTGATAATAATTGAAGATTAACTAATGCTCTAATTGAAAGAAATACTGATTCACCCCCCCTCTCAGTATTTCCAACAATTGGTATCAGAGCTTGGTTCCTTCAATAGAAGTTTAACAGCTGGAAGGAGGTCATGGAGCATACCAAGAATGGTGTACCTCTATTCAATGAAAATAATTATGCACTTTGGAAAGGAAGAATGGAGGTCTATCTCTTAGCGCAAGGTTACGAAGTATGGGACACTGTTCAAAATGGATTTACATCAACCATGGATGAACAAGGTAAGAAGAATTTGGTAAATGATGCAAAAGAAAAAAATATTATTATCAGTGGACTTATTGAATACGTTTATCATAAGGTGTTGGGTTGTAAAACCACCAGAAATGTATGGGACAAGCTTGAAAATATATATGCAGGTGACTCAAATGTCAAAGAAGCAAAGCTTCAAATCTATAGAGAAAAATTTGAGCAACTCAGAATGAAAGAAGATTGCAACATTGTTGCATACTTTCAATACGTTGATGAAATAACCAATACTCTGGAAGGATTGGGAGAGCCAGTTGGCGAGAAGACTATTATACGGAAGATTCTTAGAACGTTACCAGGGAGATTCAACCCAAAGGTATCGGTCTTAGAATATAGTGCAAATCTGGACAAACTCAGCAAAGAGGAATTGCATGGAGTTCTCATAGCATATGAAATGAGACTTGATGAAGAAGAGGGTACTTCGCATCTAGAAACTGCGTTCATTGCATCTAAGAAAACCAATAAGGATAAACAACCTTCAATTGAAAAGACATGCACCTGCAAGTGTGAAGAAAAGGGAGATGATGAAGAAGGTCTTTGAGATGAAGAATATGCTTACTTCACGAGAAAACTACAAATTGGGAAGGGACAATTCAAAGGTAAACTTCCATTGATATGTTTCAGCTGTAATGAGGTTGGGCATTTTGCAGCAAAATGTCCAAACAAAAGTAATGGCAACTCAAAAAGAAAGAAAGGCTTTAATAAATTCAACAAGCAAGGATCCAAAAGGAACTTTCTCTCTAAAGAAGATAGCTCATCATCTGATGAAGACAATGATAGTGAAGAAGAAGCCAATGAGAGAGTATTTTTTATGGCCAAGCACAATAAGCAA
Organism: Pinus albicaulis; assembly: GCA_034641835.2. Classification (NCBI taxonomy): domain Eukaryota; kingdom Viridiplantae; phylum Streptophyta; class Pinopsida; order Pinales; family Pinaceae; genus Pinus; species Pinus albicaulis. The sequence goes on along the minus strand of CM076582.1, from coordinate 660,904,540 downwards.
GAGGTATCAAACAACGAAGAAGAAGGATGGACCATAGACGAATTTTATGAGGAAGAAATCAAGCTTATAAAATATCTCAAGGTGGAGAAGATCCATTCCAAAACTCTTGAAGAACAAGTTCAAGGTCTCAAAATTGAAGTTGAAGAACACAAATTCATTGAAGAGTCACTTCAAAATAAGTTGGAAGAAATAAACCAAGAAATGGAAGAATTAGAAGCCGGAGTAGTCTCGCTGCGTGAGGAAGTGAAGAAAGGAAAAACCATCCAAAACTATGCCAACATCTCAAGGGAATTGGAAGAACTCATCAAGAATCAAAAATCTTACAATGAAAAAAATGGCATCGGTTATAAAGAAGAAGAAGCAGGACTTTCTACAACAAAATACAATGAACCTATGAGATGTGACATGCATGTAGACTTCATAGGACAAGATTTGCAAGAACAGCCTTGGAAGACAATTCCTCGACGAAAATTTCCATCTAGGTACCAGCATATTTTTTTATGGCTACTGTTATTCATGTGGAAAATTTGGTCATAAAGCTATATAATGTCGCACATACCCTAGGAACGAATACAATTCCAGGAGATCTGTCAAATATTAACCTCCCAGGGCTCAGCGAAACATCAATAGATTTGAACATTTAAGAAATAATATTGAATGTTACAAATGTCGAAACTTTGGACACATAGCCAAAGACTGCAGACTTGAAAATCCTCCAGAAGAATCTTCGAAGCCATAGAATGAACAAACATGGAAGAAGAAGAAGAATGATAATTGTGCTCTCGCTTTCAAGGCTCAAAAGAACAAATATGTGTGGTATGTTGATAGCGGTTGCTCAACGCATATGACTGGAGATAGAAATAAATTTGTATCTCTGAAAGAGAAGAAGGATGGAACTGTGTCCTTTAGAAATGATGGATCTTCAAATGTTATAGGATCAGGTACTGTCACTCTCGGAAGCAAAGATGCTCTAGCCAAGAATGTTCTATTGGTTGAAAGCATGAATCACAACCTGCTCAGTGTTGGACAAATGTGTGATCAAGGACACATAATACTATTCAACTCCACGAAATGTGAAATCAGGAAAGGCGTGTATGGTGAAATTGTGGCTACAGCAAGTCGAGCTCCAAATGACATATATGTTCTGGATGAAGCAACTAAAGCATGTCTAATAGCTAAAGAGGATGATACAGTAATTGGTAGCAATGATGATCGACTAAATGAGATTTTTTTGCTACAAAGGTGCAAGTGAAAAGTGATTCAAAGATGTCTTTATGGTTGCAAATTGAGCATAGATGACTCATCTAAGGATGTGGATCAAAGGTTGTATAGATCTATGATTAGTAGTCTTCTATATGTAATAGCCTCCCGACCAGATGTTATGCAACTAGTTGGAAAAGTAGCAAGATTCCAAGCAGCACCAAAATAATCACATATTAAATATTCACCAGCATTGGAATATCTTTTCCAGAAGCTTGGGATTCTCCCAAGTTCTCATTAGATATTCCTTTTTCAGAATATAAAGGGGAAGTGGAAGTGTGTGCAAGTCTGCAGGACGGTTGTGTGTCAGCGTGAGTGGAAGTGTGTACAAGTCTGCAGGATGGTTGTGTTTCAGGGGGAGTTACCCTTTGCCATTGATGTCAAAGGGGGAGAGAATGTTGTAGGAAGAGGTGTCATGAACGCAGGGGGGGTACTTGTGTTGCCATCGTGCCAAAAGGAGATTGTTTGATGGTGATTTGTCTTAATGTCAACCCAAAACACAGAGAACTAACTTGATATTGTGGGAATTTTGACCTGCAAATTAATGTACCGGATTAATAATTATTTTGATGGTTTCTACTTGTCGAGATGTTTCCGTTGATATATGGCACGCCATGTAATTCTTCACGGTTTGAGAGATATTCATGTTTGAAGTTTGTACCCACAGTTAGTGGGCTAAAACCCCATGGGGTTGGGGCATGGGTCATTGAAAAGTCATAATTAATATTTTTTAAGCTCCTAATATCCCTCCCACGTTCACTTTTTGAATCCCCTCTCAACTTAAGCATTCATATAAATTGTGATCTTCATTTCCTCCTTATGCATGGGATTTGGCCATTTGAAACAGTTCATCATGGAATTTTCGCTCTAATTTTTTTTTCTACGCAGGCTCAGAAGCTGAAATTTTTATGAGGCAAATCCAAAATCTTGAGGAGGCTGCAGTAAAAATTTCAGATCAAGTTGCGCAATATTTTTGAAGATATGATCTGTGGAAGTAAGGGTTTTTGCAGGCTCCTGAAATTCATCTCAGAAAATTGACCTTGGTAAAATCGTCATAACTCTCTCTCTGAGTATCGGATTACAATTTTGTAAAAATTGGTAGATATTTCACAGTCTATAGTTTTCACTCTATCAATTTTAGAGGCAAATGAAGAAACAGTGACACGTGGCATTCCGTACAAGTGTGCTCTACTGAAACAGTCCATAATTAAGGCAGTGTGAGAAATTGGGTATAACTCTCTCTTGAAGAATCCAAATTGGGTCAGACCTATGGCATTGGAAATATGACTCATAGGACTACTACAGGACCAAAATTAGATATTGAAGATCTGAAATAACAGAGATACACTAGATTCAATATCGAGCTCCTAGAAGGCAAAAACAAAGCTAGATCATGTGTTGTCAAGGGTTGCAAATGACCAGAATTTCTACGCTAGAAAAGAAAAGCAAGGTGCAATAGAGGGTAGCATGAAAAGAGTAGCAACCAAGGTGCATAACAGCAGCAAGAATTTCATCATATGAAGTCTTCAAGTGGGCAGCACTGCATACAATCATTGTAAAGGTATCATTGTACTTAGTCATTGTAAATACATTATTGTACAAATTGTACTAGTGACTGATGCGCGAGGTTGAAGAAGCGGTGTTGGAGCCCACATGGCATCATTAGGTGGTTGTGTCAAAGTTGGGGTTATAGTCTAATATATATTTATTCTTCTACATCCCTTCATATCATTGTAAAATGAATGGCTTTCAAAGTAAAGGTCATTCTTCTTTTATTCTTCTATAAGGTGGTAGGGTGGTGCTAGGGTGAGTTGTAGCTCATTGGGTTTTGGGGCATTCGTTCAGTGACTACTGAATAATCTCAGGCATTGGAGCGTCCATCCAGTGGGAGCTGGAGAAGAATGCTTTTCTAGATTCTAGGAAGTTGGAGCTTTATTTTCAATTGGAGTTGAAAAGAATTATTAGAAAATAATTAGGTGGTTTTTTTCCCGGAGTGGGTTTCCACATTAAAAAATGTGTGCATTTGTGTTTCTCTTGTTTTCTGCTATCATTGTACAAACACTGATAATAATTGAAGATTAACTAATGCTCTAATTGAAAGAAATATTGATTCACCCCCCCTCTCAGTACTTCCAACATCTTCAAACCCTTTTGCTGGAAATTTCGACTTCTTGAGACAAAAGACATGTGTTATCACTTCCATAGAACCATTCCCTTCCACCTATACAAAAATGAAGTCCTTGAAATATTGTAAAGAGATCTGATGTGTCTGCGCTACGAAAATATCAGTTTTTTTCGTAGCGCAGTAACTATGTCTTTGTAAACATCTCTTAACATCCACTTTCTTCTGATTTAACACCTGGAAATTCTTTTTTAAACCCTTTCCATCCTCTAGCAGCATCAACACTTCAAAAACCAGACTTTTTACCTCTTGAAACCTCAATAAAACGCTCAAAACTGCACCTGCAGTAGTTTCGTAGCGCGCTACGAAACTGCTGTGTATGTCATCTACAGCAGTTTTTTCACAATTCTCAAACTTTAAGGGTATTTAAACCTATTAATGATTTCCATGATGTCAATATACCTTAACCATAAAAATCAATCAACTTTGAAATGTCCTCAGAAAGTGATGTCCTTGTTTATGACAAAACTAATTTATAATTTGTCACTTACTGCCATGTTTTTATCTGAAAAAATGGTGTTGAGACAGAGTTTTTATCTTCTCAGCCATAACTTATTTTTCAAAACTGAAGGAGGCTTTTGGAGACCATGATGTCTTGAACAAAAAATTATCTTGGTTTTTTGAAATACCTCTCCTACTACCCAGAAACTGTCTTTGAACAACATGTATAAAACTAGAAAATATTGATTTCTGAAAATATGGCTTCAAAGAAAGCCTTGTATCTCCCAACTGGTACCACATGTGAGAAAAGTGAGATAGTTTATTGTAGCTAGGGATTTTATGAATATAAAAATCCTTCATAATTCCAAAATACGTTTGCATGTGGCCAGAAAATGATCTTGAAAAAGACTGCTAAAACCAGAAAACAAAGTTTTTCTCGCAATGACTTTCAGCGGTTTCGTACCACAATTTAAACCATGAATTTCTCCCACCTCATAATGAATTGGAATAAAATGAAAGAGGTTTTTGTATATAATTATTTTAGGAAGAAAAACCTCTTTCATTTTTTAAAAATTATTTTTCAGTGGCTCAGGAAACCTGCTGGAAGTTGACTACCTAAAACAGAAAAACAGGGTTTTTTGCTGAAAAAGGTTGTTTCAGCCATTTCGTAGCGCAAATCACCTTTTTTGAACTAGCTGCACTACCAAAACGTGGATTCCTATCAAGATTGAAAAATTTGACCCTAAACCTAATGGAATGACTTTAAATGGATGATGGGACCTTTAAACCATGGAATAAGGTTGTTAAACTTTATTTGACAATGAAAATGAGACTCTAACCCTATCACTTAACCCTTTAAGCATGAAATGACCTACAAACTATTTAAGACCATGACTAGAGATAAGGCAAACTTTCAGAGTTTATTGATCATGGAGTGGACCTAGAAGACTTCATTTGAACTTGAAATATGACCTATCATTTACCAATGACTTAAAATGACTTCTAAACCTCCTTGAAATCATGACCAAGTAGATTTGACACAATGATGTTTTAAGAATTTTTGGGTGATAACAGTGGCTCCACTTGGGATAGTGTGCCCCTGTGGTACACTAAGAACTGGTAGCTCTAGTTCTGCAATCCATTCCTTTAAAATAAAACTCTAAAATTCTACCCAATCTGCTTCAAACTGTACCTACAAAAAATGCTCAGTCAACCTTGAGCTTATTTGCACACTCCTACCTACCCTATCAGCTGCAATCTCCATTTGTAGCTCAAGGAACATGAAACTTCCAATGAAGCCAGTCATTGATCTGATCTGACACTTGAATCTCTTGAATGTGCTTGAAGCAAAAATAAACATGATACTGAAATGACCGAGGCAACATGAAATGTAACTGATCTTCAAGATGAAAATATAACTAGAAATCTAAACAGTAAATCTTTTCCATGTAGTTAGCTATAGGGTCAAAAAAAACATGATTAATTTGATAATTCTCATAACATTCTGGTTGTTCAAACTGATCTTCAAAAATAGTGTATTCTTCCTCAATCTCAAAAGAGAAAGGAAGCAACACCCTCTCTTTTTATTCTGCCATAAAAAGCTTTGAAAAGAATGATCATGATCATGAAGACTATATGATTGAATTTGACCTTGTAAACCTTCAATGTTTTTCTCAATGTTATTAGCAACTTCATCCAAAAATTTCATCTTATCTTCTATCTTGCACTCAAATGATTTTAGATAAGAAGACAATGACAAAGAAACATTTACATCTATTTCTTCATTAATATGATCATCATTCCATTGTTTGAAACCTTGAATTGAAGGAGAGTTTGCCACCAAATCTGTTCTGTCTATCCATTCCTCCAAAAACATAAGCCAAAAGTCTGCAAATGACTTAATAGATCTGACAAGAAAACTTTCAATCCACTCTTTACATTTCCCTTGAAATGAATCAAGAACAACATAATGCAAACATCTTCATGTTTGAATCTAAGAAGCTCGGTAAAATCACAGAAATCTGATATATGCTTCAAAGTCAAACTCAAATCTTCTCCATTGAATTTTGGACCATTCCTTAAAAAATATTTATCCTTGGGAAAACAATTTTGGAAACCATGAATTTCTGAAAAATTTATGCATGCATACCTTGAAATAAGAACGGCAACATCTGAGTTCTTCATAAGTCCAATGGAATCACCAAGAATATATGAATTTTAAATTCTTCAAAAATGGAGTCGCCAAGATAGTTTTGCAGCCTCGAAAATATTTTTGAGCTCCTGCTACCTTCAAGAGTTCAGCTTCATGATTTTTCGGGAGATGTATATCTTCAGACTCCCGGCAGACTCACCAAAATGTTGTCACCAAAATAGGACCCTGATGGGCTACTGATCAGACTACCTCAGTGTAACTATTTCAAGCCAATATTTTAGCTGAGGCTTAGCCTCCTCAGCCTGAGAGGGATCTCTCAAGGATTTATAATATTGATTAATGATAATATAGATGGCTAACTCTATCTTGGTTTTGTGTGTTTATAGGTTGAAAGATGAAGGCCTGCTACCATTGGGCTATGGAGTCAACAAGTTAGTAGATTCAGTGGCAAGGTTTCTGGACATGGAAGTTGAGGAAAATGGGGTTTTTAAACAAAGATAATTCACTCAAGAACATAGGTAAACACAATAATTCCATTACTAAAGGAAGTCAAAGCACATGATTGTGAATTCTGAGTAATAGCAATGAAATTTACTGCTAGGGTTTCAATGGTAGTTTACTCACAAGATACAGGAAAAACACAGTCATCCCATTACTAAAGGAAGTCAGAGCACATGATTGTGAATTCTGAGTAATAGCAATGAGATCTACTACAAATAGTTAAACATAATAGGTAGATCAATAAATCATTAAAACCCCATGAGAATCTCAGGTCTGTCAAGAATATTACCTTTCTGCATTACTGATCACAGTCAATTACATAAAACAACAGCTTTTGCCAATAAGTTTCCAACCCCTTGATAATTCGACTTCTTTATTCATATATAGCTTTTACAATATTGGATTCTATGATCCCTCATCAAGAGAATTTGAATTTCTATTATTGACACCTATTCTACTCCTAAAACAAACTCTTAATTACAACTGACAGCTAACTGTCTCTTTTAGAAGTCCTAATACAAATAGGACTAAAACTCCTAAAGCATGTTTCAACAACCTTATCTAAACCTTTAATGCTTCTTTTGACAGCTACAACCTCATGATGTCAAATTTGGTGATGCCTCCAGCCTTGTTATGAACCCTGCTGTTCCATGACCTAACTGCCCTAAAAACCAGGAAACTTGTTTTCTGCAATTATGCCTTTACCTTCATTGATGATCTTCAAACCCTTTTGCTAGCAATTTCAACTTCTTGAGACAAAATACATGTGTTATCACTTACATAGAACCATGCCCTTCCATCTGTACAAAAATTAAGTCCTTGAAAGAGTGTAAAGAGAGTTGATGTGTCTGCGTTACGAAAATATCAGTTGTTTTCGTAGCGCAGTAACTATGTCTTTGTAAACATCTCTTAACATCCACTTTCTTCTGATTTAACACTTGGAACTTCATTTTTGAACCCTTTCCATCCTATGGCAACATAAAAACTTCAAAAACCAGATGTTTTACCTCTTCAAATCTCAACAAAATTCTCAAAACTGCACCTATAGCAGTTTCGTAGCGCGCTACGAAACTGCTGTGTATGTCATCTACAGCAGTTTTTTCACAATTCTCAAACTTTAAGAGTATTTAAACCTATTAATGATTTCCATGATGTCAATATACCTTAACAATCAAAATCAATCAACTTTGAAATGTCCTCAAAAAGTGATGTCCTTGTTTATGACAAAACTGATTTATAATTTGTCACTTACTACCCTGTTTTTATCTGAAAAAATAGGTGTTGAGACAGAGATTTTATCTTCTCAGCCATAATTTATTTTGTAGAAATGAAGGATAATTTTGGAGACCATGATGTCTTGAACAAAAACCTATCTTGGTTTTTGAAATACCTCTCCTACTGCCCAGAAACTGTCTTTGAACAACCTGTATAAAACTGGAAAATCTTGATTTCTGAAAATATGGCTTCAAAGAAAGCCTTGTATCTCCCAACTGGTAACACTTGTGAGAAACGTGATATAGGTTATTGTAGTTGGGAATTTTATGAAGATATATCTCCTTCATAATTCGAAAATACTTTTGCATGTGGCCAGAAACTGAACATGAAAAAGACTGCTAAAACCAGAAAACAAATTTGTTCTCTCAATGACTTTCAGCAGTTTCGTAGCGAAATTTAAACCATGAATTTCTCCCACCTCATAATTAATTTGAAGAAAATGAAAGAGGTTTTTGTAGTTCATTAGGTTAGGAATAAAAACCTCTTTCATGTTTCAAAAATGAGTTTTCAGTTGCTCAGGAACCTCTCTGGAAGTTGACTATATAAAACAGGAAAACAAGGCTTTTTGCTGAAAAAGGTTGTTTCAGCCATTTCATAGCTCAAATCACCTTTTTTGAACTATTTGTGCTACGAAAACGTGGATTCCTATCATGATTGAAAAATTTGACCCTAAACCTAATGGAATGACTTCTAAATGGATGATGGGACCTTTAAACCATGGAATAAGGTTGTTAAACTTTATTTGACAATGAAAATGAGACTCTAACCCTATCACTTAACCCTTTAAGCATGAAATGACCTACAACCTATTTAAGACCATGAATAGAGATAAGGAAAACTTTCAGATTTTATTGATCATGGAGTGGACCTAGAAGACTTCAATTGAACTTGAAATATGACCTATCCTTTACCAATGACTTAAAATGACTTCTAACCCTCCTTGAAATCATAACCAAAAGTAGAGTTGACACAATGATGTTTTGATATTTTTTGGGTGATAACAGTAAGCTTCCCCAAGCCCAAAGATGAACTCTGGGAATAGATGTGTCATCGAGGTAATTTGATAATAAATACCTCACTCGACAACCTTAATATATCTTCGACCCTTCGCTAAAAGTCGAAGAGATCAGCTCTGGTGCAGTCTACGTTAAAGGGATAGACTAGGTCACAGAGTTGGGCGTGAGCATTAGTGAGGGGTTCAAGTCCAGGAACAGTCCTGACCTCACAGGCCTAAGGGATTTCGAGTGCGGAGCGTTTCATTTTTTACATGATAATTTGAATAAACAGTAAAAGGGAAAAATGAAAGGGACATGACCAAATACCTGAAATAGCAGTGAGGTAGCTAGGGAAAGTGATGTGAGAGTGAAAATCATCCAATACTCGATTTTTTACCTCCCTGACAGAGCAAAATACCAGTAGATTCACACAGCCGAGAGTAAAACTTGCTACGGAAACAAGGTTTTACTGATTACCATGGAGGGGCGACACATGTAGGGTTGGCGTCATGAGGACGCCGACAGTGGGACACATGGCACACGGTGGTTGGCCGACAGCGGCCGAGTAGGTGGGGTCCATGTGCCAGGCAAGAGGGGTACTGACTTTTGTACCCCCTACCGGACTTATCTTACCGTAGAACATACCTACACTAACTGTTTAGCTTGGTGGGCCCATTTGAGCTTCAGCGGGCTGGATGGAGGCCTTCGTCCCTTTTCCTTCCCCCCACGGAAGCACTCTGATTGGCCGTGGGGAGGGATGACATCACCTCCTACAACGGGTCGGCTTCGGCCACCTTTTATCCCTTCTTATGCCAACGGAACGACCATTATCTGATCTTTGTTATTTTAACTGTGTTTGGTGAGTTCCTCCGCCGCCCTGTGCACGCGATGGATTTGAGCAGAGGATTAATCAACATTGGCATCATATTCATCCCATACACTCACCTGATCGCCACGCTTGTTTTTTTCAAGCTCCTTTGATAACTTTGTTGTTCCCCTTCCTTTGAACTTGCGCTTTTTCTTTTTCTTTATGCAGCCGATCCTTTTCTTTTACTGTTGAGACCACAAGCCAATAGAACCAATGCACTATACACAAAAAAAAGATTGTTTTTTTTTTCTCCAATACAGCGTTAGTCATTCAATGGAATTTCAAGGGACATATTTTTGTGCGAGCCAGTAGTTTGAACTAGGATTGTGAGGGTTTTGTCGTATGACCGAGGTCCTTGTTAATATAGAGGGATGAGGAATGTAGGAAGGTGAGCGGTGAGGGTGACAGCGGGGAGCGGGAGGAGGGGAGTTGAGCAGGGGAGCTATGATGTAAGGAGGGGGAGCAGCAGAGGCTACGGGGAGGGGAAGCAGGAGGAGGGCGAAGTAGGGACGGGAGGTAGGGGAAGCAAGAGGAGGGCGGAGTGGGGACGGGAGGTGTAGGGGTGTGGGAGTGAGGTGAGGAGATGGGGAGAGTGGAGTAGTGAGGAGCTACGAGGAGGTGAAAGGGGGACGGGAAGTGGAATGGATGGGAGAGCGAAGAAACAAGGGAGATGTTGTGGTGGCCTTGGTGGAAGTGGAGCGTATAGGAGATATTTTTGTACTGCGGGAGGAGTGTCGACTATACTGTAACTTAGCATTGCTAGGACAGCAATATATTAGAGTGGAGCTGTAATAAATATGACATCATTATAGCATTTAAAAAATCACGGGGCAGCGTTAAAAATGTGGTGTGCTAAAAACCCTATGGCATCGACTGTGTTCAAGGAATCTGAGGGTGTCGAGTGAGGAAAACCTGTGTGTTAAAAAATGGAGGTTGGTATGCGGTGAATTTGTGTACTAATTGAGGAGTGGCGGTGTGGGAAACCATGCCATTAGGACTGTGGAACTTTGGAGTGAAGATTTTCAGCTTTATGTGAGGGGAGGAGTCAAACCAAAACACATTCAAATCCATACTAGGTTATATGAAAAAGAGGGAGGTATCCACCAACACACATATAAAATCATTAATACCACCACCCAGTAATGCCATAGTTATAAAAATAGACATAGCGCATATCATTTTCCATTTGTGTAACATGGTGGAGGCTCATCATACCACAGCACTAAGCATTACATATTCGATCCTCCAGCAACACAAATTTAACTCATAGAATGAAGCAATGGAAGAGGCATCAGTTCTGCAAAATGAGTACAATATATATAGGAGGGAGCTACAAAGCAAACTGCAGAAATGATAGTCATAGAGATGGCAGAATGTTATAAGGACAAAGAGTATAGGAATATCCTGCACATTGGTTTACAAAGGCTACACAACATGGCTCTGATACCATGTTGAACTCAGCCATGGTAAACACACGAGCCATAGAAGACATGAGAAATATAAGACACGAGTTGCATTATAATTCATAAAGATGCATATATATAATACATTAGGTGACCCTTGGTTTCACATTTCAAGTGGTCTCTTGGACTCCTTTTGTCCATTCACCTTCCACACCTACCCATCAATGATTGTGTCCAACCAATTTTGATGGACGTTTTTTATGATTATGTCTAATCATATGATAGATTCATTATTTGTATGTTTACATCAACTCTTGCTCTTGGTTACAAAGAAGTTGATGGTTATGTCATCATGATGATTTAACATACAGAATTATATTGGTCACTAATATTATGAATCAAATACTATCAATGATCATTGAGTGCGGCAGGAGACTATCCAGATGCACTTGCATGTGATGATTCAACAACCTATGGTTTGGTTTAAATTACATATTATTGTCTCAAGAATTTTTAAAGTTCAATTTGAAATTCTAGTGTGATTTCTAATGACATGTGGCTGTAAGCACAGGTTAGTTTCTTGGCCAAAAATTTCACACATGGGTCATGGAAATGTACAGATAGATGGGACTTCATGGGAGGGGTTGGACAACGTCCCTGATATCACCCACTAGCACTCCGGTCATGACTTGGGCTAGAAGGTGTTGGGATACCTTCTCTTTGAAGATAACGATATCGTGGGGGAAGACCCTGGTCTAGGCTGTTCACGAGGACTTTATTGGGGGTGCACATCAAGGAGGATTCCTTGATCCCCAACAACATTGATCCCACTATAGTGGGAAATATAGGAGAGGATAAAAATATCCATCACCCCACCTATTTTTCCCATCGTAATCACTAGATGCTTGAATGACAAGTGATGTGGAACCCTTGGAACTTCAAGATAAGTTCTTGAAGGGCGCGACCAACTTGGCACCTTTGACATCAACAAGAGATTTATTGGTGTGGCACCCTTGGAATTTCAGAGTGAAATTCTTGAAGGGAACCATCGACCTCGCACCCTTGGCATAAAAAATGAACTATTATAATATACTTAAGATATGATAATCATACTAATTAACATAATGTAGTAAATGAGGTTTTAGAACCAAGCTATCTAAATCAAGAATAAAACTTTGGATAAAGGGGGAATAGGAAGAAATAAAAATAATGGATCACTTGATAACTCTACCTTTCCCAGGTTTGGAAAATATTATTTTAATAAGAAAAAGGGGGGAAAAGGGACATATAGGTAATTAAGAAGATTAATCCTAAAATAGTTTAACTTCATTAAGAAAAGAGGGTAACGAATGAAATTAAGGAATAATAAATTAAATTAGATAAAATTTAGAAAACTTCCATGTGGCAAGAGCCAACACAAGAATCTCCAACTAAGAGGAAAATTGAGTTAAGTTAGGAGGTCATTGGGGGACAAAATCTTAGAATTTTCAGTTGACTTCAATAATGAACACAAATTAAGCAGTAGAAAAGGGGGATTAAGAGATAACTGGGAGAAGAAGTAGGGAGTCATATTAGGGTAAGGAAAAATATTGATTTTGAATTAAAATCTAAGTAAATAATTTTGGAGAGCCTTGGTGAGAGGGTGACACATGGAAGGATGATTAATCAAATTTTTGGATTAATAAAAATAATTAATTATCCATGTAGTGCCAAGTGTCACCTTTGAATCCTCCTATAAAATAATGGTCAAGATATGGGAGAAGGGATTTTTTCCCTATGGTTAGATGGATGAGATAATGCTATTGTGAGTGACTATGAACTATAGTAAGCTTGGTGAGATGGAGGTCCTTAGAGAGGGGAATATTGAGCCAAGAGTGCTCGCCTCCATCATCTATAATTCTTCCTCCATTGTACAACCCCATTACATCTCGGTGGTCTACAAGGAAGAAGAGTACCCAAGGAGAAGGTTGGGAGATAAATCGGCAAGTCACTAACATTCAGTTGGGATAAATCAACATGCACATGTGGACGTGAATGACAACAAGGGAGAACAAGTAGTAGTAAGTCCGAGAACCAAAAATACACTCTTGTATGAATGGTACATTGTGATGAATCAACATGCACATTTGGACACCAACGACAACAAGGGAGCACAAGTAGTAGCAAGTTCAACAATCAAAATTCCACTCCTGGGTGAATGGTCCATTCTGTATTCATAATTTATGTTATATGATTTTTGATGTTGTTATAATGATGATATTATAAAGGTGTATTTCATGATGGTTGAATTTTAAAATTATGACTATTGATGTATGCTTATCAATTTATGTGTTTTAAGCATTGATGTAGATTAAGTAGTGTGTGACTTCATAATGGTCATGGCTAACAAATTTTGAGTTGAAATGAATTTGTATTTACTTATTAATATAATATCAGAACTTAAATGTGAATTTATCCTTGTACCTGGTCACTTGATTGCTACTTTGATTGTAAAAAGGAAGAGAAATTGTTTTCGTAATAGGGGTGGTCCCTACATGAGCTCCTTGACGTTGTTCACACACCGAATAGGGGGGAGTGAGTTCCCATTTAGCATCTATACCCAATCACTAACCAGGAAATTGTTGGTTGAGTTCTTGGCCCAGAGTGCTCACCAAGAAGGGTGAGTGAGTTATTTCTATTTGAGGGTCTCAACATTTTGGCCTAGGTAGTGGCCATGGGATTTGAGGAATGATCACTCTCAAAGTGTAAGTCCTGATATGTTGATGACATTTCCATGAGTTTCGTACCAGCTCAGATATTTCCAGTATTGGTTGTTTATGATAGATGATGATGTTGTTAATGATGGATAACCTTTTTCTTTAGAGAAATTTGTTCAATTTGAGAACGTCTATGACAATGATTAAAAATACCTTTGTAGTTAAGAGGGAATGTTGAATTTGTACTATGTTTTATCTTCATAATGTACTTTTGGTCACTTTTTGTAATTGTATTTATCATTGTAAAACATATTTACAAATTATTGAATAAATAGAAAAAATATTTTCAGACAAATTCCCATTGCAACTTTTAAAAATATGTAAATTTAAAATTTTGAAATGAATATTTTGCTCCAAAAGTGACAAGTTGGCTTCCCTCCAAGTCAAGCCAGTCGTAGCAAAGAGACACGTCCATTCACCCTAAACATACTACTATATAAAGGAAACTTGAGCTCCTCATTTGGGAAATTCACATTCCTCTCACAAGTTAGAGTTTGGGGAAGGGAGAGAAGGACACGAAAGATGAAGAAGGATGGAAAAGAAGGTTGAATTTTCTCTCTCCTCTCTCTCTCTCTAGTAACTTTCATGTGTGAATTAATCTCCATCTATGTGATTCACATTTTCCAGGGTAACTAGTGCAGGGGGCCAAACGTTTTTAGGTTACTGGGGCAACTGCTGCAGGGCCGAAATTTTGGGACAATTGGCTATTATAGGAGGGTCAAAATTCTAGAGGTGCAAGATCAAGAGCGAAGTGTGAGATTAATTTGGGTGACTTTACTTGGAGGAAAAGACCAGTTTTGACCATAGTTCTATGTGTGTATCTCATTGAACAAGAATAATTTCTCTATTGAAAAAGGTTGTTGGGTTTTTCCTCGTAGTGGGTTTTCTGAGGGTAAATCTTGTCTCTCTTTTGTGGATTTTGATATCTATTGCTCTATTGTTATTTATTGTTGAATTTATGAATTATAATTCCTGAATGATATATTGGAATAAGTTAAAACAAGATCAATATCAAAATTAATTATCATAATTTTAAAAATATTGTGCTAACCCTAATTGCACTTGAAAATCAACATGTTTTATCAACCAAACTTAAATGATAGGAAATATTAGTGGTTCACATTCCTTAGTGAGTATTATTTTGAAATAATTCACATTAAAGGAATATAAAACAAAATAGAATATGCTCTTAGAAAAAAACTAAGTCATATTTAAGTTATTTCTACAAGTAGTTGGCAAACAAATTTGGTTGAAAAAGTGAGAAAAACTACAAATTTTGATAAATACTTTGTTAGTATCAATGAGAAAATTCAAAAATTAAATTCTCAAAATAAGGAAGAAAATGGTTTTTCAGTTACTGAGAGGATTTTTTTATGTATGGAGACAAAATTTGCAAACTCAATGATCAAAACATAAAATTGGTTGCCCTTGATGAACTGCATAAAAAACCTACAATTGGACATCTTGGCTATCATAAGTTAATAACCATAGTGGGAAAGGATTTTTATTGGCATAATATGAAGTCAAAAAAATGTATCAAAGTGTTTATAATATCAATAGGTTAAAGCTTCCCATCAACATCGAGTTGGATTATTACAACCTTTACCCATTCCAGAATGGAAATGGGAGGTAATATCCATTCATTTCTTCACTCGTTTGTTGAAAACGAGGAGACAACATGACTCTATAATGGTTTTGGTAGACAAAATTAGTAAAGAAATAAATTTTGTACCTGTAAAGTCTACTTTCAAAGCCATTAATATAGCATAAATATTCATGAATGAAATTTTTAGATTACATGGTATTCCTAAAACTGTAACCTCAGATCGAGATGTGAAATTCAATTCTAAGTTTTGGAAAGGTTTCTTTGAAGGAATGGGCACAAAATTGAATTTTATCACAAATTTTCATCCTTATACTAATGGTTAAAAAAAATGAACCAATCAAATCTTATAGGACATGATGTGAATGTATGTCATGGATAGGCCTATCAAGTGGGAATATTACTTGAACTTAGATAAATTCCCCTTCAATAATGATTATCATACTCAACTAAAGATGAGTCCTTTTGATGTAATGTATGAGAGATGGTATAAAGTGTCTTTATGTTGGGATCATCCTGAAGATATATTGGTTCTAGGACCATATATGTTGAAGGAAATGGAAGAGATAGTTAAGTAAGTGAAACTGAGTTTGAAAACAACTTAGGATCGGAAAAAGGGTTATGTATATTTAAAGAGATTTCACACAGAATTTAATGTGGGTGACCTTGTTTATCTGAAAGTGAAAACCAATAAGAGTACTCTTAGATTTGGTAGTTGTGCCAAGTTGTCACCTAGATATTGTGGACCCTTTGAAATGCTACCAAGGATAGGTCCATTTTCTTATTAGTTTGCTCTACCAACAAGCATAAAAATTCATGATGTGTTTCATGTATCTTTATTAAAAAAATATGTATATCATCCAAATCACATAATTGATTGGAATTTTGTTCAAGTAGAATTAGAGGGAGAGTTCCTAGCATAAAATCTATGCATACTATACTAGATGGAAGTCATGATTTCGAATAGAGTAATAACCTAAGTCAATTTCTAGTGGAAACATTTCATCCAAGAAGAGGGAGCTTGGGAATTGGAATATTCTTATAAAGAATCATATCCATCCTTATTTTGAAAAATTGGGTTGAAATGTAGATCAGACACCAAGATGGTGTCAAACTCAAGTGGGGGAGAGTGTCACATCCCTTGACTTAGAGCTTAATTGTGAATATTGTATGTGTCAATTGTGTTTGATGTTCTTACTTTAAACCTAGCTGGGACTAGTTTATAAATTTTATTTCACTGATAGTTATATTATGTAAATTTGTTAATAAAAATTTGGAAAATAATTCAGCAGCTGCAATTGGTTGAAGAGAAACTATGGACTGCAATTTAATGATCGAATTTAATTACCCTTGATGTTATAATACTTAGGCATCTAATATGACGATTATATTATCAAATTATGTAAAATTCTTGATCAATAACTCTCCCAATAAGACGTGATGTTATCTTAGGAGGCTGGGGAGAGTGGGGCTCATTAATGAACGAAATAAATACCCTTCACCTCGTGGATAAAGTGGAGGTAATTACTAACTACCAACTGAATTAGAAAAAAAGGGTATATTTTGTTTCCTATACTAGATGAGACTCATGTAGTGAAGAACTGGGTGAAAAGTATAGGGATGGTCAGAAATAACATAGTATGAATTTGATTTGCAACATATTGAAGATCAAGAGGACCTTTCAGGAGAAAGATTCAAGATTGGGTGGATCCTGGTAGCTTTAGAATTATTTCCCTGAACAAAATTGGCAAGTCAGTATCTTGACTATCTAACCTTTTGTTGTCTGTCAATTGTTAAGGCATTTTAAAAGGATTGTAGAGATGAACGTTTTTTGAGTATGTGTGCAACCAAAAAGAAAAAGAACATTTTTTTCTTCTTTAAGCATTAGATATTGGTTCAAGTACCTGTATATTTAGAAAAATAAAATCATAATGCATATTTCATATGGACAACAATTAAATTTTATTTTCAGTGGAGTTATATTCTAAAATATTTTGTGAACATATTTCCACGATAGAATGCACAAATTATAATTAAACTCAAAATTTAGTGTAACTAAAATTATGTGATAAAAACATAGATCATTGTGGTACAAAAAAATTATAATATAGCTAAATTGGTATGCTAGTAGTATCATTCCTTACATAAGTGAGCTTGGTTATATCAACGTATAACCATAACTTACAAATGAAAAATAAAAGATATGGACGAGGTTAGTTAGCATAACTATAATCAAGGGGAAGCCAAGTTGTAACTTGGGGCTAGAATATCAATCTTAAATGATATGATGGGATTTTTAGAGAATGATATGACAATACTTATCATACAAATAGAGAGTGAGTGAACAAATAATATAGCTAAATTTGATGACTTATATTAAAAAGGAAGAAAAACCCTACTATAGGTTTAAACGCTTTATAATTTTTATTTTATAAATTCTAATAAAATACTATAGACATGGAAAGTTTACAAATTATATATTCATAATACAATAAGTAACCAATAATAATATGGATAAATAATGAGATCATTTGATTAACAAAAACATATATTTTTTGAATATTTGGAATTAATAGCCAATGTTCAAAATAAAATATCAATTTTAAGAGGAAGAAGTTAATTTATAAGGTCTAAAAGACCCAAAATATAATTCAAATGGTCCACAGGGTTTTGGATAGACAGTGAGAGGGTGCTCCTTGATGTGAATTCACCGGTTCAATTCCCCGCCCCGATTGGGGTGATATATTGGACATTAGAGGCTTTCGACCTGTTGTAGTATTACAACAACTCCCCATTATCTATGTAAAATAGCTTAGAAAGGATAATGGGGACCCTTTTAAAATTATTTTAGGTTAATATTTGTTTTAGAAATAAAAATTAATGTTAGTTTTTTCTATTATATTAAGCTTTATAAAATAAATAAAACACCTAAAAAGGACCCTTAAACCGAAAAGGCACATAAGCGGGGGGAAACGTCAGTGAAATCGCGAAAAAACTAATCTCCGAAATAGAGTATTGCTGAAATGAAAAGTAGCGAAAAATCACTTGCAAAATTCCGAAATGTGAAATAAAGAAGTCTTCACTTGACAGACACCAACGTTGCAAAACTTCATTTGACAAATGTCGATATCGCATCCCGTCTTAAAAATCGCAATGTCACACTTCGCGTTTTGGAGATTGCTGTGAGCGTCATTAGTCACCAATGATTAAAATTGTCAATCAATCAATCCCAATATAATGACATCTCTCACAATCACACGAACCTATGCTTGTCAATTAAATGTTAATTCAGGTGTTTTATGATCTCAAGGTGTGTAATTGATCTATAATTATTTCAAATATTAATACCATATATCTACCATATGCATGAGTTAAGTTGACAAGACAATTAATATCGTTCAAAGTGATTTCAGCTTATCCTCTCTAGTTTTCTTTTCAACGGGGTAAGTCCAAACACTTAGGCATAAAAGGATGTTAAGGTTGATTAAAGCGCGAAGGAAATCCACCACCCCATCACTCTCAGTCATACAACAAGAGGAAAATAGCGAAATGGCACCCCTAATCTTGAATACTGCATGCAACCCATAAATTTGTTCTTTGAGTTATGGAGGGATCTGTCATCTGTTTGAGAACAAGAAGCTGCAAGTAATTCTCGACATAAAAGTTGTGGCTGACGATACTTTGTACAATGATTCTGGATCATGGATAGACACAACTAATAATTTTCTTCACAGAATTGTTGCTCATCTTGAAATGCTGCCATACACTGACTTAGTGAAATGAGAGGTGGAAAACATAGATATCAGAGATAGAAAATTTTTTACTCGAAGAATAACTATCATTGGTTCGCTCAGGCCATCATATTTCAAGAAAATGTATAAATTACCAGAACCCGAGAAGAGATATGATGCCCAATTTGTTTAAGATTTCATGTGTGAGAATGGCCATCCTGCAACTGGAATTAAAGAATAGATAAATGATCCTAACCGGCATAAGCACGACGATAAGGGTTTGCATTCAATCGTTTATCTCAAAATCCCATTCTCTCAAATAGCTGCAATGATGTGTTGTCTCTTTGGATCTGTAAATATGACCAGATTTAAATAAAATTGGACACCCTTGATAGAAGCAGCCATTCATGGTTATATTCTATATTGGGCTACCATTATTTCTAATAATTTGATTAGATTTATTATGGCATATAGAGAGAATAGAAATTCCCCACCCCATGCAGTCTCTTATTTTTATATGAGCACCTATATCTTAGATGCAGCCTATTTTTCCTTTGAATTTTCATCATTAGGATGGAAATAGACCAGAGAAGATGAAACCCCTATTTTTCTACATTTAAATTTCTTATGGGAGTCAAAATATCATTCTCACATGTTTAAAATATGCAATGATATAACTCTCCCAGTATTCCAAGTCATTTTCAAAAGAAAAAACACTAGAGTCGCTCCCAAAGCCAATAAGAGTCTCAAGTCTATAGGTAGGTGGTTCAGTGAAGACACTGTGTGATGCAGGAGCATCAAGGCCATTTTTCATTTGTAAATATGTAATAAAGGGGGGTGTGACATTTTTATTATTTTATTAATTAATTTGTTATTTTTAAATAAAATAGGAGATAAATTATAAAAGTGAGGATTTTGTAAATATTCTTTTATTAAAAGGATATGAGAGAAATAGATTAGGAGAAAAATTAGGGAGTAGGAATTCTATGTATGGGACTTTGTTGAGTCCACACCTAAAATATAGATTTAGTTGAGGATTAGGTGGAGAGATTTTTGGAGTGAATTAAATTCATTATTTATGTATAAATATGAGTGGTTTTTGTGAGGAAAATACACTTGAATAGTTGAAGAGAGAGTGAGAGTGTGAGTAGAGAGCAGGGTTCTACTTGGAAGCCTTTGGGCAATTATAAAGGGCCAAATGATTGGAAATCAGGCCAAGGAAGGAAATTGTATTGTAAGTGTTTTTTGTGTTAATACAGCATTTGATTTTTTCTGAAGTGAATGTCCATTACTGAATTTGTGTATTCAATGAATGAAGGGGAATTTGCTCCTTTTTGAATTCTGGAATTATTATGTTGTAAGGGAATGGTGTTTAGTCCTTGTGAAAGAAGTTCAATTTCTGCAGAAGCCCATTTAGTATTGTTCGATAAAGTCGATTGTATCGATTGGACTAGTCTTTGATTTTTAATTACGAGGGTGTTCTTACCTTATTTGTCTCGATTGGTTTATATCTGCTGGTTAAGTGGGACAATTTGATCCACAAGTTTGTGATGAATTGTATGTATTGATATGTGGAATGGAGATTCGATTTTACAAATCACTGTCATGTTTTATATTACAGATCCAATTGAATAAAGAGATGAATGTTGAATGCGTTAATGAAAAGCCAACTGTTGTTATTAACTACGCTGGTGATGTGGAGTGATAGTTGAATGCATTTATCTTGTTATGGTAGATGCAGATTCGGGTGTGTCAAATAGTGGACCGATTGCAGAAATAGCCATTGGTTTAGTGCATGAAGCCTCAAGACATAAATCCTGTGCAGAACTGAATTCGATTTGTATGAATACTTTTGGTTTTGATAATGTGACTCTGCGTATAAGTTGAAAGAATCGATTGTAGTAGTCAAAACTCTGCTACTGGAATTATGAAACTGAATTGATTGATTTATTGTGAAAGGAGAATCGATTTAAGTAATATCGATTCATGTTTTGATTCGAATGGATTCTACGTTTGTTGAGAAGAAAAAAAAAGGAATCGAGCAGCGTGGAGAGGTTTGAATCGTAGTTCAATCCAAATTGGTATTTTATGTTGACTTTTGAAAGTCGATTTCCAAAAAGGTGTTAAAAAAAAGGCGGAATTGACCAGCAACTGAAGCAGATCCAGAATTGTCAGATGAGTTCGATGGGGTCGATTCTTTCCAAAGAAGAAACCAGCAATTACAGTCATGAACTATACGCAGAGGTTTTGGTAATAAATTCGGTTATTTAATTGAATCGAATTTTGTTGTATTGCAGAGATAAGAGATATTTGACGAAGGTAATTTGAATCTGTTGAATCAATTCAGAAGTTTGCTGAAGTCCAGCTCCAATAAGCCCAGAAGTTGTGTTTTTTTTCTTGAGTTGCTATATTTGCCGAATTTTTGAAGTCTGAGCATGAGATTATGGACAGGAAGCATACAGCGTTTTGGAATAACACTATGGAAGTTGAAGAATGACTGCATTGGAAGATTAATCAGCCAAGGTATGAACAGTGTTGTTTAGAGATTGCAAGTTGCTTGAAAATTGAGATTAGTTATTGAAGATCGATGTGTGGGCCTAATGACAAGCGCAGGCAATGTTAATATTGGTGAACTAGATTCGATGTTGAAAGCACCAGTCGGTGAATGGTGAGTAGATGCGTGTTTATTGATTGTGTTTTTTAAACTGGTTCATGTGTTAAGGACAGAATTGATGGCTAAGATGTGTTAAATAATGGGCACATCAAATTTGGGGTTTCATAAATCTCCAAATGTTGAGTTGGGCACACATCATATTGGAACTTCTGAGTTGAGCTTTGGTGGAGAATTTAAATAAATGGGGTTTTAATTAAAGTCTTTTCTTAAGACTTTTTAAGGAATATATCTGTTGAATGATTTTATTATACAACGTTTTTAAACCATATGTTGAAAAGCTTCCACATGCAAATGGTAAAGCGTGAATTTGCCAGGTATTGCAGGGTTGGCCCTACATCACAGTGAAGAGAATTTTACATACATCCATATTTTTGGAAGTTATGCCAATCCTCATGTCCTACCCTTGTATATACCAGATAAATTTTTAGCCAGGGAAATCACTTATCAAACAGTTGGTCATGGTTTAACCAAAACCCTGAAATATGCCAAGAAGACCGTTTGGAAAAATTTTCCTTTTTCCTATGGTTCGTATGCCCTAGACAATTTCAAGCATATATGTCTTGAAATTTATCGATTAAAACCTTTTAAATTTCCATTGTTTCCTAATAGAAGTTATGATCCCTATGGTATTGCTAGAGAGATAATGAATTTAGTCACGCTGAGAACATTTTCAAGCGGGCCTGACAGATTTGATGATATTTTTGAATCAATTCATGAATTTTCAACATTTTAGCATAAAGAAGATGAAATTTCCAGTCCAAAAGATTCATAAAAATTCAAAGTGTATCATGAACAGAGAAATTCTCATTTACTAGATTATTTTTTCACAAACCAGAGCTGAAGGCAGAACAAATTATAGTTGCAATAGCTACTCAAGTACGAGTACCAGTTCAAGAAGAAGAAATTTTTAATGTTCAACATGATGATAGATTCATCCAAAATCAGGAAGAATTTGAGAAATCACCGTCAGAAACTGATACCCCTGCCATTTAAAATGTCATTCGGTCAGAAACCATGCCTATGGTAGGTTTTACAAGTCCTATGAATCATATAGGAGAATCAAGTATGCAGCATGTCTCTACTGATATAGATAACTCCAATAATCAATAAGAAATTAGAGGAACCTCATTCACTGTAGAGGTTTCCAAAATTATTCTTGAACAAACCATATTCAAGGAAGCAATGATATAGAGGAAACACCTATCCAAGAAATGGAAATCATTATGGCATTTACGACTACTGAAATAGCTTTAAAGTTGAAGAAATATCACCCCTGGATGTGTTTTAGAGCCTAAAGCACAAAGCTGTTATGACTAGGTCAAAGAAGAAACGAAAGATAGAATAATCTCCCGAACTTCCTATAGATTCAACGTTAATGCGAGTCCTTTGGAAATGAACTCAATCATATCCAGGTAAAGATCTTAATAGATTATCTCAATTTTCAAGTGCTTATGCAAATGAAACAATTGACAAGGGAGCCGAGGTTGAATCATTGATTTTAGAAAAGGACCAGAAAACTACTCAATTGGTGCAAGTTTTCTCTGATGAAAAGAAAATAATCGAACAGGAGCTTCAGACAAGCATTAATTATCTACAACAACAGTTTGAAGGTCTCAAACTCAAACTGGAAAATGAGAATAAATAAAAAGATTAGGTAATTCCTCAAATTTAGCAGAAGATTGAAAAGCTCCAAGAGAATCCCAAAATCAATGAATTAAAGAAGGAAGCAAATGATTTGGAGGCATTATTGGCAACACAATAGATAATTTTCTATCAAAATTACAATCAGATTCAGGATCAAGTCAAGACCAACGATTAGTTAGTTACTCATATTACCAATATGAGAACTTATTATGAATAAATTGATGACAAAGTGTCAAAATATATTGATTGGCAAGATATTGCACAGGGTAGAGCGACCTATCTTCCCCATCTTGAATAATCAATCAAAGATATAATATTTGGATATTGGGATATTAAAATGAAGAGTGTTGAATTAGCTATTATCAGAGCTAATAATTTATCTTCCAGCATCTCTGAATATATAAAATATTCTCTTCTACAAGCCAATTTTATTCATGAAGCATCAAAAGACACTTTTCCAGAAATCAGTTTCCTAAAATCCTAGCAAGAGACATCAAATAGAAAATCCATTGACATAGAAAATCTAAAAAGGTTAAATATGGAGATTTACTGGTAATTGTTGATAAAGCCTCATAACCAATTGATAATATTGAGGTGCCTCTCCAATGCAGCAGCTCAACTTCTTCTGACACTCAATGATGCAGTATTCATGGGCCAGATGAGAATGAAACCAGTTCATCCCCTTCAGCTCGAACATAAGATCAAAGCATGCCCGCTCAAGGAAAAACTATACATGAATCTAGGAAACAATCATAGATTGTTATAACTTATGCATTTTATTTTCCTAGTTTATATTTTTATAGTTTAGAGTAATATTAGAAGACTTATTTTACAGGTCTTCTATTTTTGTAATATTAATTAGTATTTAACCCCCTTTCATGCATTTAGAAATGGGTCTAGAATTTTGAGAAGATTTCTTTGCTACTGTTTGAACAGAAGCTATCTAATTGAAAATCTGAACCATTGAAGTTATGTTTTCAGATCTAAAGCTATGATGTAGGGTACTATTATCTGTGTATTGATTGTTTTATGTTTCTGAGGTTGTAGCAAACTTATTCTTTTTATTAGTCTCATTCTGATAAAGCATTGAAGTGATTTATGTTCTTATTACTATTATATAATTTATTGAATGATATGATGTTAGATGTGAGACTTAGAGATATTTTATTTTATTAACGCTTTTTGATCAACTAAATCAATTAAATTGATTCAGTTTCTTAAATGTGATTATATTCATTAAGTATGTGATGATCTATATTATTTCATGCTTGTGAAGTCTTATGCCTTAATCATATATCAGAATCGAATCCCGATAAATAGTTAGATTAGTTTTAATTTATGTTATCATTAGAATAAATCACCTCGTTAGTGTTGATTTCATTTATCTTGTTATATAAACTCTTTTTATACGGGAAACTTTTCCCTTTATCCCCAATCAGACCCACCATTTTCAACGAAAAAGGGGTTTTTTTATGCTCCCGACAGGTCGGAATCCCTAATGTTGAGGAAGTCACTTTCCATCATTCAACACTTTTGGCACTAGAAGGAGGGCATCCGACTATGTATGGAATATAAAGATGAATCTCAATTGAAAATACAACGTAAGAGTCAATCTCCCTCCAAAGCTTATACAACTTCTAGATCTTGTTCACTATCTCCAGGTCATAAGTCTAAAGTTGTAGAACCATTTCTTACATCTCCTAAAACATTGCCTCGTAGACCTTATTCAGATCATATTCTTGAGTCTCCCAAAGTTCATTCTTTGATTTAGAGGTTAGAAAAAATATGTATATCTCCAGATAAGACAATTAATCCGGAAATTTATGAAGAAAGTATTACATCCAAGTTTTGAGGTACTAGTGTGTTAACTCGATCACAAAGTGAAAAACTTGGGATAAATCCTTTCAATTTTCCTATTTTATCTCATCGTAAGAAAGATACTACATCAGCATCTGAATCAGGTATCAATGAGATCACATCGTCTTCATCTCCATTTACTCCCACCTTCTCTTCTAATCAACCCATTTCTACTCATCAACCCATTTCTGCTCAAACAATTAGTACTGTTATAAGTTGTATTAGTCCAGTAGTTAGTTCTTCACCATCCACATCTTCTTCTGGACCTACCATCTCATATTCGCAACCAACAAGTCAAGCAATGGAAAAATTACCAAGGGTCAATTCAGGTGTTGTTCAATGGTAAATTTACATTCTATCCTAGATCATCCAGAAAAATGGTTACTAAAGTATAATCCTGATGACGGTCTTCTCGAAGAAGAACATCTAAATAATTTTATGTTAGCCATGAATCTTAATGGCATTAAACATGAAGATGTTGTGGTTGGATTGTTTCCATATACTTTCTGAGGATCTGTAGGATCCTGGTATTTTTCCCTCCCTTCAGGCTCTATAGGAAATTGGAATACTTGTTAAGAACTATTTCTTGCTAAATTTGGTGATGATAGGAAAATTGCGTCATTAATAAATGATATTTCTATTTTAAAAGCTAATACAAGTGAAAAGATCAAAGTCTTCAACTCTAGATTTAACAAGTTATTAAATAAAATCCCAGCTACCTCTAAACCTGGATTGGATGTACAAATAGAATGGTACATATCTTCTCTTCCTTCTAATATAGAAATTTTTGTAGATAGAGCTAATAAGGTCACTCTTGTAGAAAACATGAAATAAGCTTTGTCCATTGAGAGAAGAATTGTTGCTTTAGAAAAGAAAACTGAGCTTGAAGATAAAAGATATAAAAATGTAACATTAAAATATGAGTCAAAGAAGAAAACTTTTAAAGATACTTTTGATCTCGAGGGATTGAAAAAGTTTCTTAAAACCATGTCTAGTGATATGGTTGAAATAAAAAATAAGGTTGTTGAGACCTCTACCAGAAAACCCTTTAGATCATTTAGAAAAAATCAATCTTTTGTTTCTCAACCTCCCAACGTTATTTCTAATGTTGAATCTGATCAAGAATAAGAAGAAGAAGAAGAAAACACAGCTTTTGTTGATGAATCCCAAGATGAATAAATTATTGAATTACATGGATTATGGGATTTAGTTTTACCTTCCTTTGATGAAGAGACAGAAGCCGAAGCCATGCATGTTAGCACCATAAGTAGGAATTCTATATAACCAGCTCAGTCAACTCAAAAACAGAAAATCCCCACTTCTATTGCTAAATATAAACCTATCAATAAGTGTTACACAACAATTTCTCACCGTCCCTGCAATCCCTCGCCCTGCATATTGGAAGGTCTTTCCTGTGACCTGTGAACAGTGTCATACTCTGCAAATACTTTCTTTGCATCCTTCTGCATAAGGATATGATTTCTCTTGTTGAAAATTTCCTCAGAAAGCACCCAAAACCCATGTTTTGGCATTGGCGCAGGTAGCCAGTTCATCCCTCATGCCAATGGGGAAAATATACACTAGAGGTCGCACCAGCAGGCGCTCTATCCCTGTGTTGTACCTGCGCCAGCCTGTTTTGGAATTTTTTTTAACAAATTGGAGGCGGAAGTTTCCTTTAACCACCTTAGGAATGACTCATTGCAAGTGGTTAAACTCGATAAACCATGGATCTCTTCCTTTAGGAAATGGTTGATGGAACATTCTAAGAGGATAGGACTCCCCCCACGATTATAGGGATCCTAAATTCTCATTCTCCCTCTATATAAACAAGCCTTCTCCCTTTACGTCAACTAGCTGAAACAGTAGCTGAACATATAGCCAAGAAGTTGAGCTTGGAGAAGAGACATTATAGCTGAGTAATCGTTATAGAGAAGGTTGAACCAAGGAGGATCCCGTAGAGAGAGCCCCGTCTGAATTCCCAACGAGCTTGTGAGACGTGCTCTGCTGGAACCCTGCTGGAAGAGATCACAACATCGAATCACTGGTTGTACTCTTCCTTCTTTAATTTAATATACTCAACTATGATATTGTTTCCATCTCTGTGTTATGTTTATTTAATGCATGTGATTTAGTCTTCTTCGACTGACTGATAGTTAGGAATGTGAAATAGTATGTTGTGTATCGTCTTCGTCTCTTGTGTATGTGCAGGTATCCGGGAGTGAGAACAAGCGGATCATGATCTGTCGAATCAGGAGCAGGAGGTAGCCATTCTTTCGGACGACACAACAGCATAGGACCTAAGGTAGGTGATCTCCCGAGTCTTTGTCCATTCTTAGCTAGGAATTGATGTCATAGCATGTTTCGTTTGTTGCTAGACCCACCCTAGGGCTAGTGGGATCACCTCTATCCACAGAGGGGATTTACCTCACCAACAAATTGGCGACTCTACTGGGGATCAGTGCGAGTTTGTCTTTTGTCTATTAGATCTTATTCTTGGTCTTTGCTTGCTTAGCTTTCCTTTCTGGATTGTTTTTCTAATTCTTAGGCCTTTGTTCAGCTCCATAGGATTAGTTTTGACCTCTGTTTTTCCAAATTTTCATCTTTTCATAGTTGGCTTGATTGGCGCGGTTTCCAACCTGACAGTCACGCCCACTGGTGCACGTTTCCAGTTTATCACTCGCGCCATCCCCTGTCTGGCACGAATTACAGCCAGACAGTCGCGCCAATTCCTGTAGGTGCTAGGGATTTCCTTGTTTTGGGATTTTTTTTCCATCCTGGTGTCTCTGGGTGTTTTCTTCACTTGTTTTGAGTGCTTTGGGTTTGTTTGTGACTGTGATCAGCCTTCTCCCTTCGGTTGTTTGTCCATTTCTTTCAGCATCCTGGATTTAGGGCTTTCTATTGCTTTGGTATGTTGAGCCTCCTGTTGGAGTTTAGGTCTCTTGTTTCGCGGTCACCTTCATTAGTTTCTTGATTGCATTCAGCGTCGTGGATCCGTTTTGAGTGGTTGCTTTTGGTGAAATGAGTCTTGAGTGAGTCTTGTCTCTTTCATTCAGTTTTTCTTCCTATGACTCCAAGCATAGCTCACATTGCCTGTATGGGTCCGTTTTGACATATTTATTTGGTTTGAGAGATTGTGACATTGGTTTGAGTTCTTGTCTTGTTTTCTTTTGAGTTGTTTGAGTTGCTTTGTTTCGACTCTTGCATCGGCATTCTCGAACTAGTGTTAAGATTCGTTTTTCATGTTATCTAGGGCACTATTTTCTCTATTACATTGAAAAAATTAAAAAATATATATATATATATTTTTTTCCTGCATTTGTTTTGTTGGCATTGTAGAATTGAAAAATCTTTTGCATAACTAGCATTCAGAATTCTAGGAGATATTTTTCGTTCTCATTAGCTTGCATCAGGTTTTGCAGTGAATATTTCTGTGTACTTTCATTGCTTGCTATCGCTTGAAATTCCTAACCTTCTCATAGATAGCTCTTCATTGAACGAAATGGTATTTTATGGCATGTAGCTTGCATTCAGGAATTTGTGAGATCCAACATTTGGTAGGAACTTGGAATTGAAACATAAATAAAAGATAAACTTCAAATTTATTCAATTAACCTAAGGCAACATTGAAACATAACGGAAAATTTAGTGGTCTAAGTTAGAGACGTGTTCCGGCGTCTTAAAACCTGGCAGTTGTCGCTCGCCATCTGGCTCCAGACAGCGCTTGTACGTACTTGTGCTCCCCGTACCGTCGAGTATATAAAGGGAGACCCCTATAGGTTGCAATCCTTTTATCCATAGGAAGCTGAGTCTGCCACCTTGTAACCATGATACACCGAACACAGCATTCAGGGAGACTACCTGCATGTACTCAAGTCCTTGGTTGATTCTTCTTTCATTTTATAACCAAGGTGTATTTGGCAGTTCACAGGAACCTGGTACACCCTTGTACCTAGACTACCTGAGCAGTCATTTTCAATCTTTACTGACTCCATAAACTTGAAAATATCATCAGGCACTTTTCCTTTCGCGCTCGCTTAAAACTGAAAGAGACTAGAGTCATCTTTGACTGTTTCTTGACTCTTAAACATGAAACAACAAAATTGTGTTTCAATGTGGTAAAATAAACTACCTATGAACACACGCCCATTAAAGATTTATTACTTGGCCTGTATTTGTTTTGCCTTGGTTTTGATCCAAGTGTCTTCAAGTTTTGATATTTTTCCCTTTTTTGGTGTGCTACAATCACAATGGTGAAAACATCAGTTTCGTCTACTAGCAGTCCTTTCTTGGACAATTCATCTAAAACTTCACAGATCTCCAGGTCTACTAAGCTTCAACAGCCTGTAATCCCATCTAAGTATCCCTTTGGGGAACCAGTTGAGTTCCATTGGCCTCTTTCAAACGCTTGGTTTGGATTTGGATTCGCTGCTATCATACCTCCTAGCCCCCGTACTCTTTTGCAAGGTCTTACAGTGGATTCAAACATGGATTTGTCTAGTCCTAGTGACAATGAGGGAATTCTAGTTTCTGATGAACAATACCATCTCTTCCCAGAAGACATCCAAACAAAACCTGCTCAATCTTCACCATCGGTTTCGCTTCCAGCCAGATATAGGTCTTTGAGTCAGATTATGGCCGGTATTGCCTCCATGGCAACATCTACTCCGTCAAGGGGTTTGGTTATTCCATCCTTAGGCATGTCTCCAATGACACCTATCTCGTCATCGACGCATTTTGTTACATATGTTCCCACTAGGCCCACTGTCTGTGTGGCTACTTCAGCACCAATTGTCACCGCACATTCGTCAAGAGTTTCAACTCCGGTAAACTTTTATTGCCGCGGAAATCCCTGATGGCCTTTCGTTTGAGGATTATCGGATGGTTGTTTAGCAGAAGCACTCCTAAACTTATCAATCCCCTCAGGATCCCTATAGGTCTTATTTTTCTCATTATGGAGCGAACGGTACTCTATTTTATTCACTTATGTTTCAGTATGACGAGAAAGGAAACCCCATTTATTTCCCTACTCCTAAGGCTTATCAGTTTCTTTCCGGCGCTATGCACCCCTCTAACCAACAAGGACAACCCTTTCAGGGACAACCTTCGGTTCAGCAAGGGTATGCTCATGACCCACAAGGACAACCCTTTCAGGAACAACCTTCAATTCAGCAAGGGTATGTGTACAACCCTTACAAGGACAACCTTCAGTCCAACAAGGATTGTTTTACAGCCCGCAAGGACAGCCTTACAATCCTCAAGGTTAACCTTTGCCAACTCAACCTGTGATCCAACCACGGCAACCTCAAGGAACACTTGGGCAGCCAGTATATCAACCCGGACCTTCATATGGTCTTGGGGGGCAGATTCATCCATCTCAACCTTTGGTGCAACCTCAACAGCCTTATCTTCCGATCGGGACAAATGTTGCATAGCCAGGGCCATCTTATGGTCCTGCTCCAGGTCAACATGTTCATCAGGCACAAACTAGCCTTCAGTAGCCATCAAGCCAACCCGCTCAACCGAGGCAACCTGGTGGCCCTCATCAGTCAAGTCAACCTGCTCAGTCGGACCAACCTGCACAGCCTATTCACCCTGCTCAGCCACTACTCTACTCTATGCTGTAGCCAAATCAACCGCTGCACCCGAAATATCCAGCTTAGCAGGGCCCCACTTATCAGTAGCCTGTTCGACCCCAAGGCGGTTATTTTCCTCAAGGTCAATATCGATCAGTTTACAACCCGTCTCAAGGTCCTACTTATCACCCTCAACTGCCAGGCTATACTTATACTCCGCAGCAGAATCCTTATGCTTCTCAATCGGGATCCTCGTATACTCATAATCAGTATCCCGGTTTTCAACCCTCGTATCCTGGTCCTCAGCCACCATATCAACCAAATTATCCGGCTTATACCCCTTATGGTCAGAATCCTCCGGGACAGAACCAATGGGGGCAGAGTTATACTCAACCAGGATGGATTATGGGTACGGGTTCTTATCGAGGACCTTCTATGCCGTTTAATCCTCAATTACCTTTCCTCGCTACACTGGAGTTACCGGATGTGTCCAAATTGACAAATGATCCCATTATTCATAATCCATATTGGCCCTCAGTCCCAACGAAGGTTCCTGGTGATTGTCCCAAGTTTTAGGGCAAGTCTGGAGAAGACCCCAAGCTCACGTCATGACATACCATTTATGGTGTTCTTCCAATTCTTGGGTGGATGACTCTGTTTGGATCCATCTCTTCCAGCGCACTCTTACTGGAGCTACTGCTAAGTGGTATATTGAACTGCCTCGTGGCATATTTCAAGATTTCAATACTCTTGCTATGGCATTCCTCACCCATTTCCAGTTTCTGATTCATTATGAAGCCGGGACGCATCTCCTCACATCCTTGAAACAGGACCGAGCTACCCATATCTCGGACCATATTCATGAATGGAGACGGTGTCATCATTTGATCAAGTTTGAGATTCCTGATCAACTTCTTACTCATTGGTTCACTAACTCTTTTTTCAATTAGATTGCAAAAGACATCGCCATGGGGGCATGTGTAACCGAGGAATAAGCCATCGCTCGTTCCCAGTACCTTGATTTATTGTACTCTCAATCATGCATTTTGTACGACATCTTGACTGAAGCTCCACGTCCCGGGACCTCTAAAGCACTAGCTACCCCATTAGTTGACGGATTTATTGGTTCCTTATCTTAGACTTCACATAATTCTTCTATTGGGAAGCAGAAATCAAATTCTTCCAATGATTCTGCTCCTCAAACTACCCCAGATTCTGGTAAAACCGTGGAGGTCAACATCGTTCAAGCCAATCGTGCAGACAAGACTTTCAAGGGGAAAAAGAAGGGCAAAGGCAAGGCCAAATCCGATGCCCCAAAACTGAAATCATCTAAACCTCGTGTTGATGATGGTTCACAAGGAAAACTGAAGTATCCCTGTCTGATTTTTTATGAGGACCACTACACTAAAGATTGTCCTAGACGATCTGAGGTTATTCAACTACTTAAAGGCGCTAAGGGAACTCCGGTGGTTCTTAAAGAACCTTTCCCATCTCAGCAAACCCAGATGGTCAAGCAACCTCCTTCATCTGCCTTATTTGGCTCTCAATTTTTCATGATGAATGGTTCTGCACCCGTTTCCATCGCTACTCGCTCGAAGGATTATGTCGGATCACGCCAGGCAGTCGGGAAAGAGGTCGTTGATGGTCCTCCTTCCCCACCTGCCTCTGGTCCCCTTGAAATTGAAAGGCCCAATTCTGAACCCGTTATACGGCCACCTTATAAAGGTGTTCTCCAGAAATCTTCTTCTAATCCTAATGCCCGTGCTGCTCAGCATTACATTATTGTTGAGGATTTGGCACAGGCGCCTTCCACGATGTCTGCGTCAGAAGTGCTCCAGAGTTGTCTGTCTCAACGGAAAGCATTATTATCTGTGATCAGTGGGATTGACCCTGCTGATTCTAGCCTTCTCTCCTTCGATCTAGAGAATTTGGTCCCCCTACTTCCGCACCAGATTGTGCTGGTTATACAGGTTGGTATCAACGGTCTCAACATCCATAGAGCTATAGTGGACGAAGGTGCATCTACCTGCGTCATGTCATCTGCTTGCTGGAAGGCTATTGGCTCTCTAGCCCTTAATTCGTCACCCAATGCCCTGAGGCATTCGATGGAAGGGAATCAAAACCCTTAGGTGTTCTCGCTAGCTTTCCGATTACATTACAAGGAAAGATAGTCAACGTTGAATTAGAAGTCGTTGATGCCAGACTCAACTACAATCTTCTACTCGGTCGCAGCTAGACTCACGTTATGATGTGTGTTCCGTCCACCCTTTTTCGACTCATGAAGTTTCCACATGAGGGAAAAATTATTACTGTTGATCAGTTTTCATTCTTTACCTCGTCTTCCGAGAACAACGTACCATACGTGGATCAAATTCCTAATCCCCCTGACAGTATAGGGCCTTTTCAAAGATCCCACTCGCATGGGTATTTTTCCCCTTCCACCACTGAATACTGTTCAAGTAAATATGATCTCTCGGTCAAATGACCCATGGATCATCCCTTCACCTGAACAAGTTGATTCGTTTGTAGATTCGATTCCACTTAGTCCCATCAAGATCAATTATTGTGAGCTTATATATGCATCTGATTCTCCCCCTCCTGAAGCTGCTCCTTTGAGCATGTCTCTTGACGTGTATTCTCAATCCCCTTGGCTCGGCAATGCAGATTCGCCCAATCCTCTGAAAGAAGTGTTTCCATCTGACAAGGCTATCATGGAAACAATGTCTCTAGAGGATCTACCGTGGAGCGATGGTCATCATCGTTCCTCGTTTATGCCTTGCCTCGGGGCCATGTCTAACTGTCTTGAGCGCTTCGCGTCCCAAGTTCCTTCTCTGCCACTTCAGACGTCCATTTTGACTCATGAAGTCTTTGTAGAAGATAACTTAGGGAACATTACTCAAACGATGCCTATCGACATCTCCGTTAAACTAGTGATCGTCGAGAACAGCCATGTAGGAGTTACTTGCTCTTCTGAGGAAGTACAAGTGTACACTAGTCTCTTTCGCGAATTCCGCGATGTTTTTGCATGGTCTTACGAAGAAATTCCTGGAATCGACCCTAGTATCACGGTGCATGAGATTCCTACCTACCCAGGTGTGAAGCCTCTTCGCTAGTGTCTTCGTCCCGTGCATCCTCTAAAAGCCACCGCTATCAAAGCCGAAGTTGAGAAACTTCTTAAAGCGGGTTTCATTTATTCGATTCCCCTGACTGAATGGGTTTCTAATATAGTTCTTGTAGATAAGAAGCAGGGCACCATTCATGTTTGTGTTAATTATCGTGATATCAATTGGGCCCATCCTAAGGATAATTATCCCACCCCGTTTATCGATCATATCATTGACGATTGCGCGGGAAGTGAAATTTTTTCCCTTATGGACGGTTTTTCTGGCTATAACCAGATTAACATTCTACCATCGGATCAACACAAGACCTCTTTTGTTTTCCCATGGAGAACATTCGCGTATAAGAAACTCCCGTTTGGCTTGAAGAATGTTGGGGCTACATTCCAGTGCGCGATGTCCTGTGCTTTTCATGATATTCAGCATATTGTCCAACCATACCTGGATGACCTTCCGTCTCATTTAGCTGCATGGAAAGACCACCTAGAACATCTTCGTCAAATATTTCTTCATTTTAGATGCTACAATATTAGGCTCAACCCGCATAAATGCGTCTTCTACATCGATTCTGGTAGACTCTTAGGGTTTATCGTATCTAAAGATGGAATTCGCCTTGACCCTCTTAAGGTTGAGGCTATTTTCAATCTCTCCTCCCCATCCTCGTTACATCAGCTTCAAATTCTCCAAGGGAAAGCCAATTTCCTATGTCGTTTCATCCCAAACTACGCTGAGGTAGCCAAAGGATTTACATGACTTCTAAAGCAGGACGTCCCTTGCTATTGGGATGATATTGCTCAGCAGTCTTTCGATAGACTTAAGACGTTTCTTGTAAACGCTCCTCTATTGCGTCCTATGAATTACCATTGTGATTTCACCTTCTACCTAGCTGTTGCCTTCAGCACAATCACCATGGTATTGGTCCAAGATGATGATGACGATAACGAACATGTTGTTTACTACCTGTCTCGGAACCTTCTCAAACCTGAAACGCGTTACGCACATGTCGAGAAGTTAGCATTGGCTGCGGTCCAGGCCGTCCAACATTTTCGTCATTACATTCTTTTACACACGGTGACCATGATTTCTGATTGTAACCCCATGACTTATATTCTGTCATGGCAGTTGCTGGGGGGAAAATACTCGAAGTGGATTGTCATCCTCCAAGATTATGATTTGGAGTTCACTACAGCCAAATCAGAGAAATCACTTGTGTTCGTTGATTTTATTTGTTCTCTCCCTGCCGACTCTGCTCCTTCTTCCTCTGAAGCTCATATACCGGACGAAAATCTCTTCCTGATCAGCACCCTTGACCCATGGTACGGTGATATCATCGTGTACCTCCAAACGTCTACTTTCAGGTCTGAGCTAACGAAATATGCCCGACGCCGCATTTGGCATCAATCGCAACCTTATTGCATTGTTGGAGATACCCTTTATCGCGTCGAAGTCGATTTTGTACTCCACCGATGTCTGACCCTCGAGGAAGCAGAGAAGGTTTTAAATGACTACCATAGTGGCACCTTTGGTGGCCACATGTCTGGTTATGCCACTGCACAGAAGATCTTTCTTGTTGGCTACTTCTGGCCGTCTATTTTTAAAGATTGCATTTTTGTAGTA
Organism: Pinus albicaulis; assembly: GCA_034641835.2. Lineage (NCBI taxonomy): Eukaryota > Viridiplantae > Streptophyta > Pinopsida > Pinales > Pinaceae > Pinus > Pinus albicaulis. The sequence goes on along the minus strand of CM076582.1, from coordinate 660,868,889 downwards.
CGTAAATGCCACATGTGCCAGATTATCAAAGCAAGATGCGTGCGTCATCAGGTCCACTACATCCTGTCATTACCATTGGCCCTTTTGCCAAATGGAGAATAGATTTTATGATGTGTAACCCTCGTTCGGCCGGGGGCATGCCTATATTATTGTTTTCATCGATTATTTTACGAAATGGGCCGAAGAAATGCCTACACTGGCTGCAGAGGGTAAGACAGCAACACAGTTCATATTCAATCATGTTATTGCTCTGTTCGGTGTCCCTCAAGCCATCATCATTGATCATGGTTCCCATTTTTGGGATTATATGATGGTGGAGCTGACATCTAAGTTGGGTCTGTGTCATGACAGCTCAACAAATTACTATCCCCAAGCTAATGGCCAAGTTGAAGCTGTAAACAAGGTCCTTGTTACCATGCTTCAACGAAAAATCGGGATCCACAAATCAAACTGGCATCTCATGTTTTTCTTAGCTCTATGGGCTTACCGAACATCGATCAAAAACACAACCGGGTTTACCCCATTTCAATTGGTATACGGTTTGGAAGCCACGCTTCTGATTGAATGTGAAATCCCTTCACTTAAGTTAGTTGTGGAATTACTGCCTAATACTTCGCCTGAAGAAGAATGTCTCTTCTATTTAGAGAGATTGGACGAAACTTGTCGCTTAGCTGCCTTGGTCATCGAAGCACAGAAGAAGCGAGTCAAATCCCATTTTGACTAAACAGTTTCTCCTCATTATTTCATCGAAGGCAATCTCGTTCTTCTATACGACCAAGCTCATGATAAGTTGGGGGCAGGAAAATTCCAACCCATGTGGCATGGGCCCTACATCGTTAAACGTGTGTTGAAGAATGGGGCTTATGAGCTCATTGAATATGAAGGGTGTCCTTTATCACAGCCCAGAAATGGGTTGTATCTGAAAAAATATTATGCCTGAATTATTCATGCATGATATGTGTACATAGGTGATTGTTTTCATTTTGTGTGCATGCTTTTGTTTGATGTGCTTTGTGAGATTTTTTCTGCTTATTTGGGTTTTGTTTGCTATGCAGATGTCTATTTCCCCTTATGTTGGTTTCACGGATGGTGCCTCTCGCAGTACCAGGAACTTGTCTTCGGCAGTCTGGGTAATTTATGATCATGTTGGTGAGTTGATTAACTTACAAGGTATTTGTCTGGGACCAGCCACAAAAAATGTCACTGAATATAGTGCAGTTTTGGAACTATTAACTGAGGCAGTCGACCTCGGCATACGCGCATTGCTTGTCAAGTGGGATTCACAACTTGTTTTTCTTCAACTGAATGGTCATTATTCGGTTCGAAACCCATGCATTTTGAGATTGTATTTGCGTATTCATTTACTTGAAAGACATTTTTATTTCATTACATATCAACATATACCAAGACGAATGAATACATTAACAAATGCAATAGCTAACATTATGCTAGATAGACATTTGCGCAATTTATAAAAACATCATCATATGTACATAGACCCATGTAGAAAATAGATGTATATATATATATATATATATATATATATATATATATATATATATATATATATATATATATTGTTTGTTTACAAGCCGTGTGCATCATAAAACCCATAAAAAATAATATATCTTTGTTTCGGTTACATCATGAGACAACATGTCTCTCCAAAATGTGCTAGAAATAAAGCCTAAATTCCTAGTCGGCGTGGTTCTCATGATATCACGTCACCGCCCGTACCAACCGCCTCAGCAAGCGGTGGATACGGCTTGGCACTCCTACAGTGTGCCTCTGATAAGCTCAACGTATGTCATCAAAACAAGCATAATCTGGGACCCCACGGGTGATTCCCTCTAGGTTCTGCACTAACTCCTCGTCAATTCCCTCACCCTGAGGATCAAAGTCACGAGGAATCTGCCTCGCTATTGGAGACATACCGACGGGATGCTTTGGGCCAACATCTGCATCCATATGAGATTAACTATCAGAACATGCATATATACCAAAAAATCATAAAACTCATAAAAATAAAAATGAGTCTTACCAAGTTCTTCGTCCCAATCCTCTCCCTCTGGGAGTGGGAGGTCTGGGTCTTTGATAAATTTTGTGCCGACGTAGGGCCAATCCTCCACGATAATCAGCTATCGTCAGAGCCAATCAAAAAAATCTGGCCTCTACGACATCGGCTGGCCACCCCCTGCTCTGGGCATCAGTGTCGCCCATCAGGCCAACCGTGGCTCTCTCAGTGGTGGCTCTGGGACTATAGCCTCCTGGCACTCAAATATGGGTAATCGTTCCAAGAAGAACAATACTAGAATCGACCCATAACCAAACTACTTTAGTTTTGTCTTCTTGCATTTGGTGAGCTGCCATTTGATGTTCATGGTTACAGCCTCAGCCCAGTTGAAGATGGTTGGGTTCATACACTCTGAAGAAAGAATCAATTTCGTCTTCATAGCCTCATGCAGTGCCTGCGATCCCGCGGCCCACCTGATAGTGTGTAGCACTACTCTCAGTGCTAGATCAGGGACGGTCTGGATATCCACTTTACCGCTCCCTGTTCCTTTCTGTTCCCATGGGCACACCTTGTTCATTACCATTGTCATGCTTTCCCTGGAAGGTCGGGTACAATCCAGTGATGAAATATACATCAGATACTTCGATCTCAAGCTCTTAGTCCCGAAGTACGAACTTCTCCTAATCTTCGTCCCAAATGCTGATGAGATACTGAAGCAATTCCGGATGAGCCCAGAGACACAATGTCAGGAAGAACTTTTTGAGCCCACAATTCTTGAGGGCATTCATACAATGTTCATTTTCCATTGCTTTTTCATCCTCTTCACTATGCTCTCTCTCCTTCCACTCGATCACAATCTTTTTTCACTTTGCATTTGCATGAAATGATCATAGGAACATTAGAAACCTCCTTGGGTGTTTAAATTTGAAATCTATTGGTTTCATTTTCTTGTATTTAAAATGGATATTGGGTTGTGCAGTTGGCGCAACTGTTTAGCTAACAGTCACGCCACCTAGCACAACCCCTATGTAAAACAGGGTCGATTGGCGTGGGTTCGTGCCCAAAACCCGCGCCAACCGCAGAGCCCTAGATTTTTCCAATCGTCCCCTAAGGGATCCAAAATGACAGATGAATGCAATAAAATATAGCTTAAAATATGGCCAATGGAATTGGCTCTTACCTGAAACAGACGGAATCCGGATTGGTCCACTGGATTGTCCACAATCATCGCCTGAAGATCGCAAGAGAAATGGGTCACTGTTGCTCTACAAAGAGGTAAAAGTGAAAAGTAAATATTTTTTACCATTTATGGTCTTTTATAACTTTTCAAAGTCCTAAAATAGGTTTTAAAACATATTTTTTGATATATTTTCATATTATTTTCGTGGAATATGTTTTACACACGTCTTTTTGTGCAGCAACAGGTTTTTCACGTGGTTATGACGAAGAGACGAGTTGTATTTTATACTTTTTCGGACTCGGTAAAAACACGAAAAAGTCACTATTGGAGTCACCTTTCAGCTCTTTTCTGACTCTCTAAAATTGAAAAGATCGTCGAGTCACTTGTCGTTTTGAACTCATTAAATTGGCTGTGAAACAATATCTACCCAGTATACGTTTACCCCTTTTTTGGGCTGGGATAGATTATTTATGAAAAATGAATACCCTAGCCTATCGCGACTAGGAGGTTCTCTCAGACACAGTTTTATACCTTTTTGGATCTGAGGGACTACTGGAGTTTTCTTTTCCACCTTCTTTTCAAAATCTCTAAATATGAAAAGATGTCGAGTTCTTCCTTTGTCAGACTCATTAAAATCTGATGACATCGGACTCCGTCGTCATGACGTTACTCAAGTTCCTCCTTCTTAGGGCTCGTAAAATGTACTAGGTTGGATTTGTCCGAAGGACAAACTTACATCGCAAGCCCATTCTATCCCCTTCAAGATTTTTTCCAAAAATAATTGGGGTACTTGCCAGAAATGGTGGGGGAAAATGGAACCAAGATCGTAGTCGTGTTGGCAGTATGTCGCTCTTGAACATGGCACTTCTCTGCATTCGTGTCGGGTTGGGGACATCTCATCTCATTGTCTGTTTACCTCCATGGGTATGGGTAATCTCTTTTGACCGCTCATCTGCTCTTTGTCGTGTCACCATGACCTCAGATCCCTTGATGTCAAATACTGCCAAATCCAGTGTTGTGTCGTCGATATGTTCAAGAGAAGTTGGCCTCTGCAGTTTTCAACCTCCCGCTAATTCTATGTTGGTCTTGATTCACAAACATCATATCCCTCTGTCTCGTGTCGATGATGTGGGAAACATTATGGCCCACCTTCAATCAAGGTCCCTTCCTGTCGACTCCAGCTCATTATCCAAGAAGTTGATCTAGAGACTCCCTTCAGATACCTTGGAGCCTGCATGCCTCAATGGCAGGTTCTTCGCACTCGAAGTAAGGTCCACATTATTGGCCTTCAATCGATTGACTCTGTAGGTATTCGACGTCAAATCACTGTTCACATGCCGTGGATTATAACTTTTGTACCTTGAGAGCCATTGTCAGTATTGGTGGTTTCTCTCGTGTTTGTTAACAACTTTCATCATTAGCTGGTAATCAGACGATGTTCTTGCATGTTCGACTTCAACTCACATATTCACATGCTCAAATTTGTACTATGTTCAGGTCAAGATGGAGCACAAGACCTTGGGTTTTGTCTAATTAAATCCAGACTGTGGGTTATTTTTGGATTATTATGGCTTATTGTGACTCCTTTGATTGGATGGATGCGACCATACCTGAGTCTATTTATCGATCCCTACTGTTGGATGGTTGTGTCCATACCTCAGATCTCATTATTTATGTACTCTATTATGAATGGCTATGCCCATACCACATGTCATGTATCAGATATATCAGTTGTATTCGTACTTGCAGGTTTTCCGACGACAGTGTTTCGGTTGAACGCATTCTCATAAAGCATTTCACCCCTCCCTCTCTCTCGGACCTCATGCTTTAGGGGGCATCTGTTACACATCAATTTGTCACCGTCCCTGCAATCCCTCGCCCCGCATATTGGAGGGTCTTTCCCGTGACCTGTGAACAGTTTCATACTCCGCAAATACTTTCTTTGCATCCTTCTGCATAAGAATATTATTTCTCCTATTGAACATTTCCTCAGAAAGCACCCAAAACCCATGTTTTGGCATTAGCGCGGGTAGCCAGTTCATCCCTTGCACCAATGGGGAAAATATACACTAGAGGTCGTGCCAGCTGGCGCTCTGTCCCTGTGTTGTACCCATGCCAGCCTGTTTTGGAATGTTTTTTAACAAATTGGAGGCGGGAGTTTCCTTTAACCACCTCAGGAATGACTCATTGCAAGTGGTTAAACTCGATAAACCACGGATCTCTTCCTTTAGGAAATCGTTGATGGAACATTCTAAGAGGATAGGACTCCCCCCATGATTATAAGGATCCTAACTTCTCCTTCTCCCTCTATATAAACAAGCCTTCTCCCTTTACATCAACTAGTTGAACAATAGCTGAACATATAGCCAAGAAACTGAGCTTAGAGAAGAGACATTATAGCTGAGTAATCGTTATAGAGAAGGTCAAACCAAGGAGGATACCATAGAGAGAGCCCCATCTGCATTCCCGATGAGCTTGTGAGACGTGCTTCATTGGAACCTTGCTAGAGGAGATTGCAACGTCGAAGCACCGGTTGTACTCTTCCTTCTTTAATTTAATATTCTCGACTATGACATTGTTTCCATCTCTGTGTTATGTTTATTTAATGCATGTGATTTAGTCTTCTTCGACTGACTGATAGTTATGAATGCAAAATAGTATGTTGTGTATCATCTTCATCTCTTGTGTATGTGCAGGTATCCAGGCGTGAGAATGAGCGGATCGCTATCTGCTGAATCAGGAGCGGGAGGTAGCTATTATTCTGGACAACACAATAGCGCAGGACCTAAGGTAGGTGATCTACTGAGTCTTTGTCCATTATTATCTAGGAATTTATGTCATAGTATGTTTCGTTTGTGGCTAGACCCACCCTAGGGCTAGTGGGATCGCCTCGGTCCACAGAGGGGATTTACCTCACCAACAATAAGAAACCTCCAGTCAAACCATCTCAGCGGGTTACTACTGATTCTTAACCAATCAAATCTACACCCAATCCTCAATCTAAAACTTTGGTAGTGTCTTATACTATCGAGTATAATATAATCGAGGATATGAAGAATATTAAAGCCAATATCTCTCTTTATGAAGTTAACAAATTAAAACAACAACATAAAAATTTATTGAAAGACTTGAATGCAGTAACAACATACCCTCTTCCTCCAACCATTGTTGCTAAAGATGCTAATGGAATAGGGAAACCTCTGATTGAAAATTCAAACAAGGTTAATGATTCAGACTCTATTTTGATTGGTGATAGATATAATTCTCATACTCCTCCTTTTATTTTGACTTTTGAAATATATAATAGAAATGTTCATAATTGTTTGATCGATTCAGGGGCTTCATCCAATATAACTCCATATTCAATTTGCAAAAAATTAAATATCGCACCCCATAAATCATCAATTAGTATAGTTCAATTGTATAGAACAAAAGTTAAAGTCTTAGGAGAGATTAACTCAGTAAGTATTATATTGTCATCAAATCCAAAAGTCGCTCAGATTATTGATATACTGATTGCATACATCCTTGAATTTTACAGTTTAGTTCTTAGCTGAGATTGGTCTGAATCATTACATGGATATTTTTCAACAGACTGGTCTCATATGTGGCTCCCATATAATGGAAAGCCAAACCAAATCAGAGTCGATCGTGAAAAACATATGAATTACTCAGTCACAGATCTTGGAGAAGAAAATGAGCCCATAGCATTTAACAATAACATTTTGGGAAATTATTTTGTAGATTCATTCTTAGGAAATTTCAATGCGCAAAGTTCACCTTTTTCAGTCAAATCTATTAAATCACAAGTTGAAATTTTTTCGTAGAATGATTCCATTAGATGCGTCAATTTTGAAAAAAAACTATAGTCAATATCCGTTTTGGAAACTTTATTTTGATGGATCAAGATCCAATGATGGAGTAGGAGAAGGGTGTGTACTTATTAGCCCAAAAGGTGAGAAAAACATGCTAGCTTGTAGGCTAGAATTTGAATTCACTAACAATATTGTTGAATACGAGGCATTAGTTCAAGGTCTCTGAAAATAAATTAGTCTTGATATACAATATATTAAGGTGTTTGGAGAGTCAGAGATTGTGATAAGACAAGTGTGAAACACCATTCAGTGTCTCTCAATTCACTTAAAACATTACCAATATTTGGTTCAGGACCTCAAATTTCATTTTATTGCATTCAATATCTCTCATATTCCTAGATTACATAACGCCAATGCCGACATTTTAGCTAATGTTGCCTCCATGCTTATTCCACCTGAATATTTTAGTCCTGACATATTTTCTATTGAATTAATATTCTGACCATCTATACCAGATAATATTACTAGCTGGCGGGTTTTTAATGACGATAGTGATATTTTAAGTTTTCTTACTTCTGAGAAAACATATGATGAAAAAATTATGGACGAAGATGAACATGATAATCAAATCAAGCAACAAACTGCTAAAAATATTTTTCAAAAATCCATGGTCAATCTTGAAGATTTATATGATTTAAAATATATATTCAAGAAAATCAAGAATTCTAACCGACAGAGTTCCACTCTAATGCATGAATTAGTTAACTTTGGATCTATTGATTTACACCAAGATATAAATCTAGGGCTTAGCCTTTCATTGGAAGAAATAAATACGTTCATTTCATTATTAAAAAGATACAAAGATGTTTTTGCATGGGATTACCAAGAGCTTAAAACATATGACCCATCAATCATTCAACATACTATTCCTATGGTACTTGATTTTAAACCTATTCAGCAAAATATCAGGAAAATTCATCCGAACTTGGAAGCTAAAATAAAAAATGAATTAAGCATATTCAGATTTGTATTGATTTCAGGAATTTGAACAAAGCATGTCAAAAGGATAATTTTCCTTTGCCATCAACGGAACAAGTTTTACAATTAGTAGAAGGTTCTGAATTAATGTCTTTTTTAGATGGATTTTCAGGGTACAACCAGATTTTGGTTCATCCAGAAGATCATTTGAAAAATCATTTCGAACCAAATGGGGAACTTATGCACATCATAAGATGCCCTTCGAACTAATGAATGTAGGATCCACATTCCAAAGATCCATGGATATTGCATTCAAAGGATTGATAAATAAAACTGTGGTAGTATACCTTGATGATATAACCATATCTTCAAAAAACAGAAATAATCACTTCCATGAATTAAAGCAAATCTTTGAAAGGTGCAGGAGATTTGGGATCTCCCTTAATCCAAAGAAGTCATTTTTTTCTTTAAATGAAGGTAATATTCTAGGTTTTATTGTCTCAAAGAATGGAATTTGTATTGATCTAGACATTATTAAAGCAATTTCAGAAATCCCACTACTGCATAATAAGAAATAAATGAAATCATTTTTAGGATAGATAAATTTTTTCAAACGATTCATTCCAGATTTTTCACATATATTTCTTCCATTACAAAAAATGATAAAAAAGATACATTGTTTAAATGGGGATAAGAAGAAAAGGAAGCCTTTCAAATCATCAAAAAGCCATTGTTAATGCTCCTTCTCTTTCAACTCCTAATCTTTCCACTAATTTCATTTTATATACCTTTGCCTTAGAACTATCATATGCAGTGGTATTAACTCAACCAGATGATAAAAAACTTGAAACCCAAATTGCTTTTTTTCAGTTCTAATTTTCAAGGAGCTGAATTGAATTATTCAGGAGCCAAAAAACAGGAATTTTCAGTTTATAAAGAGGTCAAATATTTTCGACCTTTTCTCTTGAAAACTCATGTCAAGGTAATTGTTCCTTTCTCATCAGTCAAGCAAATACCGACACAGAAGGAAATAGGAGAAAAATAGGCCAATTGGGTAACAATGATGCAAGAATACGATTTAGAGATAAAACCTGCTAAAATTGTAAGAGGTCAAGGATTTTGCAAATTGATTACAGGGATGAATGATACATCACCGAATGAGGTAACAACTAGTATTGAACAAATTATAGAGGTACTTGATGTTAACCCTCAATCTTAATATGTTGATTTAATATTTTATTTAAAGAATGGTCATGTTGCACAAAATTTGGATTTTAAAAGAAAACAAGCATTAAGATTGAAAGCTAATCAGTATCAAATAGTCAATTATGTGTTATTTAGAAAAAAATTATGGCTCTATCTTACTCAAATTCTTAGAGAAAACTGAAATACCTAATGTGCTCCAGGAACTCCATGATGGACCAGCAGGTGGACACTTTGGTGGAGACACCATAACACACAAAATTTTACATGCAGGATATTATTGGCCAAAATTATTCAAATATTCACACAGTTATGTTAGAAATTGTAAGATTTTTCAAACCGTTGCAGGTAGACAAAGAAAATCTTCAATGCCACTTCAACCAGTCAATATGGAACAACCTTTCGAACAATGGGGACTTGACATTATAGGTGAGATCGTTCCTCATTCTTCTAAACATCACAAATATATATTGACCACTACAGATTATTTTACGAAGTGGGTAGAAGCAATACCTCTCTAGACAACCAATTCAGAAAACATTATCGAGTTTATTGATCAATTCATCAATACAAGGTTTGGTGTTCCTAACGCTCTGGTATTTGACAATGCTTCTTATTTTTCGGGTAATGCTATGACTGAATTTTCTTTGAAAAGAGGTTTTAAATTAAAATATTCTGCAAATTATTATCCTCAAGGAAATGGTATAGCAGAATCGACAAACAAAATCCTCATAAGGATAATTAAATGAACTATTGATCAAAGCCAAAAAAACTGGCATAAATCCTTAACCTTTGTGTTATTGGCCGATAGGATAACTAGAAAAGATTCAATAGGAACCTCTCCTTTTCGATTGGTATATGGCAAGGAGGAAATTTTACCTTTGAACATAGTTATCCCATCAATAGCTCTAGTTCAATTCATTAATGAACAACCTTTCTCTTCATTACAATTAAGAATGTCTGAAATAATTAAAATTGAAGAAGAAAGAGAGAAAGCAAAAATGGTACACAGTCATCATCAACAGTTGAGAAAAACTTCATTTGATTCAAATACAGTCAAGACTAAACAATTTGAGATTGGGGACTTGGTATTGAAATGGGATAAAGTGCATGAGGATAAAGGAAAACATACAAAATTTCAAAAACTCTGGCTTGGCCCTTTTCAAATACTTGAAAAAATAGGTCCATCAACTTTTATGTTGCAAGATTTGCAAGGAAATAAGGAAACTCTTCCAGTTAATGGACTTGTCCTTAAAAAATATTTTTCTTAAAAGAAAAATTGTTCTTTTGCATAAATATTTAGATAGATTTAATTTAAAATAAACCAATTTATTGGAATATTATGCAAAATGTGAAACACTTTATTATTTTCTTTAACATGGAAGTATTAATCCTTAGAGATATAAAATAAAGGAAATGAACCATAAATATAATTCTCTATTTCTTTGGAAAATTTTCATTTAAATGGCTGATTAGAAAGAAGAATACTTCTAACTGATGTAATTTGATAAATTATTTTGACGTGGATTATGTTTGAAAAGTTACTTTTACAAAGTAGGAAATTTTATTGAACTATTAGCATATTTTACAAAATCTCATAAAGAGAAAAATGACAACCTCCCCATTCATTTATATATTAGATTTATCTTTCAAAGTGTAATTCAAAATTATAAAAAACTTTTAATTTGATAGATCTCATCACGAGTCGACTCATCATGTTCATAGCAAACTAATAAACTTGACATTATCAATTGGCTACCAAACCAAGATAATGACTCATGTCGTAAAAAACCTTGAGACAAGGGATCTCATCACGTGTCAACTTGTTCAAATTTATTATAACCAGTGAATGACATTATCACTTCTCGCCTCCAAACAAGGATAATGATTTTAAAGTGGAATAAGAAAATTATACAAATAAAAAGAGTAATTATATTACCTTTGAAGATATCTATTATATTATGAATAGGATACTGGTCCATTTTGGTTAATTAGTAACCATGTCGAGGCTATGAATGCCTGCTGGAAGCACTGGCTCTACTAGTGACTAATACATTTATCAAATAATCTAAGCTTTGATGAAATTCCAACTTATCTTTTCAACTTATTAATATTTTATTCATTTAAAGAGAAATTTCATTCACAAAAGAAAGGGAAACAAAATTTCAAGTACAATCAGGGTATTTAGATTTGAATTTACCTATATCAAATTCAGATTTCAATTATTTATTGAATTTCCTAGAATGTTGTCTTTAAGTATTAAGATTTATCAGATATTATTGATTCATGCAGTGTGTCACCATTTTTTTAGTATTACAAAAACTCCCCATTATCTAAGTAAAATAGCTTCGAAACGATAATGGGGACCCTTTTAAAAAAAAATAGGTTAATATTTGTTTTAGAAATAAAACTTAATGTTAGTTTTTTCTATTATATTAAGATTTATAAAATAAATAAAACACCTAAAAAGGACCCTCAAACCGAAAAGGCATATAAGCGGGGGAAAACATCTACAAAATCGCAAAACAACGAATCTCCAAAATAGCATATTGATGAAATGCGACGTAGTGAAAAAGCACTTGAAAAATGCTGAAATGCGAAATAGCGAATTCGTCACTTGAAATTCACCGACGTTGCAAACTGTCATCTGAAAAATGTCGATATTGCATCCCGTCTTAAAAATCGCAATGTCGCACTTCACGTTTCAGAGATTTCTCCGAGCATCATAAGTCACCAATGATTAAAATCGTCGATCAATCAATCCCAATATAATGACATCTGTCAAAATCACACAAACCTATGCTTGTTAATTAAATTTTAATTCAGGTGTTTTATTATCTCAAGGTATGTAATTTATCTGTAATTATTTCAAATATTAATACCATATATTTCCCATATGCATGAGTTAAGCTGATAGGACAATTAATATTGTTCGAAGTGATTTCATCTTATCCTCTCTGGTTTCTTTCAACAGGGTAAGTCCAAACACTTAGGAATAAAATGATGTCAAGGCTGATTAAAGCACGAAGGAAATCTACCACCCCATCACTCTCAGTCATACAACAAGAGGAAAACAACAAAATGGATCCCCTAATCTCATATACTACATGCAACCCAGAAATTGGTTCTTTGAGTTAGGAAGGGATCTATCAGTTGTTTGAGAATGAGAAGCCACAAGAAATTCTCGACAGAAAATATGTGGTCGAAAATACTTTTTCCAATGAGTCTAAATCATGGACAAACACAACTAATTATTTTCTTCACAGAATTGTTACTCATCCTAAAATGTTGCCATACACTGACTTAATGAAATGGGTGTTAGAATACATGGATATCATAGATAGACAATTTTTTACTTGAAGCAGAACTGTCATTGGTTCGCTCAGGACGTTGGATTTCAAGAAAATGTATAAACTACAAGAACCCTAAAAGAGATATGACACCTAATTTGTTCAAGAGTTCATGCGCGAGAACAACCATCATGCAATTGTAATTAAAGAATTGAGAAATGATCCTAACTGGCATAAGCGCAACGATAAGGGTATGTATTCAGTCATCTCTCTCAAAAGACCATTCTCTCAAATAACTGCAATGATCTGTCGTCTCTTTGGATTTGTAAATGTGACCAAATTTAAAGAAAATTGGACACCCTTGATAGAAGCAACCTCTGATGGTTATATTCTAGATTGGAAGACCATTATTTCTGATAATTTCATCACATTTATTATGGCCTGTAGATAAAATAGAAATTCCCCATCCCATGTAGCCTCTTCTTTTTATATGAGCTCCTATATCTTAGACGCACTATTTTTTTCCTTTGAATTTTCATCATTCGGATGGAAATGGACCAGAGAAGATGAAACCCCTATTTTTTTACAGTTAGATTTCTTATGGGAGTCAAAACATCATTCTCACATGTTTACAATATGCAATGATATAATGCTCTTGGTATTCCAAGTCATTTTCAAAATAAAAATCACTAGATTCACTCTCAAAGCCAATAATAGTCTCAAATATGTAGGTAGGTGATTCAGTGAATATAATTTTACATACATCCATATTTTTGGAAGTTATGTCAATCCTCATTTCGTGCCCTTATATATACCAGATAAATTGTTAGCCAAAGAAATCTCTTATAAAACATTTGTTCATGGTTTAACCAAAACCCTTAAAGATGCCAAGAAGACCATTTGGCCAACTTTTCCTTTTTCCTATGGTTCATATGCCATAGAAAATTTCAAGCATGCATTTCTTGAAATTGATCAATTAAAAGCTTTTAAATTTCCATTGTTGCCTAATATAATTTATGATCCCTATGGTATTGCTAGAGAAGATAATGTATTTAGTCAAGCTAAGAACATTTTCAAGCAAGCCTGATAGATTTGATGATATGTTTGAATCAATTCATGAATTTTCAATAGGTCATCATAAAGAAGATTAAATTATTAGTCTAGAAGATTCACAAAAATTCAAAGTGTATCGGAAACAGAGAAATGCTCATTTAACAGATTATTTTTTCACAAACTAGAGTTGAAGGTAGAACAAATTATAGTTGAAATAGCTACTCAAGTACCAGTACCAGTTCAAGAAGAATAAATTGTTAATTTTCAACAGGATTATAGATTCATCCAAAATTGGGAATAATTTTAGAAAGCACCGTCAGAAACAGATACCCCTGCCATTCAAAATGTCATTCAGTCAAAAACCATGCCTATGGTAGGTGCTAAATGTTCCATGAATCATAAATCGGAATCAAGTATGCAGCATGTCTCTGCTGATATAGATAACTCCAAGAATCAAGAAGAAATTAGAGAAACCTCATTCACTGCAGAGGTTTCCAAAATTATTCTTGAACAGAACTAGATTCAAGGAAGCAATGATACAGAGGAAACACTGGCCCAAGATATGGAAATAATTCTGGCATTTCCGACTACTAAAATAGTCTTGAAAGTTGAAGAAATACCATCTTTGGACGTGTTTTATAGCTCGAAGCACAAAGTTGTCATGACCAAGTCAAAGAAGAAGTGAAAGAAGAATCTCCCGAACTGCCTATAGATTCAATGTTAATGCGAGTCCTTTGGAAAGGAAATCAATAATCTCCAGGGAAATATCTTAATACATTATCTCAATTTACAGGTGCTTATGAACATGCAACAATTGACAAGGCAGTCGAGGTTGAATCATTGATTTTAGAAAAGGACCAGAAAATTTCTCAACTGGAGCAAGTTTTCTTCGATGAAAAGCAAAGAATCGAACAGGAGCTTCAGATAAGCATTAATGATCTACAGAAACAATTTGAAGGTCTCAAACTCAAACTGGAAAATGAGATTAAAGAAAAATATCAATTAATTCATCAAATGCAATAGAAGATTGAAAAGCTCCAAGAGAAGCCCGAAATCAATGAAGTAAATAAGGAAGCAACTGAGTTGGAAGCATTAGTGGCGACACAACAGGAAATTTTCTATCATAAGTACAATCAGATTCAGGAGCAAGTCAAGACTAGTGATTAGTTAGTTACTCAAATTTCCAATTTGAGAACTTATTATGAAGAAATTGATGACAAAGTGTCAAAATATATTGATTGGAAAGATACTGCAGAGGGTAGAGTGATCGATCTTCCCCATCTTGAAGAATCAATCAAAGATATAATATTTGGATATTGGGATATTAAAATGAAGAGTGTCGAATTAGTTATTATCAGGGCTAATAATTTATCTTCCAGCATCTCCGAATATATAAAATATTCTCTTCTACAAGCCAATTTGATTCATGAAGCATCAAAATACACTTTGCCCGAAATCAGTTTTTTAAAACAATCATGGCAAGAGACATCAAATAGAAAATCTCTTAACATAAAAAATATGATAAGGTTAAATATGGAGATTTACTGGTACTTGTTGATAAAGCCTCATAATGAATTGATAATATTGTGTAATACCCCCAAATTGGGAGCTGCTAGCAAGGCATGACTGGAAAACGCATTTTCTAGTAATGGCTAATGGATGCTACAGGAATTGAAACTAGGACCTAGATCCCTTAGATCAATGTATCTAAGTCCTAAATCCAAGAGATGACTCAAAATAAATCCCTCTAGGTGGGTTAAACAGGTCTACCACACCTAGTTGTCTTCAGATAATGCCTGGTGAAGGAGCTGCAACAATGAATGCACAAGAGCTGGAATAACAACGTTATTTTACAACCATGAACTCATGAATATCTGAATAGCCAACAAATGTTGTTATAGCAGTAAAAAGAGTACAATGTCTTGAGGAAACAATCACTCAAGCAAGGCAAGCAAGCCTTAACAATACATGTACAAGAAATGGAAGAACACTGCTACATATGTGAAACCCTTGGCTATGACAGCGCAGTCTATTATGGAGAAATGTTGCATAATGATATAAATACATGGATATGAAAATATATGGCTCAAATAAAGTGGGGGAGCAAGGCTATAACCCCTGAAAGAAATAATACATCAATCCTCTGAAGGATTGGCTGAAATATACAAAATGGCAAAAATGTCAGAGTTGCAGGGTAGCAGCTGCAACTCAGAGAATGGAACTGGATGAAGATATCTGAAGATGCTACAACTGATGGTTGAATCTCATCCAATGGATCCTTCAGGTGAAAGGCTGATCCTATCACAAAAGATCGCACCCTCCAATCAACAATGCAAAACCCTACATCAAATGCTCTATGAAAATAACGCAGTTACTGAAGCAAACTGTGTTTTAGGGCAAGGGAATGAGTTGGCCCAATGCCAAGATCTACAATAAGATCCAATGGCTTCCAAACTGATCTCCCAAAGGAAAGAGAGACTCCTCCTCTGAAAAACAAGTGATGGAAGAGGTGGTGTGATCCCTCGCTGCAACACCCTGCAACACAACATTATTCTTCTGCAGAAATAACGTTGTCCTAGAGGAGGATGCTTGGCATCAAGCATAGATGTGAGGAAAATCTATACAACTCCTTCAAGAGGCTTCTCAAGAAAGGAGAAGGATTCCTAAGCAGGAAATCCTTGTGCTAAGCAACACTGCAACTCAGCTGAACAGTTGGACAATGCAAATAGTCTAAACAGACAAGAAATATATAATCATATGCATGTAAAACAATGGTTGCCTTGCACTCCTTTTAAACACATGAGAGCTCCCTCTCCATGGGTCCCACTCTTTAGGGTTTCCTCCTTCAAGGAATCTTCCTTCCTCTTTCTCTACGTTGTCCCATAAGATGCTTTCCACCTCATACCTCTGCGCTATTTGACTTGGTCAAACTTGACCTGGCCTCTTTGAAAATATCTCCTTTCACACATGAGGGTGTGAAATCTCATTCCGTTGTTGATCCCCTTTCATACTAGAGGGATTTTATCCATGTTTTTATTATGAATGGTCCTTCTCACCCAATTATTCAAATCCTAAGTGAAAATAGCAAAAGTTAATATTCCAATTTATTGTAGGAAAAGTTTTGAATATTTTAATCCTCCCCTCCCAAATGTTGCTTTTCCTAAAGCAACTGCAAGGATAGAACCGATAAGTTGCTCCCAAGGCATGGAGACTGAAAATTTCTAGGAAAACATCTTCCCCAAATGGATCCTCCATCCCCAAGCAATCATCCATACAAAATGAGTCACCTCCCAACATGGCAACTCCTGAAAATCTCCTTCCACCTCAAGCTCCGAAAATGAAGGTGGGTTGAAAATATGATCATGGTAAGCATCATAGCCTACCCCATGCTATCCTTCTCTCCACTCATGATGAGTGTAGAGTATGTGCTGCAAAATTATTGCCCTTAAATGGCAAAGTGAAGAACAATTCTCCAAAGATTTATCCTCCAACATTAAAGAACAAGCTGGCCCAAAATGTTTCATCCATGATGAATAGGACATGATCATCATAGAGTATCCCAGTGAGAATTTTTCTGAAATTTTTACATGATGATGCATGATACAAACAATTTCTCAAGAGGACACAGTGCATTTTCATCCACTGCAACCTCAGAAAATAGTATGGCAAGTAACATACAAGAATCATCACATCTACTAATGAATAGTAAATGGTTGAATGTGTCAACAATACATAATCAAATACTTGCCCATGGTTGTGTTAGAGTCGGTCCTTACAGCCCTCCGTCAGTGATCATTTCGTTTTTTGCATATTCATTCTTAGGTGTCTCGCTTGTTCCACTTCGTTGCATTTCGCTAGGAGCATGCCATTGACTGACGAAGGGGTCTGTTGTCTTATGTTTCCTCATGCTTACACCTGTAGGGCTATTTAAAAAATTTTCCAAAAATCACTCAAAATCATTGTCATTTCATTTATGGTCATTAAATGTCAATAAGTGTCTTTGGTCCTAGTGTCTAGGGTTTTCGAGTCATTTGCATACTAGTCATAAAGCCTGCAGGATGAGGATGGTTCCGCAAATTTTGGTTTCATGTTTTATTATCATTAGCATTTAAAAAACATTTCTAGTCCAAAACTCTGTTTTGGAACTAGAAATTGTTCAATATTATTTTTGTAATAAATTGTATTTATTTCACCAAGAAGCAGTGTCAACGCAGACCTCTGATCTTTTCCTAAGCTAAAGAGCCATACCCCTGCAAGAAACAACAAAATCATCAATTCAAAACTCAGAAAAGTCAAAAGAGAGATTTTAATTAAAAATGCAGCTCTGACCCCTGAGATTCCTGTGGTATGAGATTTAACATTTGTGTCTTCTTTTGTTTCATATGTAGCCTGTTATGTGTTTATGTCATTTCATGATCGTTTCCATTTGAACAAATGAAGTGTTAAGGTAGAATTCATAATTTATATGCTCTGCCTTTAAGTTTGTTCAAATTTAGTGTTTTCTTCTGTTTGACAAGGATTCATCTTCTATGCCCTTGTCAACTCCTCAGCAGTCCAGCCATTCCATTTAATCTCAATTTGATGTTAAACTTCATGCTTACCTTGCCTCAGGAGATAATCTGTGTTTTTCATTAGATCTCTGCTCTTGCTGTCTTTGCCCCACACAGCCCAGAAAACCCCATCATTTATTAAATCCCTTTCTTATCAATTTACTAGCCTAAAATCAATATCAGTGTTTCATTTAGGTCATCTCAGATCTCATTGGACAGCTTTCACTGAGTTTGACCCGGAGAGAGCCCTCTCCTGTCCTCGTAGGGCTAGCTACGAGGCTAAGGTTGGTTTGATGTTGCCTCGAGCCTCGCCTTCTTCAGCCTAAGGCAGATTCGAGCGCTAACAGGTTGTACAATGGATGGCTATCAAAATCATGGCCCACCTCAAAAGAAAACAAATAGGTGGTTGTGGTGGCCATATCTTCTCCCATGCTCCCATTAGAACATGTACTGCAGAAAATGTGGGAATTTTCTCCCCTCAAGGACACATCCAACTCATGTGTCAATCTCCCAATCATGCTTTCAATACAAATCAGATCCATATCAGCAAGTGAAATTATTATCAAAAACAAAATGAGGAAAGTTTTTAAGGTTTCATGTGGTGCAAGTAGGTACCAACAGTTTTCCCAATAGTGACAGCGCAGTTTTTCAAACTGCTTCTTCAGAGAATCACATGGCAAGTTGTTTTGTGTTACATGGATAATTATGTATGTCATGATATCTATTGATAAATAAAAAATGGCTAAGTATATCAACTGATCATACATGAAAGGAAACACTTTCCCAAGGCCATATAAAATATGGCTTCCTCCATCATATAGATTGGCCCAACGATGATCATGGAGCAATGTGACAAGCTTGTCCTCTTGTGAAGCAATGCACTACATAGTAATGGTAAGAGTATGCAAATCAATGACTGTATAAACAAACTTCTTACCATATGCCAGAAGTAAGATGGTACATGGATCCATGAGTGAGTCCTCCATAGTTTTTTGGCATGCTATGAAGAGGAATGAACCATGTGCTGCAAGAAGATCATCCTTCCCATGCTTGAAAATCCAAGTCAAGAAGAATATTTCATTGTGATAGATGTCTCTATCCACTACTCTATCATCATCACCTCCTCCTTGTTCACCAAGTGCATCCAATGTGAAGTGATCCTGGGGACACTCCATCCATAAGTCTCCGCTCCCAAGTGACAATGTTGTGAGCTCATGCAAATAAGCTCTTGTCCATACAAAGCTCTGTTCTTTGACATGCTCCTTGTCAAAGACTCCTCTAGTAATGCTGCTACAAATATGGAATACCTCCCAAGATGTAAGTGCTTCCAAATCATCTAGAGTCAAGGAGTAGCCCCTTTTCACCATGAGATTGCCCTCTTCTACTCCTGCAACATCACACAACAAGTGAGATCAAATCTGCCCTTGCTCTCTCAAATGAAACTCAAGCAACCAAAGTGCTTATTGTCTCCTTATGCTCCCATCATACAACTCATGTGATGAAGACACAATGAATGATATGAGTATCACATCAACACCATGCATCCATATTCTATGTTGCCCAATGATGCAAGCATCCTACCATCTCTCCTCCAACCCCATCCTCCTAGGAAGAGGACATGCCAAGTGATGGCTAAACACCTTCAAGAGGAGCCAGCGTAGCCAAGCCTCCTGCTGCCCGGTGTCATATATTTGCAAGTATCCTCCCATATCCTTGCTCATCAACCACATCCACTCAATCACTTGTGGATGCCTTCTCCTTCTCTTCATCTTGGTACTCCTCCCATGAGGGCTACCATTCTTCCAAAACAAAACTTCCTCTTTGCACTCCATGAAAATTTGGAATGCAACTCTTTGGAGACCTCTTAGAGAATATCTCTTACCCATGACTATTTTGAATACACAAGGATCCAAATGTGATGAATGTGGCATCTCCTCTCCATAATATTTTGACAACGTTTTTAATCTCTCCAAATATGCAATGGTTGTCTCATACTCCAACTTAAGGATGGTTTCATGAGTTTCCATAGGAGTGTCATGGTTTGTTTCATCCTCCAAAATCAGATTCTTGTCTTTACACTTCATGGGATTTTGAAATGCAAGCTTCTCAAGGATCAATGTGACCCCATAAGGACCCAAAT
Source organism: Pinus albicaulis (assembly GCA_034641835.2). Taxonomy (NCBI): domain Eukaryota; kingdom Viridiplantae; phylum Streptophyta; class Pinopsida; order Pinales; family Pinaceae; genus Pinus; species Pinus albicaulis. The sequence goes on along the minus strand of CM076582.1, from coordinate 660,848,666 downwards.
AGGTGGTAGGCAAAAAACTCCCATCACGGTGTGTATGGCTCAAGGAATTTCCATCACAGGCATGAGAGATGCTATCCATCCTAAGATGTCCTCCATCTTATTTCTGCACCTGTGAGAAAGGAAGAAAATCTTTGAACTCCATGATGTGTTGAAGTGCACCTCTAATGAGATCTCTCCATGAGACCTCCCTCTCAATAATAGTTCTCCAAAACCAATGAAGTTTTGGATCTGCTGAAAGTAGAAGTTTCTCTTTGAGCTGAGAGGAGCTCATTGAGAAAGGGTCATCTAGGAAGGAGAAAGGGTTTTTCACTCCAAGATGTCTACTACCTTCCTTCAATTCTTCAAACCCCAACCTCAAATGTGATATGAAATCCAACAATGGCTCACGAGGATGATGGTTTTTTTCCTCCTTGAATGTTTCCATGTTGCACAACGCAATGCAACCAAGCTTATCTATAGTAGCAGTGTGATTTGACCCTTGGTCATGTAAAAGAAAATCTCCACAATTATCAAAATAATTTTATGCCACAATAGATTTTGGAAATCTTTCCATACCTTGATGAGATTTGGAAACTTCTTGTAGGGCTGCAAGAGTTCCTTCCTTCAAAGTGTTTGCTGCCCCAACTGTTGATTCCTGCGGCTGCTCCTCCATGAGTGTGACAGCGTTAGTACAAGGCTCCTAAAGTGGTGGTGTGATCCTTCCTTCCTTTATTCTTTCTCAATCAAAGGTTTTGATCAATCTTTGACTGAACTCTGCAAAAGTTCTCACCCTTGCATGGCTCAAGTGGCTGAACCACCAAACATAGGCTCCACCCTCCAAGTGTAGCACTGAAATTTCAACAACTTCTTCCCCTGCTATAGGATTTATTAGGAAAAATGCCTCCAACTTTCTCACCCAAGCTTCTGCTGTAGATGACCCATCAAAGGTAGACAACATAAATCTATTGCCTTTGATTTCCCTTCTGTTACAGGGTCTCTTCTCTTCCCTCAACTCGATGAAATGAGGAAAAGCTAGAGTCTCCTTGAAGGCTCTAGGTTGAGATCTATACTCAACAAGGTAATCACTTAGAATCTGATAATCCAAGTGTCCTTCATGCTTGTCTTCTTCTCGATGAGAATAGGAAGTGCATGGTACTTCCTCTTCTTCTTTTTGCCCCTCCTCTTTGGAGAGGCTCTTCTTATTTCTGAACATTGATGAGAGCAATCTCATCTTCTTCATCATTCTGATCTTCTTTGGCTTAGACTCACAGGCTGAGCGAGGACTATGCTTTGATACCACTATAATATCCCCAAATTGGGAACTGCTAGCAAGGCATGACTGGAAAACGCATTTTTCAGTAATGGCTGCTAAAAGAATTGAAAATAGGACCTATATCCCTTAGATCAATGTATCTAAGTCCTAAATCCAAGATATGGCTCCAAATAAATCCCTTTAGGTGGGTTAAATAGATCTCCCACACCTAATTGTCTTCAGAAAGTGCTTGATGAAGGGGTTGCATAAATGAATGAACAAGAGCTGGAATAACAACGTTATTTTATTAAGTCTGGGCACATGAAGATACAGATAGCCAAAAAATTTATATTATAGCAGCAATGATATACAAATCCTTGAGGAAAGATTCACTCAAGGAAATCATTGCAGCCTCAAAGGGACATGTACATGAAAATATATGCTCACTTCTACATAGAGAATTCTGCAGGTTAAAAGGACGCAATTTATAAGAGGCACTGCTCCATACTACATGATAAAATAAAGATATGACAATATATGACTCAATAAATAAGGGGGAGCAAGCTCTCAACCCCTGAAAACAATAATACAACAATCCTAAGAAGGATTGGCTGAAATATACAAAAATGGAAAAATGTCGGAGTTACAGGGTAGCAGCTGCAACTCAAAAAATGGAACTGGATGAAGATAGCTGAAGATGCTGCAACTGATGACTGAATCTCACCCAATGGATCCTTCAGGTGAAAGGCTAATCCTATCACTGAAGATCTCACCCTCCAACCAACAATGCAAAACCCCACAGCAAATGCTCAATGAAAATAACGCAGTTACTGAAGCAAAATGCGTTGTAGGGGCAAGGGAATGAGTTGGCCCAATGCCAAGATCTAAAATAGGCTCTAATGACTTCCAAACTGATCTCCCAAAGGAAATAGAGACTCCTCCTTTGAAAAATAAGTGATGGAAGAGGTGTTGTGATCCCTCACCGCAACACCCTCCAACACAACATTACTCTACTGCATAAATAACGTTGTATTGAAGGAGGATGCTTGGCCTCAAGCCTGGATGTGAGGAAAATCAGTACAACTCCTTCAAGAGGCTTCTCAAGAAAGGAGAAGGATTCCTAAACAAGAAATACTTGTGCTAAGCAGCACTGCAACTCAGTTGAACAGCTGGAGAATGCAAATAGTCTAAACAGATAAGAAATCTATAATCATATGCATGTGAAACAATAGCTGCCTTGCCCTCCTTTTAAACACGTGAGAGATCCCTCTCCATGGGTCCCACTCTTTAGGGTTTCCTCCTTCAAGAAATCTTCCCTCCTCTTTCTCTGTGTTGTCCCATAAGATTCTTTCCACCTCATACCTTTGCACTGTTTGACTTGGTCAAACTTGACCTATCCTCTTTCCAAATGTCTCCTTTCACACATGAGGGTGTGAAATCTTGTTCCATTGCTGATCCCCTTTCATACTAGAGGGATTTTATCCATGTTTTTATTATGAATGGGCCTTATCACCCACTTATTCAACTCCTAAGTGAAAATAGCAAAAGTTAATATTCCAATTTATTGTAGGAAAATTTTGGAATATTACATATTGAGGTGCCTCTCCAATGCAGTAGCTCAGCTTCTTCTGACACTCAATGATGCAATATTCACGGGCCAGATGAGAATGCGGCCAATTCATCCCCCCCATCTCAAACACATGATCAAAGCATGCCAGCTCAAGGACCAGCTAAATAATTAATCCAGGAAAAATTCATAGACTGTTATAAGTTATGCATTTTATTTTCCTAGTTTATAGTTTTATATTTTAGAGTAATATTAGAAGGCTTCTTTTACTAGTCTTCTATTTTTGTAATATTAATTAGTATTTAAAACCCTTAAAAGGGGTTCAGAATTTTGAGAATATTTCTTTTGGAACTCACACTATTTTTTGAACAGAAGTTATCTAATTGAAAATTTGAACCTTTGAAGCTATCTTTTCAGATCTAAAGCTATGATTCAGAGGGTACTATTATATGTGTATTAATTGTTCTATGTTTCTAATATTGTAGCAAAATTTTTCTTTTTATTAGTCCCATTCTGATAAAGCATTGAAGTGATATATGTTCTTATTACTATTGATATAATGTATTGAACGATATGTTGTTAGATTTGAGACGTAGAAATCTTTTATCTCATTAATGTTTTTTCATCAACTAAATCAATTAAATTGATTAAGTTTCTTAAATGTTCTTATATTCATTAAGTATGCGATGATCTATATTATTTCATTCTTTTGAAATATTATGCCTTAATCATATATCAAAATCGAATCCTGGGAAATAGTTAGATTAGTTTTAATTTATATTATCATTAGAGTAAATCACCCTGTTAATTTTGATTTAATTTCTCTTGTTATATAAACTCTTTTTATATAGGAAAGTGTCCCTTTATCCCGAGTTGTACCCACCATTTTCAATGGAAAATGAGTTGTTTTAAGCTCCCGACCGGGTGGAATCCCTAATGTTGAGGAAGTCACTTTCTAGCCTTCAACATGACCTTAGTCATGTAACAAAATAAATAAGTCAAAATTTCGACTAAGGCTTTCAACCTTAGTCATGTAACAAAATAAATAAGTCAAAATTTCAACTAAGGCTTTCGACCTTAGTCATGTAACAAAATAAATAAGGAAAAATTTTCCTTGGACATTAAATTCCCCTTACGATAAATAATCCAGAGCTGCTTCCCTGTTTCAATATGCAACAAGAGAACCAATTTTTATCAGAAGAAGTGACTAGGGGTGTGAGTCTTTCAACTTGTCAAGAAAGTGAGAGGTTATGGTTCCATGCTCAAGCTCATAGAAGAAGCATATGAAAGATAAAAATTATGTTCTAATGAACCTGCGAAATTTCAAGGGAAATGTCAAAGAGAATACATTGTAACAGGGGTTTCATGAAAGAATTTAAATTATGTAAAACAAATACAAATACCTTGGAATGATATCATACCTAAGAAAATACTTTTACCGAAAACTTGTGTTACCTAATAATGTCATTAAAACTCAATCATTACAAATTACATAGAGGAAAAAAGTAACAAATTTAAGTAGGATTATTATCCTATAGGTTAATAATCCCTATAAAATTTAAATCCTGATATGGATTGGTCTAGCCATGAGTGGATATAATCAAATAATAAATTTAAAACTTCAGTCCAAGTGAAACAAAATCAAATTGTTTTGTTTAGGGTTTTAATCAATAAACCCTAATATGTAATTGAATAATAAATAATACAAGTTACAAGGAATTGTATATTTTTACTAGAATATGAACTCACGAGTCTCTGAAGCTGACCACCAGTGAGAGCCACTTCAATCAAGGAAAGGTAAAAAATTATAGTATGACTCCACGGATGAAGCTATGCACAAGACAAAGTGAAGGGATAAATTTAAAACTCCCACTTAAATAATTATAGAGAAAATGTAAAAAGAAATAAAAATAAATATGCATGCATATATAATAATTCACCAGAAGAGGAAAGCTAAGGAGAAATATCGCTATAATTGGTTTATACTGAACATGAGAGTTGAGTACCAAATATTTATGTTTAGAACCCAGGAGGAGTCTTGACAACCCTAGGGAAAAAACCCTTTATGAATTTACGAGAGCCAGATAAAGGTTGATTATAATTAACAAAATATAAAATCATTAGAATTAAAACTACAAATATTTCGTTAACCCATAAAATGACTTCATACCTGCAACATGTGTATTAGACCATTAGAACCACAATATATTTTGCACTGAAAGTGACTAAAAAAGGTTTAAAGAGAGAAAGATTTCAATTATTTTGGGTTCATAGAGAATGGTAGAGTTAAGATGGGTAATGGAGTAGAGCGGAGCTTTATTTGGGAAGTCTGGCTGGCTAGGAATAAGCTCATTTTTTAAGGGACCCATCTAACACCTCTCAGATTTTCTCACTCCATCATGGCTTGGATAAATACACAAGAGATCCCTCCCTCTCCTCCCACAGATCTATCCTATATACTATGCCCTTACTCGGTTAGAATCCATGCTCGCTACTTCGATGGAGCTGAGCAACAAGGGAATTGTGGCTACGGCACTTGGATCAAGTTGGAATAAGGAGAAGACTACAACATTTTTTGGAATAGGGGGATGGGTACTAACACAAAGGTTGAACTACTTGCACTATGGAGCCTAATTTGGTTCGCTTAAAACTCTCGAATATATAATATTTCCATATATGGTGATGCCAAGACTGTTATAGATGGGATCCATGGTATTTCAACATTTTAGCCTCCAGGCTTGCTCAAGTAGACAAACATAATTCAACATTTTCGGCGGCATATGAACTCACCTCCTCTACATCACATCTACATGGAGGTGAATACGCATGGTGATATATTATCCAAACAAGGCTTGTACATCCCTTTCAGGCTCCTCCACATCCAACATTGGCAAGGTTCCAACTTATTGAGCTCCTATACTCTGTCACTGCCATAGTTTCAGTTTTTTCTATGCTATTTTTTCTCTGTCATATGGTGGACTTGTTGGTTTTGTTTACAGTATCATATATTTTTTATGTTAGTTGTATATATCGTATGTGGCTCATTCACAATGAACTTCACTAAGCCTCATTGTGTGGTGTGGCACTCCTTTCAATTTTTTGTTTCAGATATCACCAGAACTATGCAAGCTGTTGATTTGTGCATGCATGCATGTCCAATATTTCTGCAAATGTACTATTCTTTTCATTAATCAAAGAAAAATCTTTTTCTTCTCTGAAAAAAAAAAAATCAATTCCAAATGAACCGTCAAAAACAAATTCATTACAATAAAAAATATAACCTGTAATGTTCCTTTTTCGGGAATTTTTGTAATATGGTCCTCAAGGACGTTGTATAAGGAAGGCAGTGCAAAAATAAGCTAAAAGGGGGCTTGGATCCCCTTTTTAACTCACTAAAAACTTCTCTTCCAGAATTTGAGTTCAAAGAAATAATCCTAGAGGGGTTATTCAGATCTCCCCAAACTAGATCTCTCAGAAAATGCTCAATGAGAAAGCCTACAGCAATACATGAACACAATCATGAAACTCCGCAAATATGTACACATCAATAAATGGAATATAATGCAGCCATCATGTTTATTAATATATGAACTACAATATATAGAAATATCTTGAGGTACAAGCCACTCAAACTATGGGAATCAATCTCCAATGATCAAGCAATACAATACATGAGTTGCTGCAACTGCACACAATGCCAGAGAGTAGTGACAACACTGTCTATATTATGGTAGCTGCTGAAATAGATACATATACATGAAATATGGCTGAAATATATAAATAAATTCCCAATAATAGAATAATGGGCTCCAATACAAGATTTCTAGCCAATCTAGGAGTGATTGCTAGAAATGTCAGAAAATGTACAATGTGACAAATAACTTGTCACTACAACTAAATAAAAATAAGAATGAGGCTATGGAAGATATGAAATATTCATGCCCTCCTCTGATAATGTTCTCAAGAAAAGGGCTGATCCCTTTCACTCAAAAACACTCCTCCTATGAAGCTCTGGAGACCCTCCCAACAACTGCCTGCATAAAATAACGCAGTTTCTGCCCAAGAATATGCTGTGAGAGATGGTGAGTGTTTGGCCTGGTGCCAAAGATCTCAAATGAAGCTCATGAGTCTCCTCTATTTCTCCTCCAAAGAATATACAGGATCTCCCCTGAAGAACAGGCCAAAGATTGACTCTATGAGTTCCTCTGTTGCTTCTCCCAGCAACACAATGTTAATCTGTTGCAGAAATAACACTGTAGCTGCAGAGATAAGCTTGGCCAAATTCCAGAATGAGGAAATGTAGCTCAAACCCTCTCCTTCCTTGAGGATGAGGTATGGATTCCCGACCGGGAACACCCTTGGGTGAAGAACACTACAACCCTGCTAAATAGCCCGGGGATGCAAGTCTTTGCAAACCCAACGAAAATGATAAGCTAACACATAATGAAAAATGGGTTGCGATCTCCTCCTTAGAAATCAAATGAACTCTTCTCACCATGGGTCCCATTCACACTTGCTTCTAGCTCAAGCAAGTAGAGCCTCCACTAAAACTATGTTGTCCAAGTAGGTTCAATGTATCTAGACAGTTTTAGTTGACTTGGTCAAAATGACTAGATCAAGCATGATCCAATCCTATTCACACCATGTGGTGCTCAATTCGGCTGCTTTATTATTCCTCCTTTCACACAAGGGGTGTTATTTCTCCATCAAAAGGGGTTAAGGTGTCTCCTTACCCATTTTATTAAATAAATTAAAATATGTAAACTATAATGTTCCTTTTAGCTTGAGGCTAAAAATTGGAAACATTACAGTCCTCCCCTCCCACATGTTGCTTTTCCTCAAGCAACTACATAGAGAGAACAAAATTCCTCCCCCTCGTCTCTTGTGACCTCCTCATCAGCAATATCCACCACTGCTGATGTCCTACAACAAATTTGTCCTCCAACAAATTTGTCCTCCAATGCTCCCTCCCAAGTATGCAAACCAAAATGGTGCACATCATGGAAAGATAGAAGGTGTAGGCGGAAACCTTCTTGTTGTGCTATGGCCTCCTCAAGGTAGGAGTGATGAAATGCATGGGAAAAATGTATCCCCAATGATGATCCTCTCATCCATGCTATCATCCAAATGGAAATCTCAACCCCTAGTATATGCAATGTGTTGGGGTTGAATGGAGACTTGGAATTTTGATTCCCAAGGTGTTTCTCCCTCCATTTGTGGTACATATGGGGTTGCCTCTGTCCTTGGGCTGAAATGGTATGGCCTCCAAAAATGGCCCAAGCTTCCCCATCAATAAAATTAGCCATGAAATGCCCCCTCAAGTTCTCCAAGTGGTTTTTCCCACAAGAAGAGAAAAGTAGCAATGTTGAAATCATGGTTTTCCCATGGTTTCTCCTGCAATATAAAGCATGTACAATGGGGAGATTCATGCTTCAAATGGGATGTCCCAACATATACAACACTCTCACAATAGTGCTCCTTGTGAATGTATAAATATCAGCAATACAAGGAGGCAACATCCAATAAAAACAAGTTGTCATAAGACAACTAGAGAGTGGGTCACTTCTCCACTCATGGGACCAACGCAGTGCACCTCTTACCTGCATCAAAACTGAAATCAACAAGTGCTTTTCCAGCCACTTGTTTTCTGCCACAAACATCTCATAAGATGGAAACATGAAAGTACAAATTGGTGCTAATGATGCACATCGAGAAGTATGTGGCTTCCCCCACAAACCATCATGAAAATAGTCATTCCCATTGTTGCAATGGACCACAAGTACATCATAATAGGGAGCATAAGGAGATGTGATCATCCTTAGCTCATCACGCTGCTCATATAAAGTAAAGAAAGGTAAACCAAAATGAAAACATATACCTCCTTTACCATGTACTCCGATCCTTGAGCTGAAATGGCTCATTTGAAAGCTATCCCTTTCCTCCAATGAGTATGGAAATGGTTGTGCCAACCTCTCCAAAATCATTCAGGCTATGCATCTGTCCATATGTTGATATAGATCATGTTGAATGCCCTCCAAAATGAACTCCTCTAGCAAAGAAAAATATGCATCCAAGTGCATAGCTAGAAAGTCCTCATGTGCTGTATGCAATAGTTTCTCCTTGAGACTAGAGGCCCTAGTCAAGAAGACTCTATCATAATAATAGATGACCATATCAACCATCATGTATCTGTGATCTCCATCCGGGTCTTCCAAAATCATGCATGCACCTAGATCCTGGGAGTACTCTACCAAGAGTTGAGACCTCCAACCCAGATCTATCCTCCTCATAGACAATGCTAGTAATATGCAATGTGATGCTCCCCTCATGCTTCTTCCTACTACTTTGACATCCCCCATGCCAAATCCATCCTCCAAAATGCTGCCATGCCCATCATGCAGCTGCTCATGCTCAAATAGTAGTGGTGATCCTGGGAAGTTAGCCTCCCATGAGAAGTTGTCATCCAAAAGGGGTCTCCCAATCCCGGTCAGTGTAAGCGTGAGTAACCTCCATCTACTCCCATGTGTGAAAGATTCCTCCCTCAAAGGAAGTATCCTCTTCCCCATCCAATCTGTGGAGCAGTCATCCAGCATCATGAAGACTCCATCCTCCATCCCTGCAGCAAACTTTGTCAGCGCAGTATAACTGATGAGAGTGGGTGATACTAAAAATGAGATAGTGTCTCCCTCCTCCTTGGGTTTATCCCAAACTCTCTGCGCTATGCTGGACTCCTCCAATGTCTTCACCTCTCCAGAATCCAAGAGTGGTGAACTAAATGACAAGATGTCCCTCATCAATGCTAGATCAGGTGGCCTTCCAGGTGGAATGCCTCCATATAGTGGGACATCATGATCAGAAGTGGAATGTATGTATAAGAGTACGGTTTTGTCCCTCTCTCCACTGTGTTGTACAGTCTCCTTCTCTTGTGCAAAGATTCCCTGGAACAGATAAGGGTGTATCAACCCTTGATGTTGATCCTTCTCTTCCTCCTCCATCTCACAATCCCCCAAAACTGCTGCAAATGGCTCCGGAATTGTGCTTTGGTTCCCACATGTTAAATCTCTTGGAATCCCTTGCATAGAAACAATGAGTCCTCCCATGGAAGCAATGGCTTCCTTCTCACCTCCATGTGATGATGGTTCTACCTTCAATGATACAGCGTTGTAGGTTCTTCTATGCTCTACCTCCTCATCAATAAATGAGATTACCTCATCATCAAGGAGTGACCCTAGATCTTGGTCATCTCATGAAGGAAGTACCTCCATGACTTAACAAATGGAAGAGGGCCCTTCACACAATAGGGGTCTTGCCTTTAGCAAGCCAACATACATGTTTCCATCCCCTTCAGAAATATGGAATGGAATTTGTTTCATGGTTTCCTCCAATGCAGGAAAAGTGTTTGATATTTTGATACATAGAGATTCACGATTATTTTCATCAAATTTTCTCACCAACCCTTTAGTGAATCCATCATATGATTCTACATTTGCATGATAACATGAAATAGAATTTTTGGACCACAAACCACGTGCCATACCTTTGAGTTGCAGCGCTGCTCCTCCAATGGCCTCATCTTCTTCCTCCATCCTTCCGGCAGTGCAAGTGGGCAATGAACTGCGATGTGGATCTGCATGTGTGGTTGAATGCTCACACCCATCATGGTCACAACTAGGGCTTGCTTCATCAACAAACCCTCTCAGAAAATCTTTCCAAATTTCCCTTTCTATCTCTTCAAGATCTTCAATGATACCCTCCATGGTCTGGAAAAGAAGAAGGGAAACCTCCTCTTCCATCATTCCTCTTTTTCTGTACATCTCCTCTTCTAAATAAATAGCTTCTGCTTCTAATGGCATTTTATCTTGGGCTGCACAGCTGTAAAGTTCCCTTCTCAGGAATATCAAAATTCTATTCCAGAGATTTACTGCAGGGGCATTTACTGGATATGTCACCTTTGAAAAAAGGATGAGATCTAGAGGCTACCTGGCCATCTGCAAACATTGTCTATAGAGCTTGAAATATTCCTCCTTCAGGGAGTCATCACTTTGGCTTGAAGCCACAGGCTAAGCCAAAGATCATGCTCTGATACCACTGTAATGTTCCTTTTTCAGGGAATTTTTGCAATATGGTCCTAAAGGACGTTGTATAAGGAAGGCAGTGAAAAAATAATCTGAAAGGGGGCTTGGATCCCCTTGTTAACTCACTAAACACTTCTCTTCCAGAAGTTGAGCTCAAAGAAATAATCCTAGAGGGGTTATTCAGATCTTCCCAAACTAGATCTCTCAGAAAATTCTCAATGAGAGAGCCTACAGCAATACATGAACACAATCATGAAACTCTGCAAATATATACACATCAATAAATGGAATATAACTCAGCCATCATGTTTATTAATATATCAGCTACAATATACAGAAATATCTTGTGGGACAAGCCACTCAAGTTGTGGGAATCAATCTCCAATGTTCAAGCAATGCAATACATGAGTTGCTGCAACTGCACACAATGCCGGAGAGAAATGATAGCACTGTCTATATTATGGTAGTTGCTGCAATAGATACATATACATGAAATATGGCTGAACTATATAAAGAAATGCCCAAGAATAGAAGAATGGGCTCCAATACAAGATTTCTAGTCAATCTAGGAGTGATTGCTAGAAATGCCGGAAAATGTACAATGTGACAAATAAATTGTCACTGCAACTGAATCAAAATAAAAATGAGGCTATGGCAGATCTGAAATATTCATGCCCTCCTTTGATAATGTTCTCAAGCAAAGGGCTGATCCCTTTCACTCAAAAACACTCCTCCTATGAAGCTCTGAAGACCCTCCCAGCAACTGCCTGCATAAAATAACGCATTTTCTGCCCAAGACTGCGCTCTGAGAGATGGTGAGTGTTTGGCCTGGTGCCAAATATCTGAAATGAAGCCTGGGAGTCTCCTCTGCTGCTCCTCCAAAGAATATACAAGATCTCCTCTGAAGAACAAGCCAAAGATTGACTCTATGAGTTCCTCTGTCACTGCTCCCAGTAACACAATGTTAATCTGCTGCAGAAATAACGTTGTAGTTGCAGAGATAAGCTTGGCAAAATTCCAGAATCAGGAAATGTAGCTCAAACCCTCTCTTTCCTTGAGGATGAGGTAGGGATTCCCGACCGAGAACACCCTTGGGTGAAGAACACTACAACCCTGCTAAACAGCCCGGGGATGCAAGTCTTTGCAAACCCAATGAAAATGATAAGCTAATGCATAATGAAAAATGGGCTACGATCTCCTCCTTAGAAAGCAAATGAAATCTTCTCACCATGGGTCCCATTCACACTTGCTTCTATCTTAATAAAGTGGAGCCTCCACTAAAACTGCGCTTTCCAAGTAGGTTCAATATATCTAGACAATTTTAGTTGACTTGGTCAAAATGACTAGATCAAGCATGATCCAATCATGTTCACACCATGTGGTGCTCAATTCAGCTGCTTTATTATTCCTCCTTTCACACAAGGGGTGTTATTTCTCCATCAAAAGGGGTTAAGGTGTCTCCTTACCCATTTTATTAAACAAAATGAAAATATGCAAACTATAATGTTCCTTTTAGCTTGAGGCTAAAAATTGGGAACATTACATAACCCTAACAATAAAAACCATTGATCAACCAAAATCTCAGCGCAATCATCAGTTCTAGGGTTTACACATGTTTGAATGTTACACCACGTGAAGGCAAGTAGAACCACTTTCATGACTCAACGAAACCATGCCACGAATACGAAGGGGGGCACATCACAAGTTCTTTAGATTTCCACATCAAACACATAGCTAGGTTATATACTTATGTGACTATAAATGTTAAAACCAATACTTTAAAATATAATCAGTCAAGAATTATATACAAGGTGTGTGACATATAGATTTATATATTGTGGGTAAAGCATATGTAAAGTCCCTCAAGTGTTTGGGCTTGAATTAAATATTTGAAAACATATGGACCAAGTGTATGAATATGCTTATTATGCAAAAGACCCACAAGTTTAGGAGTTAATGGTAACAATTTTCAAATCTAGACCTTAGTATAAAATGCAAAGGAGATAGTGATAAAACCGATAGTGTCATGTTATGACCATAACTGTTACAATAATTGTATGTTGTTTAATAAACCGATGTGGTAACATTTCTTTGAATATATATATATATATATATATATATATATATATATATATATATATATATATATATATATATATATATATATATATATATTATTGGTTTTTATAATAATTTTATAAGGTATTTAAGAGAATAATAGCCTTAATTAAATAAATATACATTCATAATAAATACATATATTAAAGTGGATTAGAAGACTCTATAATGAGTTTAATATTAAAGATAAAATTAGCATGTCATTAGTACCCACATTAATTAAAAAGCATAATAGAAAGGGATAGGAATAAACAAAAAATAAGTGAAATAGAATGAAGGAGACCCTTGTGTTTAAAAATTGAGGCTTGATTTGCAACTATGTACCATAAAATAATACTGGGCAATGAAAAGAAAAAATAGGTAGAGTATTGAAGTATAGATGAAGAGAACACCATATGAATATTATATCTATTTTTTTTTAAAGGAAAAAAAATTGTTTTGAGAGGTATATTACAATTACAGGCGTTATTTGAATAGGGATATAGTAACCCCAATACTATCAAAAATTTTAGTGTAGATTGCAAGAGGACATGTAATGAATTTTTCTTGGGGAAAATGCCCGCACTTGGTTTTGTCATTTAGAGAACACCCAAAATTTATCTACTTTGTTATTATTTACCCTTTTTTTCCATCTTTACACATTTTGACTACATTTTCCTACAATAAATACAAATGCAATAAATACAAATAAAACCATACAAGGTACTTTTACTATTTTATTTTAATTTACAACAATTAACAAATTAAAAAGTTAAAAAACCATTCGTTGAACAAAATCATTTTGGAAATTCTTCATTCGTTGAGTTTGATGGAGACACTTCCAAGTACATCACAAATATGGGTATCAATCCTTGTCTTCATAGCATGGTATAGTTCCCCTTGGATTCACAAAAGGAAAATCATAAACCCCTAGTCATTGCTCTAGTAAAAAAGGGTGGAAACAAGAAGAAAAGGAAAATACATGGATACGATTCATGTTTTCTTTATAACGCTTGCTTAGGGTCTAAAATCACACTCTACAAGATAAATTTGTCTAAGTTTCAAGGATATATCATTATATGGTTACTCAAAGAGAAATTATAAATTAGTTAATTTGATTTAAAATTGTCTAAATAGTTATGGAAATTAGTTAATTTGATTTAAAATTGTCTAAATAGTTACGGAAAGTAGATGCTAGGAGATCAATACAACATATAAAAAAATTTAATTACACTCTATTTCATTTCTTTTATTCTCTAGATACAATAGCTTTTCATTGTGTATATGCCAAGTTTGGAGGTCCCCCATACTATAGCCACATACATTGGTTTTTCATGTATATAACATCTACATTTATACTATGAATACTTCCATTGGTAGTACTTTCTTTTTATTCCTCTTAATTTTGATTATGTATCATGTTTTTGTTCTTTATATTTATATTAAATTTCATTTGATTAGTTGTAGGTTTATGATTACATTTCATTTGCTTATTTATATATTTACTTCTAATAAAGTTTAAATATGTTATATTAGCAAGGAATGAAATGATATTCAAAGTATTGCTATAATTTTCTTTCATTCACAGAGTTCAGAATACACACTACATCTTGTGATTCTACCATTAATGACCATAATGAATTCTAGCTAGCAAGTTAAACTTGATCAAGCATCTTTTCATTTTGTAGTGCCTCATTTTATTTTGAGTTTTGTAATATACATATGCCGATACTAATAATGTGGTTATTTTCATTTTGTGATGATAACACTTGATATGCATATTATTAATGAGAAAGTTGGATGTTACTTGATGTTTATACTACTAGATGATGATATTATTATGCTGCTAAAATAACTTTTGAGGGTAAAATTATGATTAGTCATTTTTTGATTAGATATTTCTAATTGTTTCTAGAGTGTTACATGGAACTATCATGGCACATCGACAAAAGATTGATTAAAGGATACTAGTTTAAATCGTGAATAATGTTTTTCTAAATCTAATTTGTTATTGATAAATATATTTTATAAAATAATGGTGAATTGGACATTGGATGTAGACATATAGTTCGTTCTCGTCGAAATACTTGCATATCGAGTAATGGGGTTGTATAAATGGTTTTAGTATTTGTCATTGAGGGGTGGAACAACATCCCTGATTCCACTTTCCAACACTCGATTTGTGGCTTGGGTTGAAAAGTGCAAGGCACTTTTACCTTGAAGTTGCACAATTTCGTGAGAATTAAACTATATATTATCTCACTCACAAGGGACAACTTAGGGGTGCATGTAAATATTACAGCCTTAAACCCTTGTAGCCACGAGTCTCTCAACAAGAAAAAATCTAGAGTTAACCATTGTATATGTTGTTATGCCACTCTTCCCCTCAACTAATCATATGTACTTGAAGGGAAATAATTGTGGCACCCAAGTAATTATGTGAGGTAATTCTTGAAGGGGAAAATTGGATTGAAACCATTCATATCATGAAATGAAGATAAAATTGACTTAAATTGAATTGATAAAGACATTTATAAAAATTAGATATGATGATGTGTATAGGTGAATGTGAACTATACTTGGTAATAAAATATTTTTAATGAAAAGATTGTTTAAAAGACTAGCAGGAAAAATTATGGCAATGCTTTAGTAAAAGTAAACTTTAAGAAATAAAAAGAAGGCCTATTTTAATATTGAAATTTAAAGTAGCCTTATAAAAGCATATGTTGAAAACATTGTAATGTTAAGGAAAAATACTCTCACTTGAACCAAGGAATCTAATCATTGTGGAGAATGCACACTAAAATAATTTAAGTTAATTACTTATTTGAAAATAAATAAATCATGAGAACATCTTCATAGTGGAGGAAAAATAGGAAAGTAGTCTTAATTAAAATTTGAATTAAGAGAAAATGAAAGGGAAGTTAGGGACATGTGATTAAACCTTGTTAGTTAATTAAAATTTAAATTAACAACCAAGCACTAAAATATGAAAATTGAAAAGATCAAAGGGACAAATAAGAGAAATTATAGGAAGTATGTCTTGGGTGAGAAAAAATATCTAGGAGAATGAATAATAAGGAAAATATAAATTAAGAAATTCCTAATATTTCATGGAAATACAATTGACGTTAACAAAAACTACTGTCAAAGGAAGTTGAATATAAGAGAAAAATATATTATGCACCCTAAGTCTATATGATTGTCATAATGCTATTGTTACTACTTTTGTGACTAGTGTGAGTTTATTAAGAGTTTGGAAAGTAGAGAGTATTTTAAGTGGGGACCTCTTGAGTCTTGGTTGACTCTTCACTACATTGCTAGTTATCTATTTCCTTGTACAACCCCACTATAACTCGAGGTTTAGCGAGGAAGGAGAGTACCTAAGTAGTAGGTAGGATGGTGCCCTGGTAAGTCGAAAATGTTCAGACAAGTGTTAGAAAATTATATATTACAAAGCAATGGAACACATAAAATATGTGAAAACACAAACACATAAATAACATATAAAACAAGAGAGACAAGATATATGTGGTTCACCCAAGTTGGTCTATGTCCACAGAAACAACCAGTCCTTCCTTTCTATTATCCAACAAAATGAAGAGACACGACCTACAAAAAATCTGCTATAACATCCTTTACTCTCTCACATAGTCCCAATTTCCATTTCTCGCTCATACACACCATACACAAATACATAGAAGAAACCCCTCATACAACAGACTCGGGTTTCATTCTAGGGAAAAAAAACCTAATTAGACATAACTTCTACTGTCAAATCATCTACCTAATGAACGACCCAGATTGACTATGAAATTACAATATTTTACAATTCAATTTTACGTATCTTTTTAGCTTCGGGGCATTGCCCCCGAAACCCCCCGCCAAGGGGGGGGGCTCCAAAAGGTCGTCGCCACCCCCCCTCGACTCCCCTGACAGCGATCAAATGACGGGCGGCGTTGTCGCCCCGTTGAACAAGGGTCCAACACGGTGATACATCTAAATAAAGAACATAATCAGGCTCGACACCCAACAACAAGATGGTGGAAAATGAAAATTTTTGAGGACTACATCAAAGTGGAATTAGAAGCTTCACCAATCATTTTTGTGATGCAAAGAAAAATCCTCAATGCACGAATTTCTTGGTGAATGATATTTGATAAATGATTCATTTGTAAAAACAATATTGTAACTATATTATAATTTTCCATTATTCCATTAATTTTGATCTATGTTGCTTTCTGATTGATATATTCTATTAACTTGATCTTCCATCCTAATTTTGTTAAATATTGCATATAAATAAATAGAAATAAATAAATTTTATGCAAGATCGATTTTACCTTGCTTTTTATTGATATTATATTGTTGTGAAGGCATTTATCATACAAAATTCTTGTAAAGTTGTAATTTATGAATGAATTGTTGTGAAGAAATTTATCATATGAAATTCTAGTAATGTTGTAATTTATCAGCATTGGTATGGGTTTAATTCCAATAATCATATATCCATGATAAATATATAATGTCTAAAAGAAGTTATAAGTTGTTTTTCACAATTATATTGAATAATATTTTCCACAATTCCAACCTTCTTTACTTGTTAAGTCAACAAAACTATAGTGATCTAGGAACGCTTCTCTCCCTTATTTTTTATCAGGGAAATAAACTATTAAATAGCCTCTATTAATAACTTACTTTCTCAAGGTTTTATAGACCATATTGGCCTTATTAGATGTTAAAAAACAATACCATCATCATTTTCGATAATAAAAAAGTTTGAATATATTTTAGTGTCTTACTACTACCATTCAATTTGATTTAATCGATCCATATGTTTTTCCTAAGTGCAATTTTCATTTACAATTAAAATGTTTGTGATAGCTTCTTATTATGGGAGAAGTATAAAAAATGCATTGAACCTAAATTCTTTTTGTAATGTTTTGGATAAAGCATTTAGCTTTTCTTTTTTTTGGTGTATTCCCAATTATGCCACGTTATGAATTTACCAGATATTAAGATTATCCAATTCGTTGAATATTAAAGGTTTCTGATTCTACATATTTACTTTGAAGCATTTATTTTGTCCCTAATAGTTGGGTTTCCTTTATCTTCTAAAATGCACCCATAACGTAGTTAGGAATTAATTAAAGAGTTGTTAGTTATCATGTATATACTACCCTTGCTCAAGAAGAATCTATTTTATTAAATATGGAAATTTTACGATGTGTTTAAGGAATGTTAAACTAGCTTGATGCCCAAAAATCTAAAAAGAAATTACATATAGTTATGGTTTTATACACTTTCATCTTGTTGCTTCAAAACAATTACGTAAACCTGTTACTAGTGATCTACCTTTTGGAAAAATTCTATCTCTCTATATTTTTTAGTGAATTATCTCTATGAAGAAATAATTTAATTTTCCCTTTACACCAAAATGTTACTACCTCTATTTTAATGCCCAAAAAAAAAAATAATATGATACTCTTCCAGGAACAACAATGCCTATCACATAAGACTCTGAACTGAGACGTCCCCTCATATCATGATGCATTTAGACTGCTGAAATCAACCATTTTCAAAATCCTAGAAGGTAATCATCCTCGGATTGGCACTGCGACCTTTTTTAGACAATATATCTGCCTTTCTATTTTTCTCTTTGTATATATGGGAAATAGAGACCCTTCTGAAATCATGGATCAACACCCTAATCATGTTCTTCCAGTAAGAAAGCTCAAGAGTCTACAATTTATATCTCTTGTTAGCTAATTCTACAACTACCTTGGAATATTTGAATACGATGATGTCCTCAATTCCAAGCCATTTGGAACAATATAAGAATCCACACAATGCAAGAAGTTACGCCCTGGTATTTTTACGTTTGTCGCTAAACCAGAATAAATGATAAACAAACTCAGGTCCCAAATGAATGAGCATCCCACTGCCATAGGACTCAAAAGATGGTACCCCATCAAAAAAAACTAGTTGGATAAAAGATCCACAAATCCCTTGGGCATTGAATAATTTGTATTTTATTGTCCTCATGGAGATCATATTCCTTAAATAAATTCAATATCTTAATGCATGTTTTCCTCACATCAGGTTGCCCCTGCTCAAAGATGTTGGTGTTTCTTGCCCTCCATAATCCACATAGGACAAAACATGGCAATGTACTATGTGTCTTATACTTCCTGAACCACTACATGAAAAGGTGGTTAACATCTTATACTTGATCCAGACATAAACCGCACCTTCCCAGACCCTGGAATCCCCATTTGATTAATTTATCCCACGTAATAATTCTATTGTGAACCACCAACCATACGAAACATTTGATTTACAAGGGATTATTCCATCTCCATGATGTGTTGAACTAGTTGTAGTGAAGATCCACATATGAATCCTATTTAATGATATATTATGCTTCACATCCTTAATCTGTCCTTTATGAAATCGACCAAACCAAGTTAGTGTGTCCTCCTTTGGAGTCAATATAATCCCTACAAGCTTCAATTGTAGTATATAGTCTTTCCATTCTTTTGCTAAAAGACCTGATAGCCCAAAATCCCTAACATATTTCCAAGAGGTTGAATGCAAAATAGTCTTGACTGTGCTAGCTATATCCTTAAGAACATAAATATCCATTTCATGTAAAAAGGAAATGAGGGAGAAATATAGAGTATGATTACCTTCCACTCCAAAGAAAGCATATAATCTGATTTCCGGAAGCGATACTGAGCCAATCTCCCATCTCAGGTTACCAAGAAACCAGTGTTTAATATGCCATAGGCTTCTCCATGACAGTTAAACCGCTTTATTTTTTGGATTTCCCTCTCTTATCCATCCATATAATTCATTTTTTTAAGGTATTTAGCTTCAATTATCTGATGCCATAATCCATCACTGCACACTGCTCTCCAAACTTTTTTGACCAATAAGGCCATATTAAAACATTTTGTATTTTTTAATCCCCATCCACCTTCCTCGACGTGTCTATCCAACACCTCCATCTGGAAAAGGTATATTTTCCTATCAGAACTAGTACCATCCCACAGAAAATGTGAGATGATGGAGTTGATCATGCTAACAATACCTTTTTTAAATTTAAAGATATGGTTCCAATATATAGAGATACTTTGTAAAACAAACTTGATCAAAATGAGTCTTCCTCTCAGTGATAACCACTTATGTGACCTTCTCGAATTTATAGGTTAACCAACCCAGTCTTCGTTTTCATATATGTTTGTCTTCAAGAAGAAACCAAGGTACTAAAACCCTCCATCCAAAGAGATCGACTAGACACTGAACATGGATACAATCTCCTTCATCAATACCCCCTCATGGTATGTTGAGATTAGGACTAACTTATCCATGTTCATTGACAGTCCCGAAACCTCCACGAGAGATGTAATAATATCAAAAGGATCCTTCTATGCTTTGATAAATGCCAAATCCTAATGAAATTTCTTCTCTCCCTTTTTCATGCAACTATCCTCTAGTAAGAAACATTTCAACTTAACTTGAGTTATGTTGTAATATCATATTCGTCACAATATGGAGATTTCCATCTAACATTATTAAAGTTTGCATGGATAATTAGTTGGAAGAATCTCTTTTATGTCTCCTACTCGCCCTATGTTAAATATATGCATAAAATAGATATGATTTTACATTAATTATGAGTTACATTAATTATCCACATTATTGAACTAATGAGGTGTATCAATTCTATTGAACTTATAAAGATAGATAATTGGTAATTTCATGTGTAAATTATAGTATCGTCAATATTATATTATGGTGGGATTAATAGACGACCTCAATGGAATTCTAAATTTTACTTAAAACCTAAACTTCAAATTTATTTAGTTGTAAATTATGCTTGAGATGTATTCAATAAAACCTAATTCTTTCACAAAAAATTATTGAAGAAATATTGTCAAATCTTCGAACCTTTTAAATTAAAGTATATTCTTCTCAACATTCATATTGAATGTAATGTAATTAGAGTTCAATCTTAATTTGTTTTGAAAAGTTTTTCTCACATAAATTTGTAACCATTTCCAAATCTGTGAATCAATAATGCATGAGTACTTAAATCTGCCCAAAAGTCCCATAGAAATGATATCTCACTAGCATCATAGAAATGATATCTCACTAGCATCAATTTTAAATTTGTAACTTATTTTATTGTCCTCCATGATAATAATCAATCTTTATTGGAAGCCCCTTCAATGATGGTTTTGGATATTTTTTAAAAAGTGATTTTTTTTTAATGGTCGAGAATAAAAATAAAAGAATAATATGAAGATAGCGAAATCATGTGTCACCAAAATAATTTTCAATATTGACTTCAAACTTTAACCGCTTTAACCTTGGGAACCCATGTTGTGATTATGTGGTGTAATTTTTTTTTTACTTTATTAAATTAGAGTTCGTTTTTGGTAGAGGTATGATATGGAAATAACTCGTAATTATGGAAGAGAAGTGTAACAAACATAATTAGTTCGGCCCTATTCTAAGAGACACAATTCTTCATGTAAACTAGGCACCCACCAATGGTGCCTTCATTGTAATTCACCATATATTTTTTAATTCAATAATAAAACATAAATTTATAAATTATATATATAATTTGTCTGTTATAATGGTATCATATCCACCTGACGCCAACCACTCAAATTCTACTATTTCTACCCGACGTTAGTCAGTCTATAGTGTGTCTCATAACCACCGTTGCCAACCATTCCACTGTTCTCGTTGTCCTTCAAATATCCCGTCGACTGTCAACTATCGATATAAGTGTTCCCGTCCGACTGTCAAACCATTTCACTTATTTCCACTGCCACTCCATGTTGACGTCCACCTCCTTTGTCACTCCACAATGTTGACGTTGACGTTGACGTCATGTAGAATCTTAGAAGCAATGGAAAATTTTGGTGACAAGGATTAAGCTACCAATATACTTATTGAGAGGTTAGATTCATTAACGGCGCAACCCTTCCAACAAGGGCCAATGCCACGCCCACAATCACAGAATACAAGAAATCAAGAACAATAAGAAATAACTATGATAGCCTTTTCAAGATATAGGTATCACACTAAAATACTAGATTGAAATAATCAAATAATTAAATGGGAATAACCAAAGTATGATGGTAACGATAAGATGGAACGAATTTTCATTGGGTGAAAGAGAAACAATAATGCCTTATTCCAACAACTTACAACTTAGAAAGGGAAGCTTACGACTGGTTCTGTGGTGGACTAGGAAGTGTGACGTTTTTTCTTTTAATTGCAAGAGTTTCATAAAACCATTATTAAAAATATTTCACAACGAAGAAGGCGATGATATACATACAACAAATTTGTGCATCCCAAATATAACGGGAACATAAACAACTATATACAAGAATCAGAAGTTTTAGCAACTAGACAAAATGGAATCATACATGAACAACTGTTAAAAAATGTACATTTGTGAATTAAAATATTATACCCATAGTGAAATAAATCTATAGAAGCCTAAAACAATTGATGATGCTAGGTATGCAAAAAAATTGATCGAACAAAAGAACAAGTTCAACAAGCTATCTTTTTCAGCTCCAGAGAAATCAAACAAATACTCAAATGAAAGTTAAAAAAAGGTATCCCACACACAAGTCTGACAAATATATACCTCTTCCATTTAGAGGAGAAGAGAACTAGAAATAGAGCATAAATAAAAATGGGTCAACAAATGTAGAAAATTTGGAGACAAATGGAAAACCAAGCATAGATGCAATAACAAAAAATTACATAAGTGTCAAGTAGAGGAAAAATGAGACACTTCTAACAATGACTCAAAAGAATAATATAAAGAAGAAAATAATATTCCAAATACAAAAGCGCAAGATATTGTTTGCCTCAGTAACATGAAAAGCGCAACCACAAACTTTCAAACTAAAGGGGCACATAAAAAAGAAAAATGCAAGCATTCTCATACACATGGGAAGTACCCATAAATTCTAATCCAAATTTAGTAAGGAATAAAAAAAAAATACAAATATAATCAAAAATAGAGAGATGCAACATAAATAATATTTCCTTTCATTAATATCAAATACTGAAAATGCTTACAGAGAGAATTGAAATAAACTAGCTCTAGCGATGGTAGCCTATCTTCTTAGAAGAGATGCAGTGGCTACATGTCTCTGAACTATGTTACAATAAGGCTCAAGGGCCTTTTTATTATTGAACAATAAGAGAAAACCCTAAACAACCAAAACCCTAACCTAGGAAGATGTAACACCAAGAGTTTATGAGTCTCATTGGGGTTAGTTGGGCAGTCAACTTCCCGGGGTCGTAACTTGGTCATATTATCTTTGTTTGGCATGTATGATACCTCATTGGAAATATCTCTTTAAGGACTACAGGTTTTTCTATAGTCCTTTTTCCTTTGGCAATGGGACTTCAACGAAAATCAAAAAATGTCGTTTATGGGGTCAAAATTGCTTTGAAATTTCAGGATGAAAATTTCTAAAATTAGTAAATAAGAAAACTGACGAAACCGTCTAGGTGGAATAGGTGGGTGGCCACCAATATCCACCTAGATCATTCCTCCCCCATAGGAATAAATGGTACCCGTTGCGTGAAAAACCTCCATGTGTGATGGGGAAATTTCTGTTGACCTAGTCCCTGGGGAAGGAGTTGGCCTACTTCGACAGCTCGGTATAGTTGGATCCTTTGTTGGAGGGTGTTCTTGATCTCTATATCCATGATACAATCAGTTGTGACTTGTTTCATGCAGTCCGGGTTTAACTCTGTTGGTGTGAGTTGTTCTTCCATGTTGGATGTGTCTAGTAGAGGTGGAAATTAGGGTTGAAGGCAGTCCACATTGAACACTAGGTGCAGACCAAAGAATGGTGGAATGCTGAGCTCGAAGGAATCATCCCCTAAAACCTTGGTGATGGTGTATGGCCCATATCAAAGCGGGTGAATCTTGCGGTGGGGTCCAGCGAGGCACTCCTTCTGGAAGTTATGTTTCACCTGATGTTGATCATGTCGCTGCTTGTAATTAGGATTGGCTCTGTCCAATATGTCATGAACTTGTTGGTGGATGTGATGAATGTGCTCAATGAAGTTATTCTCCTTGTCATCTTCAGACTAAACATGAGTCGAATATGCCTGAGTAGTCGCAAATGGCATGGCTACGTCAATGGGACATAGTGTTCGGAATCCCAGGCCCACCTAAAAGGGGTTGTGGTCGGTTGAGGTGTGTAGAGCCCACTTATAGTTTTGTTGTACATAGGGGAGTCTCTCATCCCATGTGTTTGGATGCTTTGAGTTGTACATGTGCAAAATGTGTACGATCATCCTATTGACGACCTCTGTTTGTCCATCGGTTTGGGGATGGAAAGTTGTGGACTTGCCGATCTTGGTGCCTAACATTGACTAGAGGTTGGACCAAAATGTACTGAGGAACTTGTTGTCTCGATATGAGATGATAGACTATGGGATCCCAAAGTGTACCCACACTCGTTCAAAGAAGAGCTTAGAAGTGGCTTCTGCTGTGATATTCTTCTTGCAGACTGCTATAATGGCCATCTTCAAGAATCTATTGATGACCACAAAAACACAGTCATTTCCAAGCTTAATAGAAGGAAGGCGTAACATGTAATCCATGGAGATGGATTCCCAAGGTCAACTATGGGTAGGCAGCGAAGTATAGAGGCCTTGCTTCTTGATGGTCAATTTGGCAATCCCACAGGTAGTTTAGGATCTTATGTACTTCCCGATATCCTGTCGAAGGTTCGGCCAATAGAAATAAATTTCAATGCTACCACTATTTTCTCGACCCTGAAATGGCCAGCAACCTGACGATAGTGCACTTCCCAAACCATCTTGGCACGCTCACTTGAAGGAACACAAAGGTGTCTCAAGTGACATAGTAGTGCATCCTGGAGGTGAAATTTTGGAACTTTCTTACCCTCCAAGAGTGTCTTGTATGTGTGGCTGAATTCTAGATCACTTTTGTAGAGAAGCGGCCAATCACAAGTCTCATACCCACAAGAGTTGAGCATAATGGTTAGCGCCATGATTAGTGGTGGCTTGAGGCAGTATGTAACATTATTGGTGTTTCCCTTCTTGTACTTGATGTTAAAATGAAACTATTGCAGGTATGTGGACCACTTTTTATGGTGATTATTCTGCAACTTCCCTTGTGTCTTTATGAACTGCAGGGTTTGATGGTCTGTGTGGATGACCATTTCCTTCCCCAAAATGTAATGATTCCATTATCGACAAGCCTGCACAATGGAATACATCTCTTTTTCATAAGTGGTATACTTCCAGACTATGTCGGAAAGTGTCTCACTTTGATATGCCACTGGATGCCCCCATTGAGTAAGAACTACCCCAACAACATAGTCAGATGCATCTATCTCGATCTTAAATAGTTGTTGCAAGTCTGGTAATGTGAGCACTAGCGTAGAGCAAAGGCGATGTTTCAAATATACGAATGTCTTCTATTGAGATTCATACCAAAATAATTTTTCTTTTGTTCCTCCCTTGGTGACTTGACTCAAGGGCCAAGTGATATGAAATAATTCCAACACGAACTTGCAATAGAAATTGGCAAGACCCATAAAGATGCGGAGCTCTGTTAGAGTGGTTTGGACTGGCCAATCCCGAATGACTTGGATCTTGGTTGGATCCACATGCACCCCCCTCTCATCAATAATGTATCCCAGATACTGAACCCGGGTCATGCCAAAATAGCACTTCTCCAAATTGGCACACAACTTGTGTTGCTGCAGTGTTTGGATGACCTGTCATATGTGGTGGAGGTTCTCTTCCAAAGTATGGCTGAAAATCAGGATGTCATCCAAGTACACCACCACAAATGATACGGTGAATGGTTGAAATATGTTTTCCATCAACCGCATGAAGGTTGCAGGAGAATTCGTCAACCTAAAAGGCATGACCAGCCATTCAAAAGGGCTTTCCTTGGCTTTGAAGGCAGTCCTCCACACATTGAAGGGTTTGATTTGTACCTGGTGATACCTGGACTTCAAGTCGATCTTTCTAAAATATTTTCCCCCTGTGAGTTGGTCCAGTAGGTCATCGACCCGTGGGATTGGATACCTATTCCAAATAGCTATCTTGTTCAGCTCCCAATAGTCAATACAAAGCCTCTAGGTGTCATCTTTCTTTTGTACCAAAATTATCGGGATCCCACATGGTGAGGAGATTGGCCTAATGTGCCCTTTCTGCAACAACTCTTTGATCTGCCTCTTGATTTCATCATTCTCCAGAGTAGAATGTTGATAGATCGTACCATTAGGTAGTGGCGCTTCTGGGGTCAAATCAATGGAGTGCTTGACCTGACAGTGTAGACGAAACCCTGTGGGTGAGGAGAAAATGTCTTTGTATTCCTCCACAACTTTTTCCATCTGTTGTTGTCACGCAGGGGAGCCTTGTTTGGAGGTTGTGGCCACAATATTCTTCTTTCCCTGTGGGCGAATCATAATGAAAACAAATTTCCTATTTTGGGAAATAATCTTACTACATTGCTTTGCAGTAATCAAAGAGATGGCGGAAGGTGGTGCTACCTCCGGTATCCTGTACAACTTATTTTCCAAAGTAATAATAATAGAACGAGGCCCAGACTCATATACAACATGTCTCTTCCTCAAGTATGGTTGGCCTAATAATACATTAGAAACCTCAAGAGGAGAAACATCACACAGTACCTGATTCGTGAAGGACTTGATGTTGTAGGGAAGGTGACACTAATGGCTGATGTTGAGATATCTTCCTTGGTGAAGCCACTCAATGGTATACGGCTGCAGGTGTGCTTTGATTAGTAGGCCGAGATGCTTCACGACATTTTCTGAAATGAAGTTCCTTTGGCTTCTACTATTGACAATGAATTTCATTGGAGAACCCTTAACCCACATCTGGGAATGGAAGAGGTGCTCCCCCTCCTCTGGATCATCGAGCTCCTCCCTCTAGAGTTTGGTGGTGGCAACGGTGGCACTGGGTTTCACATCAATGATATACTTCCCTTTTTCATTCCCCTTGTCCCGTTCTGACTCAGAATTAGAACATGCATCTGATTCGGATGCCTTTAGCTTGGCTACCAGTGATTGTTTGGCCCGACACTCACTTGTGTTTTGAGTGGAGATTTTATGAAATTCACACCACTTCCCTATGTCCTTCATTGGATTTGTGGTGTTTTTCTTTTCTTGCTTCTTTAGCAGGTTGTCCTCAGTCGCCCCGCTTTGGGTTTCCCCCCTATTCTATGCTTTGGGGATGTCTTTCCCTGGCTTCAGATTTGTTGATCCAAAGTCTTGTTTCTTTTGCTTAAATTTATGCTCGATCTTGGCAGCATATTGATATTCCGCGCCAAGCGAGGTAATGTCAAGGAACTCCATTTCATATTGAATGTATATGTGTAAACAGTTGCGATACTTGAGCACCAAATTTTTCTTTGAATCTTTAATACCCAACTTTTTGCGTAGGGTATGGAATAAATTCGTCAGCTCATGCACATCTTGATCCCTTTATTGCTGCAGCGTGGTCCATTGGATGTACTTGTCCTCATAGCTCCCCATAGAGTAATATTGTTCCTTGATGTCATCTTGAAACGAATTCCAAGTGGGTTCAACTGAAAAAAGTGAGGGTTCTTCCTCATCCCTCTATTCACATTAGGTTTCTCACCAATATTTGACATGGGGGCGGCTTTGAGGAGCGCAAAGGTAATATTTTCTATCTACAATGTCTACATCTATCTAGCCTTAAAATATAGGAATGTCTAAGTTGACTTATACGTTGAAATGAGTGGTGCCTCCAGAGTGCCTATTGGATGAAGATGCTCTGTTGGTGGGTAGCCGTTGAAGTATCTAGGAAAATTTATCCATCATCATGTTCCTTTGTTTCTCGAGGGCCTCCTCAAGAAAAAATTTTAGAGGATCTCCTGCACCCTCGTCTTTATTTTCTTCCACCATGGGAGGCCATCTAGGTTTGTGAGGCTGGTCTTGCAAATGTTCAACCAGATCAAGCCCTGACTCCTTATACCCCGACCTCATTGGGTACATGCAAAGAAAATTTGAGAAAGAGTAGAATGCTCTAATACCACTGATCTGAATTTAATAAGGAACGAAAAAAATACAGATATAATCACAAATAGAG